>JANAVB010037819.1:17431778-17799574 GCA_029216955.1 Iris pallida | reverse complement strand
AATCCTATGAAAGATATATAGATTTTTTACTTCTAATACAAATTATAAATAATAAACTAGTTAATCATGTAGGTTATAATTCATTGCATATAAATTAATTGGAAAAATATATAAGATTGTAGTAATATTTTAGGAAAGTTTTTCCCATAATATTACCAATTATATCACATGACTTTATATTATACATAACCATTATTTATAAAAGAATTATTAGATCGTAAGAGTACGAATATATTATATATATATATATATATATATATATATAATATATATATATATAATATCTGCATGGACCCTTTAGACGCACTGCATGACTACACGGGCTCAGGTTTGGTTCGGGTCAAGCCCGGGCAAGAATGGTACATGGGTCTCCTAAAAGTAAATAATCTAATTAAATAATTAAATTGTTTATAAGATTAAGTCGCAACTTGACTGGTTTTCCTAGTTAGGACACCATTATGGCTCGGCCTTCCCTATCACGGCTAATACACTAGCCAAAGCATGCAACTGGACTATCCGTGCCATGATTCGTAATCATCTTGCACTCCAAACTTAACCATGACTAAGGCCTTCTATCGTAAAATATTTAATTAAAACATTTATAAAATTCCAAAAATCACTGTTTAAGTCAATTAAATGATAAAAATTATTTTTCTCAAATTTGGAAAGAGGGGTACAAACATATTGATCTTCGACGACTTATTCGGGTTATTATTCTGGATTATAGACTGTGATCTTTTCGTGTCGACACGTTCGTGTCGCGCACGTCGACTTCAGAGATCCCAAGCAAGTACTCATGTGGATCGCTTTCATTTCCTGATAGTTACTCTATTTATGATTTAGATGCATTTCCTGATTGTTGACACAATGTTCACGAGATTAGTGTTATAGATTCTATTGCATTGTTATCCTATTCTTGTTTTCTGAGTTTATCCTGTACATGTTCACTATTGAGATGAATCCATGATGCTAGTTAGACATAAAATACCTTAGTATGTATGTGATCAAAGCCATGTTCCTGTTCCATGTATCCTGTCGATAGCTAATCATACACGATACGCATGATTAGCCGGACCAAGTAGATCCCTCAGCCCGATCATATATAGAACGAGATATTCAAATACACTTAGTGTAGATATGACTTATGTATTTCTAATTTCTTGTCACAACTCTAATTTTCCTGCTATGACTATCTTCCTGTTTACTTACTTGTCAGTTCATATTATCATACTTTACTTCCATATGGTACTTCATACTTTATAGTTTATATCATGCTATGAATAGTGGATCATGAATTGTACTTGCTCCAATCCTGACTATATAACAACATTTTTAGGCAAGAATTTAGAGAACTAGTATACTACCTATTATGACACACCCGAGGCAGATCATGGTTTGACTGAGGATGCTGGAGATGACGTAGTCGATGTGCCACTGGAGGATGCTTAGTTAAGTCTTTACTTTCTGTATTTAGACTTCTATTATCATAATATTTGGCTGAGTTGTAATAATTCTAAGGATGACTATTTGACTATTAGATTTGTACTCAGCGGATTTATCTTTCCATTCTTATCTACCTGCTAGTATTTAGATGCTGGTTTATGTTATTGCTGGATTTAGAATTTGTTACACATGAGGACTTGACAGCTTACTACCGCCGACTCTACGACATAGGTTGGGCGTGCTTTCACGTGCTTGTGCCCGAACTTCGATTACGGGTCGTGACACATTTTTATAGTGGCCCATGTAGGTAAGTCTTCACAATTAGTGCGATGTCATAGTAGTACTTAGGATTAGAGTATCACTATGAGCTTGCAAAAGAACTGATAGGAAAAAGAACACATAGGAAAACTCAATCACAAATAGAAATTCTATTCTGTTTTGAATTCAATTATCTGATCTATTCTGACTAATTTCTATCTCGAATTGCTATCCTTCTCGAATAATCTTGTCTAGGATTTCTGTTAATTTTGTCCTATCTTAATTTTCCAGAATGCCTCGAAGACCCGATCTCATGGCTTGGGAGCAGCTGCAGCTTCTGAGCGATCGGAATGGTGTCCTATCGATCTTCCAAGAAGAGAGCGACTGAGACCCTCCCTCCACCTCCTGATTGTTAGCCCAATAATTATATCACATTTTTGAATATGGCTAATCAATTAAGTTTAACATAATGATGTCACTAATATTCATATAATCACTATCATATTGCTACTTACTTAGCATTGTCTTAATGTTAGCATTATCCTAATGTTCAAATATCATATTTCTATGTTTGTATCATAATGCATCATACTGCTTTGTTCGTATAACATGTACTTTTAGGTGATCAAACATGACCAAATCAGGACATATGCAATGGGCCAAAGACGACGTTATACAAGAAGATTTCTCTGAACCGCCCAACGAACTATCCGGGGCCTCGCATGGGGGGTTCCGCTGCCCGGTCAGCGGACAGGGGTCGAGGGGGCAGCGCCCCCCTTGGGGGTTCGGAGGAGAAGCCCCCGAAAGGTATTCAGATTTCCAGATCTGTTTATCTTTGGACGACCGCCGTCAAGAAAAATGTGTCTTCTGGTCTACTCAAATATCAAAAGAAAGGCGTCATCAAAGGGCTCTTGGTTTACCTATTTTATCAATGTATTTTTTATATTTATAGAGTCTAGGAATACAATGTACACTGTATCGTACTGGCAAATAGGCTACCCAAAAAATGTTTTCAAAATACCCTTTTATTTTAAAAACAAGCCCACTTACAAAATCCCAAACTACTTCCTAAATGGTCGACTTTTCAAAAATCCCAAAAACCAATTTGCAAAAACCCTAACAGAACTCCAACAGAATTTGGCCCGAGTTTGGCCCGAATTCGGCCAGAGTTCGGTTAGTGCCTATTGGATTTTGAACTTGGTCATCATGCAGTTACGGATGCAACGGCTACTTGCCGAGATTCTCTAATAGAACTCTGCTCGAATTCTGCCTTTAGAAAAACTATAAATAGAGAAGAATTTCCTAATTTCAATATACCTCTCTATTTTCTTCTTGAAGCTTAATACGTTATTCTAAAGTGTTCTGAGCTATTCAATTTTAAATTCCAAGCGAGTTGTAATCCTCTAGTCGATTTGCAAGTGCGGTACGGTCTAGAAATTTCAGAGTGATTGTAATCAAAGGCTTGATTGAAGAAAGACACTTCACAATTGAAGTTGGTCGAGTACTTCAGATCAAAGCTCGCGTTGTAGAAGTTGCAAGAACTTCGGATGAAAGCTTGTGGTATTTTTCAATAGTGGATTCAACTGGAAGCTAGAGTTCTTCCGATTGGACTAGTCCTCACCAGAGGGAAACTAGTATACATCATTGTGTTTCCGTTTTCTTTCTGATCTCTACTTTTTATTTACTTACTTGTGATATATTATATGTGATCTTGCTGCTAACATTTTTTATTAGCTATTTTTTGCTGCCTACTCTATTCACCCCCTCTAGAGTATTGTGCTTTACGATTAGTTCTTACAATTGGTATCAGAGCAGGTGCTCCTTATAGAGGTATTATTGGTCATATCAATTGCTCCTACAATTGGTATCAGAGCAGGTTATACAGGTAAAGCGAGGTAACACTGCTATTATATTCTCTATTATATAACTGCTGTTACATAGATCACTACAAGTATGTATTTCATAACTGAAGAGCAATCCACAAATAGACTCCTACTATTTGATGGAACAAACTATAGTTATTGGAAGACACAAATGAGCTTCAACCTGAAGTCTCTAGATTTTGACTTATGGTCAATTGTTGTCAATGGCTACCAAAAGCCTACTATCACTTCTATTCTCACATCCTCTATAATTAACAAGCCTTATTATAGTTACACGGAGGAAGAGAAGAAGTTAGCTAGCCTTGATGCAAAAGCTATACATACCTTTTATTGTGCTGTAGACATAAATGTATTTAATCTTATTACTACTTGCACAACATCTCATAAAATTTAGAAAGTTCTTGAAGCTACTTATGAGTGCAAGTATGAAAGCAAAGCTTAATAATGCAAATATGTGCATGATAGAATTAGGATTTAAGGTACAACACAATCCCTTTACGAATTAGAGCTTGTATGTGACAACTGTAAGAAGATAGGCCACATCCAAGAAGATTGTACTACTACTAGAAAGGAGAGTCACTAAGAATGATCAAATGAAGGAAGATCATCGTCTTACAAGTACGCTAGCACGAGCATATAGTGTGAAAGCGAAGCAAGCGATTCCGAAAAAGAAGAGAGATCTCGTCAAGCTACAAATATATGCTCAATGGCATTATCCAACGAGGTACAAGACAACTCTGTTCTGGACAAGAATAAATTTTCTCATGATGAGTTATCTGATGCTTTTAGTGATCTATTGGAAGAACATAAGAAAGTACTAGATAAGTATAAGCAAGCTAGAAAGGATATTCTATCCTATAAGCGTGAGAACGAAAAGCTTACTTGCTTATTGAATGATGCAAGAAATACTTCTCCTTCTGATAATTCAAATGAGATATCCACACTTAAGTTTAGATTGCATGAGGCACTTGATTGCATTGAGAAAAGTACTCAAGGAAATGCTAAACTTAAGGAGGAATTAGAATAAAAAAAGAAGAAGTATTCTATTGCTTCATGTAAAATTGATGCTCTTAATGCTAAATATGATGAGATCTGTGCTAACTCTAAAAAGTTAGAGATTAGACTGGGAAAGCAGGTATTATAATCTATTACTCAGTCTAACACAAGACACGTGACACATCACAAAGTCACACACGATAGATCTTTTACAAAGGAAGCAAGCAAAAATAAAACTTCACGCAACCATGCTTTCTATTACAAGTATCTACGCACATCATATCACACCACTGCACGTTCTCATACTGATGCACATAGCACTAATATTAATACTTTCTGTCATTATTGTGGTATGAATGGACACGTTTTTAATCGTTGTCAGATTAGAAAACTAGTTGATATGAACTTGTACAAATGGGTTTCCAAAGCTAACAAATGTGGATCCAAGTATTGAATACCAAAGTCTTCATCTAATATTTCAGGTGGATTTACTTATGCTGAACCATAGAACCATGGAATGTGTTGGTGGTTGCACAATTACAAATATCATCTTTTATGCAATTGCACCAACATAAGTGTGGTCACTTGAACCACTTTGGTAACAGATAATTGATTTATTTTATGGTTTTATATATAGAATATAGCATATTCTTATTAATGCTTTGCTATTTGATATCTTTTAGTTGTTTATTGTTCGAATTAATGTGAGATATAATCCTAGCATGACTAGCTGTTTAGCTTAAATGATTACTTCACAATATATAGTATTTTATTTTCTATTAGTGTGACACATTTATCTATGTATGTTCTTTACTCTTAATCTTTATTCTTGAAGCATGCATACCACTGTAGTCCATAGGAGCTTAATTTTTTTTGGTTAATATGTTTTTGACTCTTCGTCGTTAATATTTTTTTGGTCACTTCTTACCAATTTGTGTTTAACATGTCATATTTTCTTTGATCGGTATTTTGTAAGTATGTATGTTTAGCACAAGTCTTCTATTTACTTGAAAAGTATATACATATACTTTTATGTTAACCTTGTGCTTGCATAATATATTCACTATTGATTCTCATATTTTATTTTGATTAACTTCTTACGAATCAATTACATCTTTGTCTGATAAAGTATATTTATGCATGTTTTTGATCTTGTGATAATTTTTTTATGCTTATTAAGGATACATGAATAATTCATTATCATTCATATATTTCTCATATGTTTCTTATATTAATATATATTTTTGTATAAAGATCTTTATGGGGATATATGAGTTAAGTTCAAGTTCTATATTATTTTGAAAAAATAGTTTCAAACTTGTGCTTATCTCATACTCTAGCTATTAATTACTTTAAACAAATTTATGTTCTTCTCTTTATTAGCTTCTTCCTCAAAGCCTTTTTTAATGATGTTTGTCTTAGCTTTTTGGTTGACATTTTTGGATACATGACTCTTATTTAAATTATTTTTTATCTTGATCTTGATAAACCATTCTTTGGATATTTACTTCTTTTATATTTAAGGATTCTAGATTTCAATGTTGTTTGATGATACTGTATATATTTTTATAAATCTAAGTTCTTAAAAGTAGAGATCATTTTTAGGTATAAGTCGAAATGGTCCTTCTGTCATACAGGTGTAAATAGCCTGAAGCGATACGGTGTACTAGTTTTCGGACTACCGCTAGCTAGAAATCGACCCCTACAGCTAACCCAAAGTGATCAATACTTTATAGACTTAAGATTTATTAAAGGACTACTTGCAACTATTATCTAGTTCTGGATCCAATGTACTGAACCCAGTCTGCTAGGTTCCAGAATACATCAGCGTATCTAGGTCCTACATTTTGATTTACAAATATTTTATATTTTATTGTTACCCAATGATTTTATAGCACACATGAATAAATATAATTCATACATCTTATACCGAATGCTACATTGTTATAAGATTTTTTTCAAGTCCATAGAATATAATTGATTTTATATTGCACAAATTCTTCTTAAATCCTTGGTTATTAAAGAAAAAAAAATTGTTTTGGGTACAAGCCTACAAAGGATCTGTCTGTCACCATGGCTACGGCTAAAGCGAAGCGGTACTTAAGTGTTCCCCGGTAAACCTCCGTTAGCTGGGACAGTACCCCTACAGCTAACCGAAGATTAATCAATGCTTTATAAACTAAAGATTTATTGAGATCTAGTTGCAATTGTTATCCGATGGATTTTGGATTTTAGCTTTGATGGATAATATTATTTAATTTTACAAAAGGTAACATACATTGATCTTCCATAGGTTAATGTTTGTCATCTTTTGATATATTTATTTTTCTGTCACATTATTCGATACTTGATGATCTTGTGACTACTCATTGAATATTATGGTCATGTGATTTTGTCTTTAGCTTGTGTAATATTCATGATTTGAAGCTTTTTATTATATTATTCTTATTCAATTTATTTACTATCTATAGTAGTAACTCTTTGCGGAGGAGAAGTCAGACAAATTGAATCTCTCTCCCAAAGCGTTTCTTCTCTTTAACCCTACGGTTATCTGATGGACACCGTACAACGGATTTAAAAGGGAAGCAATGAACTTTGATAAGAAGATCTAATACTAATTTGATGAGTTAGTTTTCTACTTTTGGAAATATATTTTCTTTGTTCATTTTTAAGCATTCATTTATTGGATTTTTTACTTGTCTAAAGATGATATTTATTTTAAGTTTGAAACTTTATATGCATTTGATCAAAGGAAAGAAAGATGTATATCTTGGATATTCCTTAGATCTTGTGATTATTTATTTTATCTATTCTTGCATATAAATTACTTCGGAACTAGATACACATATTTTAAGGGGGAGCAAATGAATTATTTCGATTATTTTATGCCCTTAATGTGTGGTATATCTAGTTTATCATAGACAAATATTCTTTTACTTAACATATCTTGTTGATTGGTTCATGATTTTTTATTTTCGTAAGTTTATGAGAGAATATATGATTATTGTTGTTTATTTATTTTTAATTCCCTCATTTTATTTGAGTTTTTAAAAGTTATCTTGCCAAATATATTTAATCATCCTTATTTGATTATTCCTTGAGTTTATATTAATTTTGGCATTTCTTATTGAGATTTTATCTCAAAGTTCATGATTATCAATATTTAGATTGGTCATACTTTACGGGGGAGCATTCAAGTCAACTGAATTTCTCCTTCTCAAGTATTTTGTCTTTATTACCTTCATGTTTATCTAATGGATATACGTATATCATGCTAAGGTAATTGAATTCAAATGCATGAACTTTGGTATAGATTTTGCATAGATCCTAGTATACTTATTTTGATTTCTTTTTCGATGGTTATACTCTTTATTGATGTGATTCACTAATTTGTATAGGCAAATTATGAATCATATTTTTTTGTGATCATTGTTAAGAGTCTCATTATATTTTTATTTTTTTTGAATATACTAGATCTGAGAATTTTTTTCCCTTATAGATTATTTATGACCAATGATTGATTTCTACTATATGGATATTTTTTATTAAAATCCTTTATTGGTCTATTTCAAAACTACAGTTATATTTATTCATTATATTGAGTTTTGAATGTCAATTTTGGATTTAAACTATGTATTGCTTGATTTTAGTTTTCCTTGTTAACGTTCAACTAACTATGTTGTGTTTTGATAAGTTTTTATACTTTAGTTATGCAATTTTCTGAACTTGTTGTTACATTGTTCTCCTGATCGTTATTCATGATTATTTCTGCCTTCCGTCTGTTATGATTGAATTTATTTTATATCTGATTATGGGGGAGCTTATTTTTTGATCATGTCAAAGGAAAAGAAATAAGTTTAAGTTAGCACACAATATTCTAGTATTATGTGTTTATTAGTGATACATGAATCCATTGTATATATCTTAAACTTAACCGATTTGTCATAATCAAAAAGGGGGAGATATATCATGTTTTTGAATATGGGAAATCAATTAAGTTTAATATAATGACGTCACTAATATTCATGTAACTATCATGTTGCTACTTAAACTTAGCATTGTCCTAATGTTCTATATCATATTTCTATGTTTGTATCATAATGCATCATACTGCTTTGTTCGTCTAACATGTACTTTCAGGTGATCAAACATGATCAAATCAGGACATATGCAATGGGTCAAAGACGGCGTTATATAAGGAGATTTCTCTGAACCACCCAACGATCTATCCGGGGCCTCGTATCGGGGGTTCCGCTGCCCGGTTAGCGGACAGTGGTCGAGGGGGCAGCGCCCCCCGTAGGGGTTCAGGGGCAAAGCCACCAAAATGTATTCTGATTTCCAGATCTGTTTATATTTGGACGACCACCGTCAAAGAAAAAGACGTCTTCAGGTCTACTCAAATATCAGAAGAAATGCGTCATCAAAGGGCTCTTGGTTTTCCTATTTTATCAATGTATTTTTCACATTTATTGAGTCTAGGAATACAATGTACACTGCATCGTACTGGCAAATAGGCTACCCAAGAAACGTTTTTAAAGTATCCTTTTATTTTGAAAACAAGCCAACTTACAAAAGCCCAAACTACTTCATAACTGCTCGACTTTTCAAAAATCCCAAAAACCAATTTGCAAAAATCCTAACAGAACTCCTACAGAATTTGGTCCGAGTTCGACCTGAATTCGGCCAGAGTTCGGTTAGTTCCCATTGGATTTTAAACTTGGTCATCCTGCAGTTACGGATGCAACGGCTACTTGCCGAGATTCTCTCATAGAACTCTGTCCGAATTCTGCCTTTAGAAAAACTATAAATAGAGAATAATTTCCCTTATTTCAATATACCTCTCTCTTCTCTTCTCGAAGCTTAATACGTTATTCTAAAGTATTCTGAGCTATTCATTTTCAAATCCCAAGCCAGTTGCAATCCTCTAGTCGATTTGCAAGTGCGGTACGGTCTAGAAGTTTCAGAGTGATTGTAATCAGAGGCTTGATTGAAGAAAGATACTTCATAATTGAAGTTGGTCGAGTACTTCGGGTCAAAGCTCGCGTTGTAGAAGTTGCAAGAACTTCGGATGAAAGCTTGTGGTATTTTCTAATAGTGGATTCAACTGGAAGCTAGAGTTCTTCCGACTGGACTAGTCCTCACCAGAGGAAAACTAGTATATATCATTGTGTTTCCATTTGCTTTCTGATCTCTTCTTTTCATTTACTTACTTGTGATATATTATATGTGATCTTGCTGCTAACATTTTTAATTAGCTATTTTCTGGTTCCTACTCTATTCACCCCCACTAGAGTATTGCGTTTTACGATTCGTTCCTACATTGATATGCCTGCAGTTCAGGAGGTGGTGTTAGCCGCATCAGAGAGTCTTCCTTCTCCTCCATCTTGGTGATAGGCACATATGTCTTTATCTTCTGAGAGTGCCTACTGACAACGTATAGCTTTTCGTCTTCCTTTGTAAGATGAGGAGTCTCAGCACATTCAGGCCGAGTCTCAGCGAAATTAGGCTGAGTCTCAGAAGGAGCAAAATACTGCTATGCAGAATAGTGTTGAGAAGGTGCATGAGCTAGCCCTTGCCGCTTTCGAGAGGTCTGCTCCTACACCCCAGTCTCAGCAGACTCAGAAACAACAGTCCTCTATCTCGAAGGAGGGATATTTTATGGACTTCAAGAAGATGGCTGCTCGGACCTTCAAGAACACTGAGGAAATCTTGTACGCTGATGAGTAGCTCAAGGATATCGAGCATATTATGAGGCTTGCTAGGATCCCCAAGGATCTGCAGATTGAGGCTGTTAGTCTATAGCTTCAGGACATTGCCCGCACTTGGTTCCGGAACGATCCTCGATTTGTAGACCCAAATCTGACTTGGTACCAGTTCAAGAACCTCTTTAAGAAGAAGTTCTATCCGAATATTGCAGAAGAAGATCTGGAGGTGCAGTTCCAAAATATGGTACATGATCGACTTTCGATTGATGAGTAAGCTGCATAATTAGACATGCTGAGCCGATTTGCAGATTATATGGTTCAGGGTCTGAAGATCAAGGCAAGAAGATTTTGTTGCGGTTTGGCCAGAGAAATCCAAATACCAGGGGTATTTGGATTATATAATTTACCTAAATTATTATATATAAAATCGTATTAATCTAAGGATAAAAATGTCGTTTAAAACTACTTATTTTAAATTACTGTAACTACTCCCTATCTTTTAGGATATACAATATTCTTTTCTCTCCATTTCTCTCTGTTTTGTACTTAACCGAAGGGCGGACCTTCATACTACTTAAAGAAAATTTAGATTGGCTAGCGTCTTCTCTACAAATGCCATTCATTTTCCTACCGTTGAAGATGCGAGAAATGTGAGTTTTTATTTATAACTGATCCATTTTATTTGGATTGAGAATTAATGTTTTGAATTGCAATCTCCCTTTATGATCATGATACTCTTTTCGGGAGTTTATCTTCTGGTTGTGATTTTTGTAAGATTTATGGTGGTAGAGAGTTTATTCCGTCGATATCATTCAATTTCATTGCAATTCATAATTTCTTCAGTGATCTGCATTCAACTAGAATTATGGCTTCCTTTCATCTTTTGGAGATTCACTCTTCTTTTTATTTTTCTTCTTTTTTGTTGCGATTTTCCTAAATTTTGGTGTGACAAATTTATATGTGCGGATAGAGGAAGCAGAGGTGAGAACTGTACAAAAAGTTTTTTGGGATGAGTCAGTGGCAAGAATCAAAGACCTCGAAAAGGTATTAAAAATGCCTCTTTAATATACTAAGTTCATTTTTTATTATAAAAAATTGTCATTTTTGTTTTGATTATAATGCCAATATGTCAAATACTTTGTTATATTTAATTTTTAGTATATTGGCCAGGCATATTATTCTTTTTTTTTCTTTTTTCTTTTTAGTCCTTGAATGTCAAACAAAGTTGACTGTGTATAGTGATAACTAGATAGCTAGGAAATATGAATACTAGGCAACCCGGTCCCAGTGTCCTAAGCATTGGGAAGATTTATCACTTTCAAAAACCAAATAAAATGCAAAGTTCAACCAAACATAAATATAAAAATAATAAAATTGAAAAAATATTAGAAATAAGCTTCTTCTTTTTTCTTTCATCCATTCTTATATAATATTTTTTTTTCTATTTTTATTCTAGATATAAAGAAAATTTTAGATTACATCAATTTAAATTAGAATAGATTATAAATTTTGTTCTCTCTTAAATTGTAGATACGATTTAATTCAAATTATATATTTAATTAATTTATCGTAATAACTTGAAAAATAATAATATTTTAAATTATAGATTCGATTAGAAAAAATAATATTTAATTCTTAATTTACATAATACAACCAAATAATATACTAGTGTCATGGCACACAAGACATGTGTGCAACACATTTTACAATTGTTCATACTATTTAATGTCGTAGTTGAGATTGACATTGAGACCTAGACAGCATACTACGTCGATGCTACGGTTTAGGCTAGACTTGGCTACATACTCGTATCCGAATAGCGGATGCGGGTCGTGACAAGTTTTTTGCTGGCCTATGCAGGTTTGTTTTTGCAAAAATTGTGCGAACTCATGATAGTACTTAAGTTAGTCGTACTATTGCGAGCAAGTGACTAGGAAGTGCTCATTCCAATTAGAATTGATTTGATTTTTAGGAGAATGACTAGGACTAGGATTCCCTTATTCAATTTGACTCTTGGGTAGTTAAGATTGCTACAATAGGCCATGTAATTTAGCCAAGGATTTGTTGAATTCTAAACCCTACTAGTTAACTTGCAAAATTTCCATAGAGGGATATACCATTGTGTTTTGATATAACAGTTTGATCCAAAGTGGGTAGACTATTCGTCTGGTAAATTAGGACTTCCTAGGATTCAATTTCTAATCTTGATCAATTGCTTTTGCCCTCTCTAAATATCATCGTCATATCGTAAGGTTCGTATTTCTTATTTATTTTCCATTAACCATAAGTAATTGCTTCCCCTAAAGAGTCTATATTTTATTTTCATCCACTTACTTTTGAGCCTAACATGATCCAATTATCTATATCGTAAGGTTCGTATTTCTATATTTTTTTTCAACAACCCATTTTATTCAAGAAGGCCGAAAAGGCCGAACCTATACAAGTATACCACTAGGCGCAAAATGCCGAAGCCTAATATATATATATATATATATATATATATATATATATTTGAATATTAGAGAAATTAAAATTAAAATTAAAATTTATATTTCTCTTGTTCTCAATCAATTTTCTTCCTAATCAATCGTCTTAATTTCAAAACTGATACTTTTATTCAAGTACAAATACTTACACTTTTTCTTTCATGATCAATTTGTTTGAATTTTTAGAAGCTCCTTTGAAATTCTTATGGACAAAGTTTGAAAGAATATTCAGTATCTTACAATTAAGGCAGAAGCACACTATTGCCATTCATTTGAATTATGAAGACTGTGGGTTCACTGCAGCCAGCAGCATATTGGCAAGACATGACCCCTAAGTTGAAGTAATTTCAGGTAACCGTAGATTATCGATTATTATTAAAACTCTGTCTTAGTTGTCCTATTTGATCTTTGAGTTATTATGTCAATATTGGATAGAGTTGATAGAGTATTTGATATCGTATTCTTATTTGAGTCATGAAACCAAAGGTTTACTGTAACTAGATATACACTGGCGATGCATAAATTCTTGATAAAATGACTTCAAATATATATACGGATTTCAAATATTATTGCGACTACGTCCTTTTTGGCATATGACTTGATTTTCATGGTTCGTAATTTCATGCACGTTCACTTGAAATTGAGTTAGTTCTTATCCTTTCCTTTTTTAAACCTTTCTTTCTTATCTTTTATTTTCATATCGTTATTAGGTTTCCTAGTATCTTTTAATCCTATCTTTCTATTCTAATGTATTCATAATCATACGTAGATTTTGAATCTATGATCGTGTCTAAATGATATCGTTTACTAACGGATCGTGCCGAAACATTTTTGATTTGATCATTCTTAAACGACTTTGATCGTGACTAAACTATTTTGACTATAATCATAGTCGTGCCTATATTTCTACTCTATTATTGCTAATGTTTAGATTTTATTCTAGCCTTGATCATAATTATTTTGATCATATTCATACTCATGCCAAATTTTAATCATGTTTGGATGACTTGCATGATTAGCCACTAGGATATTAGCAGAGGCACATAGGATTGAGGTGGATCTTGATCTTTGGACCAAGAGAGATCGAGACACATTTGGGGGCAGTCATAACCTTGGACCGGCGAAGTGTGCTCAGTTCCAGCAGAGGACATTCCAGCCCCAGCAACCAGCCAGAACCCCTATACAGTAGCAGCCCAAAAGACAGACTCATCAGGTACAGCCTTGTGGTATCTGCAAGAAGCTCGGACATATTTGGAAGAATTACAAAATGAGGCTTGAATTATGTCTGTACTATGGTTCTGGCACTCACCAGCTGAAGGAGTGCCCAATCCATAGTTCTACTCCGGGGGGTGCTCCTACCTAGTCAGCTAGGCCACCTGTGGTGCAGCAGCAGCATTTTGCCCAACATCAGCAGAAGGGAGCACCTCAGAAGGGCAAGGCCTTCACCATGACTACTGTCGAGGAGACTGAGGCACCTGGAGATGTGATTGCTAGTTCTATTCTCCTTGATTTATATCCAGATATTGAACTATTTGATTCAGGAGCTACTCATAGTTTCATATCTTTAGCATTTGTGTTCAAACACAGTATTGTAGTATCTCCTTTAGATAGAAACTGCAAGATCATGACTGACGAAGGTATTCTTTTAGTGAAAGATCTCTGCGTCCATTGCCGCATAACCCTGGGTGGATGTCATACCCCAATCCCAAATCTCACGGGACCAGTACGTGACTTGGCCAGCTGGCACATACTCAAGGGCAATCCATTCTATGGAAATCCTTCAAGCATGTACCTATGTTGTTTATGAAGGGCTCAAATACAAAATCCAAGTCACAAAAGTATCTACATATCATCCATAATTTATAACAAAGGAAGCCATGGGTGAATAAAGAGTGGAACAAGCTAACAAGCCAAAGTGCAGCAAAGATAAATAAAATAGTCTCGTTGGAGAAAAATCCACTACTATTAGACTAATTATTGGAAACAAGTAAAAGAAAAATAGAAATCTTGATGGGCCACGCTCACACAAACTCAGGTGGACTGATCTCCTCGTGATCCAAAATGGGTGCTCCTGCGTCGGGTCCTGGTCCGTAAATCTATGGGTATTCCTCGACTATACCTAGAGAAAAGTCCAGGTCCTCAGGGGATATAGCAAGATACATAATATACGAGCCTACAAGTGTATATAACATGCATGGAAAGATAGGAATGGAAACATGAAATAACTGCTAGTACAAAGAAAGACTACCGCAAGGAAATAACTCTGTAGATGGTGACATGTCATTGAGAATATAATATTAATTATGGCTATCAAGAAATCATGTAATAATGGATGCAGTCCGGTGAGACACTAACAGTCCTAAAATAGGTCTCTATCGCAGCCCGGTGAGGCGCTAACGATCGAGTGGTAATAGCCATGAACTATGAGGATACAAGTGCACTAACACAGATACAAATAAAGGACATAAAATACAAGAATTTACATAAGTAACAGGAATAGTGGAACAATTAAATGCATGTAAATAAACTATATGTATTTGGTAAGGTATACTTGCCTGATTAATCCGATTCTGAACTGAACTGCCGGTTGCAAGGGTCTTAGTCCATGCCTAAAGATAAATCAAAATCTAATATATTAACAATGGGTCATACTACTAGTTTAGTCATTTAATTCTTATTTACCAATATTATTAGCTTGGGTTATACATGTGGAAAATTCAAAGGTTATAATTTAGATTAGGCTTACCTAATATAAATTTATGTTAATTATATATAAGTAGTATTCTGTGAAGAACTTATAGCTAAGTTGGTAAATAGGTATACTAGGGGGTTTATATACAAATTTACCATACTTTTTCTTTGGAAGTTAAAGAAGAAGACAGAAAGAGACAAGTAGTGGACCATAACATTAATGCTAGCTACTTATGTCACTATCATGTGAATATTTATATGCTACTACTTCTTCTGCTCTATGGCATGTAAACTTTCGGTTGGTACATGTGAATATATGCTCCTCTTCTATTCTGTAGTGCATGTGGATGTGGTTTCTTCTTCTTCTCTACATTACTTAATCTATAGGAAGTGGGAATTACCAGAACAGAACTTGGAGGCTCGGCAGAGACAGGACGAGATACACGCACGAAGAAGATTCAAGTGTCAGCGGCAAGGTTCTAAGAGCTTTAGGAGTCTGCTGCTGGCACGGACGATAGCGAAGGCGAGGACGACGAGGTCTGCGGGGCTGTGCATAGGTGGTAAGGTCGACTAGGTGCACCGGGACGGAGCTGTAGGATGTTCGATTTGGCAGGGCACCTGCTGACAGCAGGGGTGGTTGAGGGTTAAGGCAACCAGTAATGATGCAATCGACTGGTCGAGATGCATGGGAGTCGGTGTCAGGAAGTTCACCGACGATGGCAAAAAGTTGGGGAAGTAGATGGAGGAGGGAGTGTGGAGCAGAAAAAAAATGGAAGGAGAAAGAATATGTGGTGGGGAAAAGGCTCTGTGGGCGTGAGTAACAGGGGGACTGACCATTCTTCTGCATAAATGGAGGAGTAAGAAGGCTCAACTAATGGTCTAATGGGCTAATGGGTTGCGGGTTTGGAAATGAATTTCTAAGTAGCCTAAAATAAGGCTTATCACTTACTTCTATATTATAACCCAAAGTTTAAATAGAATTAATACCTATATAAATACATTCTAAATATATATTTTTTAAATAATTTTAAAAAAAGGTGGGGGTTTACATTCTATCCAATTTATTGGAATTTTGTCCTCAAAATTAGAAAACAGGAAATGGTGGAAGTAAACGCTTCTATAACTTCGAACATCCAGAAGGGGCTTCCTAAGATTTTTCTACTATATTTACGAGTAACAATTAACAAGCCAATAATTATTATAGAGCCACCACATATCCTATTGTGACTATCATGTAACTACTAGCTCTTATCCGCATTTGCTTCTCTTGGGGTTGGCGAACACTCAACTGTCATCGCAAAAACTTGCGTTTATTGTTGTGGCCCACCTATTGGAGAAGCTGATGGATTTTGAATCGGTCCTTCAGTGCGTCTTTCGGGACAACCTTGGAGCTGGTGTTAATCAGAGCCGCAACGTAAACAATGTCCTAGTCTACGGTGACAATTACTTTGAATATGTCCTTTCTTTTTGCAATAATGACAGATAAGAAGCTCTTGGATCTGGTATGGAGATGCTCGCGGTTGTTGATGTTGACACATTTTATTTTGATAATATTAACAATATCTTCGTAGTTTAGTTTTCTCTGTTTTCATATTGATATCTTTTCAGAAGCTCTACTACATAAAGTCTGTCCATTCAAGTTTACTATCCATTGCCTTGAAGACTGAAGCAAAAGACCGGCGCTCCTTGCAATAGACGGCTTCCTATACTGCATGATTTCGAGTCTGTACAAGGTCTAGGTCTTTCTGTAAACACTTAAGGTTGGATGAAAAACTAAAAGCTTTCTATTTCTTAAAGTCAAAAATCAATATCCTATAGATCGGCATACCGGCGGTATGCTCCGGCATACCGGCGGTATACCGTTTTATTGTCCACAAAACCTTCTGTTAGAAATGTCGGCATACCGACGGCATGCTCCGGCATACCGGCGGTATACCGTTTTGTGGACCACAAAACGTTCTGTGACAAACATCGGCATACCGTTTTGTTTGCCTAAAAACGTTCTATGATAAACGTCGGTATACCGCGGTATACCGACGGTATACCGGGTTACAAAAATTTGATTTTTGAATGGCATAGACTGCATTAATGGCTGCATTAAATGCTCCCAATGGATATTAATATGACCGTTACTGTTCGATCGGTATACCGACGGTATGCCGGTGTATACCGACGGTATGCCGGTGCATACCGACGGTATGCCGGTCAGGCTGTATCCAGGAGCATTAAATGCTACCTACTCTTGGTTTCTCTATAAATGAAAG
Source organism: Iris pallida (assembly GCA_029216955.1). Taxonomy (NCBI): domain Eukaryota; kingdom Viridiplantae; phylum Streptophyta; class Magnoliopsida; order Asparagales; family Iridaceae; genus Iris; species Iris pallida. The sequence goes on along the minus strand of JANAVB010037819.1, from coordinate 17,781,848 downwards.
CCTTCTCTCTCTTGAAGCTTTCACCAACTCTTGCCATAAATTTTCCAAACTACCAAGAGCTCCACCATTAATACTCTACCAAGCTTTTAATTGTCATCCTCTCCCAAAGTGCTAGAGTTATTAAGAGTTGTAATTTTCGATCTTCAAGTGTTAGAAGATCAACAAGTTCTCTTCTCATTTTTTTGAAGTTGGCGAACCTTCGTAAGAAAACTCGTGTGTTGAAGTTGGCGAGTTCTTCGGATCCAAACTCGTGTTGAAGTTGGCGAGTTCTTCGGATCCAAACTCATGTGTACTATTTTATTAAATAGTAGATTTAAGCCGGAGAGAGTTCCGGGACTGGATTGCCTCAAGCGAGGATACCAGGATACATCTTGTGTTTGATCTTCTTACTCTCTCTTTTTATTTGTCATATATTGCTTCTTGTGATCAAGTTATTTTTTATTTCCCTATTTACCCCCCCTCTAGGGTTCTACAGTTGATGCATTGATGAACGTCTCTTCGATCCTCTGGACGTGGGTCGATTTACTACTTCTGCTACAATGGGATGCCTCTTCTCTATTGGTTCCTCCCGATGAATGGCTTCTTGTATCTTTGTTGTACTACGAACTGCGACATGACTCGTGTGTGCTACGGTCCCAGTCAATTGTCGCAACTCAAAGTTGAGGCCTTGGTGAAATCTTCTCGCTCACTCCTCTTCTACTTGAACTAACGAAGGCGGGAATCTACTCAAGCGGCTGAACTCGGCATCATACTCGTCCACAGTCATCGTTCCTTGGCGCAAACTTGTGAATTTTTGTTGCAACTTGAACTTGACAGCGGTAGAAAGAAATGCTCGTTGAAGAGCTTACTGAATTTCTCCCAAGTTTGGTTGTTCTCCAAACTTCTCTCTTGATCTTCCCACCAATGGTGTGCAAGGTCCTCCAGTTGAAGTCGAATCGCTGTTACCCACTTTTTCTTCGGTAACTCGGAAGCCTTGAGCATATTCTCTATCTTCACTAGCCAAGCGATGACTTTATTTGGAGTCTCTGTTTCTTTGAAGGTTGGCGACATCATATTCCAAAACTTATCTATCGAACATTCCTTGCTTGCTAGAATGCTTTTCTTTATAATTTCATTTTGCTGACACTGCATTTGCATCAGCTGTTGAAAGAACTAGTACATCAGCGGTACATCGGGTTACTGGGGCTAGTGTTGAAGCGACATATCTGGCGTCTGTGTAGTAAACTGGAGAGGTGGTGGCATATCGTCCCTTCGAAATCTTGAGGTATGTGGATGCGGTTGGTTGCTCTGCTGAGTAGTTTGGCCTCCAAGTGTTTGTGGAGTTCCGTCGGTGGGTGTCACAACCACAATTAGTTGAGTGTCCATAGGAGTCGTACATTCATTTTGTAGGTCCATCATTCTGCATCAACAATAAAATTAGTACGGATGTAATCAAACATGATGCAAGTAAAGGAATCAATTTCAGATCAAGAAAATGGAGATCAAAGACGAATTAAAGCATGCAGATGAGATCCTAAAAGTCTATCCTATTGGCATGTCCGCTCAGGACAGTAACATAACCGAAATGGATAACAAGACCTGTATGGGACACCACAAAAACCATGTCACGCTTCCGTCCTAAATCTCACGGGACCAGCATGTGACTTGATGAGCTGGCACATACTCAAGGGAAATCCATTCTATGAAAATCCCTCAAGCATGTACTTACGCTGTCTATAAAGGGCTCAAATACAAAATCTAAGTCATAAAAGTATCTATATATCATCCATAATTTATAACAAAGGAATCCATGGGTGAATAAAGACCGAAACAAGCTAACAAGCCAAGGTGCAGCAAAGATAAATAAAATTGTCTCGATGGAGACAAATCCACTACTATTACACTAGTCATTGGAAATAAGTAAAAGAAAAATGGAAATCTTGATGAGCCACGCTCACACAAACTCAGGTGGATTGATATCCTCGTGATCCGAAATGGGTGCTCCTGCGTCGGGTCCTCGTCCGTAAATCTGTGGGTATTCCTCGACTATACTTGGAGAAAGTCCATGTCCTCAAGGGACATAGCAAGATACATAATATACGAGCCTACAATACAGTGTATATAACATGCATGGAAATATAGGTAGACTACCGCAAGGAAATAACTCTGTAGATAGTGACATGTCATTGAGAATATAATATTAATCATGGCAATCGGGAAATTATGTAATAATGACTGCAGTCCGGTGAGGCACTAACAGTCCTAAAACAGGTCTCTATTGCAACTCGATGAGGCGCTAACGATAGAATGGTAATAGCCACGCCTAATATAACACTCAATCCTAAGGAACTAGGAGGTCAAGTCTGTCAAGTTTGTCAAGTCAAGTAACTAGAATCTAGATACACAGGTGAATATGCTGACAGAAGCACATGAACTATGAGGATACAAGTGCACTAACACGGATACAGATAAAGGACATAAAATACAAGAATTTACATAAGTAACAAGAATAGTGGAATAATTAAATGCATGTAAATAAACTGTATGTATTTGGCAAGGTATACTTGCCTGATTAATCCGATTCTGAACTGAACTGCCGGTTGCGAGGGTCTTAGTCCATGCCTAAAGATAAATCAAAATCTAATATATTAACAATGGGTCATACTACTAGTTTAGTTATTTAATTTTTATTACCAATATTATTAGCTTGGGTTATACATGTAGAAAATTCAAAGGTTATAATTTAGATTAGGCTTACCTAATATAGATTTATTTTAATTATATATAAGTAGTATTCTGTGAAGAACTTATAGCTAAGTTGGTAAATAGGTATACTAGGGGGGTCATATACAAATTTACCATACTTTTTCTTTGTAAGTTAAAGAAGAAGACAGAAAGAGACAAGTAGTGGACCATTACATTAATGCTAGCTACTTATGTCACTATCATGTGAATATTTATATGCTACTACTTCTTCTGCTCTATAGCATGTAAAATTTCAGTTAGTACATGTGAATATATGCTCCTCTTCTATTCTGTAGTGCATCTGAATGTGGTTTCTTTTTTTCTTCTTCTTCTTCTTCTTCTCTACATTACTTAATCTATAGGAAAGTGGGAATTACCAGAACAGAACTTGGAGGCTCGGTAGAGACAGGTCAGGACGCACACACGAAGAAGCTTTAAGTGTCAAGGGCCTGGTTCCGAAAGATTTTGGAGTCTGCTGCTGGCACGGTCGACAGTGGAGGAGAGGCCGACGAGGTCCATAGGGCTGAGCATAGGTGGTAATATCACTACTACATTTTAGCTTGAGGGTATTTTGGTTTTGGAAATTTTGAATTTAATTTGATTTGTTCGAGTGATGGTTGTTATTTTTGACCTTTGCTAGTTAAGACTTTGGAGACTAGCCTAGATATTGACTTTGACTATGGTGACTTGGTTAACATGGTGGGACCCTATCTAACTTAAGTCGACCCAAGTTAACTTGTTGGACTAAGTTGCATGAAGAGATTAGGTGTTATAGGTGTTTGAACTAATAGCTAAGGGATTGAACCAATTTGACATTGCACTTGGCCCATAGCCTAATAGCCATCAACCCTAACCCTAATTTTCCTACATGTGGCCGGCCCCTAGGGATTCCCCATCTCTCCTATTTCATTATTGCCTCTTTTTACACCACCTTCACTTTTGGCAAGAACAAGGTTTGTCCCCCTTTGCAATCTGTCCTAATTTCTCTTCCTTTTTGACTATAGTCTTTTGCATTAGGATCTAATCATTGCCTATTTACTATTTATGGTGAGAAATTATAGCTATTGTGCAATTTGGGACTTTTGAGTTGCTAGAGGGATTCTCCTATATTGAGCTTTTTTATTGAGTTTGACACTCAATAGGGAAATCCCCCAAACCACCTCTATTTCTTGATTTTCTTGCATGGTTGCATAGATCTAGGAGTTCCCTAGCTGTGGAGTTGATCTTGTGTGATTTTGTGTCGATTTTGTGTCCGTATCGGACACATATCATGGGTTGAATGAAGGTGTTTGATGAAATGTCACAAAGAGAATTTCTTCCTGTTTTTCCAAAACTTTTTGATTGAATCCTTAGATCTATATGTGTTATGTGATTTCATATTGTTCTGAGCTGTCCTCGTGTCGTGTTCGAGTCGTAATAAGGCATGGACATGCTCGTACATGAGCCGTGCGCATGCCCTGCTACTTGCGCACGATACTGCAAGTAGCAGGACATGCGTACGGCTCATGTGTGGAATCTATACATGCATATTTACATATATATATTGACTGACACCTTTTGTACGAAGTACGAGGCAAATCCTTTGAGTGATTCGTGAGGAATCGAACTCGCATGGGGATTGCACTACACGTGCACAGGCCAGTATCGGGCTTTGATACGGCTCTCGTGTCATGACATGACACGTCGTAGAGACGTATCAAGCTGACACGAACGTAGCCCTACTCTAGGCGAACACATGGACACGTGCACGAGTGGTTTCGTGTCGTATGTCGTGTCCTAGACTCACACACACACGTGCACGAGACTGAGTGTGTGTGCGTGTGTCTGTACGAGTTCGAATGGGTGTGGACACGTTGTATCCTATATTGGTGGATACTATTTGACATGTATGACACTTACACATATGCACGACCAATTACCAACCTCTAATTTGATAATTCATATTTTATTTCGAAATCGAATTACATTTTTCCCTTTGTCTGATACGCACAGTATCAGTAATCAGTTTTCTGAATTTCGAATGGTTTAAATGCATTTTCAAATGCAATTTCATATGCTAAATTATGTGTTATATGGCTGGGATATGTGTTGGTATGTTGGGGTTTCATGTGGGAAGACTTGCTTGGATTTTGGATGTGTTCGAGTGTGTTTTGACACTCATTTTGCATTGACTGAACTGAATATAGCCCAGGCTTATACATGTATGTATAGGTGTTGATTTAATGAGATAGATGATAATGTGTATCCTGTCACCATATTACAACCACACACACACATCTATATGTTCTATTACATTATCAATAGACACACATACCCATATGTATCCTACCACATTATGTGAATACACAGAAATCTGTCACACACTCTCATCTTACACGCGAAATCTGAGAACACTATTTCACTGAAAAACCTGTGAACACACATTATATTACACACACACATACATGTACTGTTGGCTAAAACCTAAATTCTATACACACACACAGAAACCTGAAAACCACACATATACACACACAATTGACTCACACTCTCAATTCACACACACATGTCACTTCTACACTGAAATTTGACACACACACTACCACTACCTGGACACTTATGCCTAGCCCTTTCACCCTCTATATATCTATCTATATATATATGTAAATATGCATGTATATATGTATGTATGTAAATAGCAATGTATGTATGTAAATAGCAATGTATATATATATATATATATATATATATATATATATATATATATATATATATATATATATGTATATATATTTTGACACACACATTTTAACCCTTGTACACACACAACATTTCATTTGACACTTGCCTATGTATATAGAAATACCTTTATATGAATGCCTATAATATGTATGCTTAATATACATTGAGTGTATATATGTATATATATATGAAATGTGTGTTTGATAGCTTGTGTTAGCTTTGATATTGTGTGTGAGTGCTAGCCTAGGCTTAGTGAGACTTGATTGGACTAGGATTGACCTAGTTGACCTAGTTTGACTAGTATAGTTGACCAGAGTTGACCAAGAGTTGACTTTGGCCTAGATGACCTAGAAATCATATAGAATGTATTGTAATATTCACTATTACCATTCTGGACATGTTGTGACCTGTGTTGCTCTGTTTAGGACTCATCTACTCTGTCTGGACATATATATTCATCGGATACTCAGGATACCAGGCGAGTACATTCTCTGACCGTTTCATACTTGATAGGATTTACATTTATGCTCTAGATTACTTTACTTGATGCTGTCACGTTGTTAACACGGATATGTACTATATGGATCCCTTCATGAGATGTTATCCCCCTCGGGAGCATCGAGTTACAGTATGTCATGTGCGTTTCACTTTCATCATGTACTCCGGTGCTTTCACCATTCATGTGCACTCTTGTGATTCATGTACTTTCATGTTCACAGAGCCCCCATGTATACATTCATGTGCATCCATTTATGGGCCTTCATGTGATATAATGTGCAATAACATAACCTGTCTGGATCCTTGTGTATTGATTGGGGTTCGGGGGAGTATAAATGGTCATGTGAACAATTCCAAAGTATTATACTCATGTGCAAACTCTTAGATTATTCATGTGCAAATTCAAGCCGTTCACATGTCTATCTTGTACTCTACATCACTAGCCACTATTAGCTCTTTACTTATAGTATATATTTCTTTACAGTCTTCTCTTTTACTTCATATATTTTCCAGTATTTCATGTATCTTACTCTATAGCATATTTACATATCCTGTCATATTATGAACCGCGTGAGATGTATTGTGCTCGCTCCTGTCCTGACTGGACCTGTTAAAAATATTACAGATGACATCGAGGAGTTCTGTCCTACATACTATGGAGCAGCCTTAGACGACACCTGCAATTTGGACCTACAGCAGAATCCATTAGCAGTAGATGCTGATACCCCCATAGATTAGGCTTTATCTTATTTTCAGTTGTTATTTCATTTGGATACTCATTGTATATATCTGAGTTTTTGTGATGATTGGATATTGTGGAGTTGTTATCCTAGACACTTAGATTCTTTTTCTTATTTTGTATTTCATTGTGGATTCAGATCTTATTTATCTATCTTATCGTACTTTCTACCTTACCTGTGATTGAGTTGTACATTTTTATATTATCCTCCATTCGGAGCGTATACATTGTACATGTACCTTATAATTGTTAGATGTATGTGACCTAGGACATCGTTCTATCGCCGACACTGCGGCGTAGGCTGGACGTACCCACTTCTCGTGCCCCTACACTGGGTACGGGTCGTGACAGGTAAGGTCGACTAGGTGCACCAGGACAGAGCCGTAGGATGTTCGATTTGGCAGGACACCTACCGACAGTAGGGGTGGTTGAGGGTTGAGGCAACCAACAATGATGTAATCGGCTGGTCGGGATGCACGAGAGTCGGTGGAGTCGGGAAGTTCATCGATGATGGAAAATAGTGGGGGAGGTAGATGGAGGGAGTATGGAGAAGAAAGAAAATGGAAGGAGAGAATATGTGGAGGGGAAAAGTGTCACGACCCGCTCCCGAATAATCGGGCACGAGTCGGACACGACCAGCCTTCGTCGTTAGACACGATGAAGTAAGCTGTACCAATATCTAGGGAAAACTATAAATCCAGATAAGAATGAAAGTAAATCGCAGCATCTAATATCAAATCCCAGAATCTCAAATACAAGTCTAAGTGATATTACATTCCAGCAAATGTAAAATATATTGATGTCTCTAATACAAGTCCAGATAAAGCTAAAAAGGAAAATACTAGGCTTCCTAAGCCTCTAAGTCCTGGGCAACATCAACTGGCTCATAGGTGCCTCCAGGCTCCTGTCCGTAGTAAGTGTCACAGATAGCCTCCAACTCACCTACAACATATCCTAGTCAGGAGCGGAGCTAAGTATATCCAAGGAAATGAACATGAACATCATGGTATAAACAAGAACACAGAAAATATATATAAAGTACGAGAAATGAGAATAAGACATAAAACCTGAACATGAATACTGAAAGTAAATACAGGGAACATGAAATGAGTCCTGAACATGAAATACAACATGAACCTGAAATGTGCAATATATCCAAATACATACAGAGTGTGTGATCGGCTTGGGTAGATTCAGGGAACATGAAATGGTACGGCTTCGGTCCTGCGTGCACGATACGGGGCCTAAGCTTTTCACATGAATAGTAACTCGGGTTTGATCACACATCTATAGTATTTTCCTCCCAGACATAAGTAAACTCAGGAAACATGATACAAGAAAATCTCATGAAATATCGTGTCAATAAGAAGATACAAGAAATGAAGAAATGGACAAGTCCGAGGAGTATACTTGCTTTGCTCAGGGTGATCAAGTGTGGGATGGACTGCTGGATATCCTCCTGTTATATGGTTATAATTTGATTACTAGTAAATACAATTTCAGTTTAAAAGTTAAAAACATATACTTATGATTTAACTTAATATTATTAATACTGAAGTGCAACCAACCAACTCATTTGGACCTATATTCCTATTGACAAGTTTAGCTAACTTACTCTTATAACCAGTAAAGCTATCACTAAACTTTTCAAACATTACTTAAACTCACCTTATCTCATGACTTTTAAATAGTCAAGTATCAAATGGTACCAAGCCATAGTCTCATAAACTTCTATATTCCAGCTAATAAGGATTACTGAACTTAAATAAACCTGACAAGTATCAAGTCTCCTCATATGTACTCATGAGTATCTTGCTAAGTATACAGTTTACACATTATGACATAGGGACAACAAGCAACCTATCTATATAAATATCCAGGTTCTCAAGGACTAACATCCACTCAAAAGCTTTCTTATAGAAACTATCTAAACTTACAGGTAGGTTAGAGACATTTAGAGACATGTCTATTCAGTAGTCTTCATTCCTACAAAGCAGACATGTCTATTCAGCAGTCTTCATTCCTATAAAGCTGATTCCAGGAATTTGTGATACATCAGTCCTAAACAAGGGAACTTCCTGTGACAGATGACAGGGTCTACACTATACTACTCTTCAGGTGACAATGCCTTCATGCCAAAACATATAAGGCTCAGTCATGGTGATACATCAGTCCTAAACAACACTGAGACAATCCTACTCCACTGTACAGTCCAATCCAGGTTGGAAATTTGGTTTCCTATAATCTGAAGCAGAATCAGGGTAAGGAAATCCATACTAAATCTCAGGATTTCAACCCAACTGCTAGACTGTTCATATGGTTAAAGCCCCCACACTCTTGCTTAAGTTACATCACATACACCCTCCAGAAATTAAAGAATTTCCAGAGATCTGTATACTAGGCTTGTCCTATAAATTGAAATCTTCTTGATATACCCAAACTGAATCATTACAGTAACAGTCCTGCTATAAGGTTGTTCTCAAATTGTTTCCAAAATGCCATTATCTATCTATAGAGTTCCTAGGAGAATCCCAAAGGCATTCATCCTTCGGTAACATACATATCAGTACTAGCTAACACCTAAATAGAGAGATCCCCATAAGACTTCTCAAGTAAGCTCAGTAAATGATAACTAAAGTAACAGTTAGCAGTTGCTAACTCAACTTCAACCGAGGACAATAAACAACCATCTGATATGTCCAACATGTCTCGTTTAAACAAGGTAATTAAATCACATGGTTAAGACAGCATAGACTAAGATTTATAACATGAACCTACTTGAAATTAAAGCTCTGTCATCTCTCAACTAATCTGTCTACATGACAGTCTTGCAACAGAGAACTTGAAAGAACCACTTACTCTAACCTATTCCCAGTTTACTGCCCTAAATGCCTGTTCGATTACACAGCTAATGAGGAGTTATCTATGATATCCGTAAACTGAATTATGATACAATCTAAATTTCAAAAATACAATAATCTAGTTGATATACTAAGAGTACAAGGGAACTTCAGTACATGAAGTCTCTAAAATACTACTGTTCTGCATGATGTATGAGTATAATGATTCAAAATCATGAATATCAGTCCTAACTCATGCTATTGATCAAAACAACAACTTCCTCGTGATATCAAAAATGACAAGGAAGACATTTGACCAACCCATTATAAAATCTAACCATCATACACATATTTCCAAACTTCATCCATTAATCATGATAAATATAACCCCTCAATCCCTATGGTTATGCATATTAATGATCAAAATGATCTAACAGCTAACACGAAAAAGAGTCGAATATTTACCTGATCGAAACAGAACAATTCTGTCCTGTGATGAAGACACTAGCTCCTCTGGATTATGTGATTTTTGAGTCAACCATTTCAACAAACATAAAATGATCAGTAACCCTAAGTCTCTATTCTGCATCTCTCTTGTTCCCTTGGGCTCGAAAACTGCAGAACATAGTCTCAGGTCTTCCCAGATCATGTTCTGATCAATACTCAAGAGAAACTTTAGAAAAAACGGTTTGATTGTAAATTCATACAATCAACCAATCTAGCCTGAGCTCAAACAAGACTAAACTCTTAAAAGAACTGTTAAAATATAAATTACAACCAACTTACTTAGATTAAGTTTGTCGAGAACTTTTGTCGATGATCTGCTCGCTCAATCCAACTAGAACTGACTCTGAAATTCCTTGAGAAGAAATGGAGACGATTCGTGGTTTCAAATTCCAAATCAAACCAAAATAACCAACAAAAATCAAATAGGGAAACGTCGATCTTACCACTAGTGATTAACTACAGAAATCAAAAACGATGACCATCACTCGATCGGACAGGATTGATCTGAAATTATAATGGCCAAGAACATCTGATCAAAAATCAGCTTACTAGAAGAATGATCGATTGAAATTTGAATTTAAACTGAAAATGCTGATCATCGATTCGATCAAATCGATCAAGAGACAAAAGAGATCAAGGAAACAATCACTGAGCTCTGTGCACCACCGGTCGCTTCGAAGAGGAAAGTCATCGTAGAGGAATGCTAAACCACCGCCTTTACTACTGTAGATCCATCGATCGCCTGAGCTGCTATTGCCATGGCCGCTCCTTCTTCCTTAGGAGCTCTGGCTCTCACCACTCAATAAGAAGAAGTTTACAAATGATCGAATGAGAGTGGAGTGCTGTGCTAGCTTATAAAGGCTGTTGCTGAATTCAAAAGAGTAAAATTATTGGAGGAAAATACTCAGAAAGGAATTTAAGGTTGTTAGAGGATTTTGAAATTCAGTTACAACACATGCATTCACTCCTAACCGAGACATTAAATCAAAAATTTAAAAGCTTAAGTGGTGGGCTGGTTTAAGAAGCCCAAATGAAGTTTGGGTTAAAAATAAAAATAACTAAAAACTTAATTGTTTATTTATAAGGAACCTTATTGAATTTAATTGGCTAAAACATTTGTAAAGTTAATAAAGTTTGGGAAGTAAGCTTACAAATCTTCCTCCCTCAAAAAAATTTCGTCCCCAAAATTTCAAGATAACAGCATATTTGTTATACTCAAGAATCAAATTGGTTTTCACAATCTCAAAATGTTTATTAAAATTTTTCCAGGATACAGAAAATATAATCAAGCAAATAAGCTGGGGTATCGTCCCCGCATCTCATCCTCACGCTCCCATGTGGACTACCCTGGAGAGTGGTGTTTCCACATGACGCGAACAAGTGGAATAGTCTGGTTCCGCAATTGCTTCTCCCTTCGACCAAGGATCTCCACTGGCTGCTCCTTGTAGGTCAAGCTTGGACCCACCTCTGGCTCTGAGTAGTCCACTATATGGCTCGGATCTGGAATGTAGCATTGAAGCTGGGAGACGTGGAAGATGTCATGCACTCCCTCTAAGCTAGCTGGAAGCGCTAATCGATACGCCACCTCGCCAACCCGTACCGTCACCTCGATGGGCCCGATGTACCTCGGACTGAGCTTTCCGCCTTTACCGAAACGAATGATGCCCCTGGTCGATGAGATCTTCAGGAACGCTCTATCCCCAACTGCGAACTCCAGTAGCCGTTTGCTGTTGTCTGTCTAGTGCTTCTGTCGATCCTGTGCAACTCTAAGACGCTCCCTGATCAATCTGATCTTCTCAGCTAAGTCTACCACCATTTCTGGCCCAAGCAAAGCCCTCTCGCCAACATCGTCCCAAGATAAAGGTGTGCAACATCTCCGCCCATACAGTGCCTCGAACGGGGTCATCTCGATACAAGCCTGATAACTGTTATTATAGGTAAACTCCATGAGATGCAAGTGATCCTCCCACGAACCGTCGAAGTTGAGTGCACAAACCCGCAGCATGTCCTCCAGTATCTGAATGGTCCTCTCGGACTGTCTGTCCGTTTGTGCATGATAGGCGGTGCTGAACTTCAACTGTAATCCCAAGCTTAGCTGTAGACTCCTCCAGAAGTGTAATGTGAAGCGGCTGTCCCTGTCTGAAATGATGCTCACCGGTACCCCATGAATCTGTACAATCTGCCGTATGTAGAGGTCTGCAAGCTTTTCGGTCGATAGCCCTACCTTGAACAGAATGAAGTGAGCAGATTTCGTCAGTCTATCCATGATAACCCAGATAGCATCCTTGCCACCAGGCATACGCGGTAAACCAGAGATGAAGTCCATGGTGATGTGTTCCTACTTCCATTTCGGAATAGGTAAAGGCTGGAGTAATCCCGCTGGTCTCTGGCGCCCCGCCTTGACTTGCTGGCACATAAGACATCTGGAAACAAATCTGGCAACTTTTTGTTTCATCCCATACCACCAAACATACTCCCGCATATCCTTATACATCTTGGTAGATCCAGGATGAATAGAATACTGTGACTGGTGGGCCTCCTGCATAACCTCCTTCCGTAAATCCTTGGGCACACACAGCTGAGTTTCGTGCCTCAGGGATCCATCACCTGTAATGGTGAAGTCGTCGAGCAATCCTGCCTCTGCTTGGCCTCTGAGACATCGGAGTCCCTCATCTAGAAATTGGGCCTCCTTGATCTTCTCTATCAGTCCTGACTGTATCTGCATGTGCATCAGCTGTCCTCCAACTCCCTAAAGAACAATCTCAATCCCAAGGCTCTCAAGATCCTCCAAAAGATGCCGATCCATAGTGAGAATATAGCAACAGGATATCGACTGAGAGCATCTGCTACCACATTCGCCTTCCCAGGGTGGTAATGCAGATTGATGTCGAAATCCTTTATGAGTTCCAGCCATCTGTGCTGCCTCATATTCAGCTACTTCTGAGTGAAAACATACTTCAGGATTTTATGGTCCGTGAATATGTCCACTCTCTCTCCATACAAGTAGTGCTTCCATAGTTTTAAGGCAAAAATGACTGCTGCAAGCTCCAAGTCATGTGTAGGGTAATTCTTCTCATGAGGCCTCAAATATCTAGAAGCATAAGCAATGACCCTCTTGTTCTGCTCTAGCACACATCCCAAGCCCTTCTCTGATGCATCGCAATAGATGACGAATCCTTCCGATCCGGATGACAAAGCTAGAACTGGCACAGTAGTAAGTCTTCTCTTTAATTCTTCAAATGCTGACTGGCAGGTGTCGATCCAGATGAACTCCTCGTCCTTCCGTATAAGCTTGGTCATTGGCTCTGCTATCTTGGCAAAATCCTTCAAGAACTTCCTGTAGTATCTGCTAGCCCCTAGAAACTACGAATCTCTGCCACTGAATTGGGAGGTGCCCATGCTTCCACAGCTTCAATCTTCTTGGGATCCACAGAAATCCCCTCTCCAGTCACCACATGCCCCAAGAACTCCACTCTGTTCAAGAAGAACTCGCACTTCGAGAGCTTCCCGTACAGCTTCTCCTTCAATAAAATCTCCAACACAATCTGCAGGTGCTCTACATGCTCCTCCTCGGTCTTTGAATAGATCAAGATGTCGTCAATGAAGACTATGACAAACTTATCTAGATACTTGTGAAAAACTTTATTCATCAAGTTAATAAATACTGCTGGGGCATTGGTAAGTCCGAACAGCATCACCAAGAATTCATACTGGCCGTAACGGGTGTTGAAAGCTGTCTTCGAAATATCCTGCTCCCGAACCTTCATCTGATGATATTCCGACCGAAGGTCAATCATGGAAAAGACTTTCGCCCCACTCTGCTGATCAAATAGCTCATCAATCTACGGCAACGGGTATTTATTCTTGATTGTGATGTTATTGAGTTCACGGTAATCAATACACATCCTCACAGTCCCATCATTTTTGGGCACGAATAGTACCGGTACTTCTCAGGGTGAAGCACTGGACCAAATAAAACCCTTGCCTTCCAACTCATCAATCTGGGCCTTCAACTCTGCAGCTTCCTTCGGGTTGATCTTATAGCAATGCTGGGACTTTGGCGCTGATCCGGGTACAAAGTCGATGCTGAACTCCACATCTCGATCTTGCGGCAATCCTGGGAACTCCTCGGGGAAGACGTCAAGAAACTCTATAATCAGTAGATACGACAACTCTTGGGCTTCTGCAACTGCTCCGAAGTAGACTCCCTCTAGCCTCTCTGCGATCCGTCTTCTGACCTCGAATGACAGAACTCCAGACGGGCTGAAAGTAACCTTCCCCTCATGGCAGTCTATTACAGCAACCTGCTCGCTCATCCAGTCGATGCCGAGGACTACATCAAATCCGGGCAATGGCATCACTAGAAGTTGAGCCCTAAGCTCCCTCCAGCTATAGTGATAGGGCAATCCACCATCTCACTAACTGGCAATACCCCTCCTCCTGTCATAATCTGACAGTTCTATCTAGTGGGCTTGGGTGTGAAGCCGTGTCTATGTAAAAACTCATATGATACAGAGCTATGTGTGGCTCCAGAATTAAACAATGCAATGGCAGGAAATGAATATATGATAATAGAACCTGTGATAACATCTGGAGTTGCCTCCTTCTCCTTAACTGCGGCCATAACGTAAGCACGTCCCCACTGTGGTCCTCCCCTCTGCTGCTTCTGGTGCTATGCAAACCTCTGCTGCTGAGGTGGTAGAGCTGGTCCTCCTCTCTGGGGTACAGCAGGTAGTGCTCTGGGTGGTACAGGCGGTGGTCCTCTAGCTTCATGGGATCCTTACGCTAGTCTGGCTGTGGCCTGTTGGCAGTCCCTCATCTGATATGCGTCTGACCCGCAGAATAGACAAAGTCCGATCCTCTTGCGACAGACCTCTACGTGGTGTCCTGGTCGATGACAGTATGTGCAAGTGACTCCCTGCTGTCTCTGATACTGAACTGCTAGAACTCTGGCAGGACGATGGTGAACTGCTGTCTACTGTGGTGGCCTCGTTTGAGTCTGTATCTGTACCCTCTTCGCCGGTGCCTGGTAACTTCTACTGCCGATGTCCCTATTCCTCTTGGGCCTCGGGTCCATCTCCTTCTCTACAGCCTGAACGATCTTGAGGATGCTCGAATAAGTAGTCGCCTGGCTGATCGCCACTACGTGCCGCAGCTCTCTAGTGAGGCCCTTTTTGAACCTCCAAGCTCTCTCCTCTGGCGTGCCGACTAGGTTCTCTGTGAATCTGCTGAGTCGAGTGAACTCTGAAGTATACTCTGCCACTAACATGGTCCCCTACTGCAAGGCCTCGAACTGCATCCGAAGCTCGTCTCTATCAATGTCGGGGAAAAACTTCTCCTTGAATAGAGTTTTGAAATATGCCCAAAGAACCTGGGGTGCTGCTAACTAGGGCTCCTTGCGGTACCAGGCTCTGGCAAGGTCGAACAGTCGCATACTCGCCACCTCTACCTTCAAGTCATCAGGGATGCTCGCCATCTTCAACTTTTGCTTCACATTTTCCAACCACTCATCTGCATAGACGATCCCTTCGTTGCCCCAAAAGTCCATCGGGCAGAGGTTCTGGTAGTCCCTAGCCATCTCCGGTCTCGGTGCTACTGGTACGGGAGGTACTATCGGTGCTGGTGCTGCCGTCTCCCGAGTCCTGAGTGCTTCAACGACGGTCGCTCTGAACTGTGCAGCCTGGTGATTCTGGGCCTTCATGAACTGCTGAAACATGGCCATCACCTGGGCGCCGTCAAACATCATCGTCGAGGGCAACGGAGAAAATATATGAGGCGGTGGCGGAAGCTGATCTACTGAAGCATCTGGTGCGGGCTATTCCGAACTGCCTGCAACTCCAGGCTGATCCGCGGTCTTCCTCGTAGTGACCATCCTGCAATAGAAAGAAAACTTTGTTGATTGACAAACCCTAAAACATAAAAATAAATAACGTTTTTATAATATCAATGCACCTGATAAACCTGATATACCCTTATTTCCCGATTTTCCTATGTTGTGATCAAGTTTCCCTAGTTTAAATCAAGTCCCCCAATAGTACTATAATACCTATGTACTATTAGGAAAGACCTGCATGGGCCACCAATAAAAATATGTCACAGCCTGCTCCCGAATAATCGAACACGAGTCGGACACGCCCAGCCTTCGTCGTTAGACACGATAAACTAAGCTGTACCAATATCTAGAGAAAACTATAAATCCAGATAAGAATAAAAGTAAATCACAGCATCTAATATCAAATCCCAGAATCTCAAATACAAGTCTAAATGTTATTACATTCCATCAAATGTAAAATATACTGATGTCTCTAATACAAGTCCAGATAAAGATAAAAAGGAAAATACTAGGCTTCTTCAGCCTCTAAGTCCTGGGCAACATCAACTGGCTCATAGGTGCCTCCAGGCTCCTACCCGTAGTAAGTGTCATAAATAGCCTCCAACGCACCACCAACATATCCTAGTCAGGAGCGGAGCTAAGTATATCCAAGGAAATGAACATGAACATCATGGTATGAACAAGAACACAGAAAATATATATAAAGTACGAGAAATGAGAACAAGACATGAAACCTGAACATGAATACTGAAAATAAATACAGGAAACATAAAATGAGTTCTGAACATAAAATACAATATGAACCTGAAATGTACAATATATTGAAATACGTCCAGAGTGTGTGATCGTCTTGGGTAGATTCAGGGAACATGAAATGGTACGGCTTCGTCCTGCGTGCACGATACGGGGCCTAAGCTATTCACATGAATAGTAACTTGGGTTTGATCACACATCTGTAGTATTTCCCCTCCCAGACACAAGTAAACTCAAAAAATATGATACAAGACAATCTCGTAAAATATCGTGTCAACAAGAAGATACAAGAAATAAAAAAATGGACAAGTCCGAGGAGTATACTTGCCTTGCTCAGGGTGATCAAGTGTGGGATGGACTACTAGATATCCTCCTGTTATATGGTTACAATTTGATTACTACTAAATACAATTTCAGTTTAAAAGTTAAAAACTTATACTTATGCTTTAACTTAATATTATTAATACTGAAGTGCAACCAACCAACTCATTTAGACCTATATTCCTATTGACAAGTTTAGCTAACTTACTCTTATAACCAGTAAAGTTATCACTGAACTTTTCACACATTACTTAAACTCCCCTTATCTCATGACTTTTAAATAGTCAAGTATCAAATGGTACCAAGCCATAGTCTCATGAACTTCTATATTCCAGCTAATAAGGATTACTGAACTTAAAGAAACCTAACAAGTATCAAGTCTTCTCATATGTGCTCATGAGTATCTTGCTAAGTATACAGTTTACACATTATGACATAGGGACAACAAGCAACCTATCTATATAAATATCCAGGTTCTCAAGGACTAACATCCACTCAAAAGCTTTCTTATAGAAACTATCTCAACTTACAGGTAGGTTAGAGACATTTAGAGACGTGTCTATTCAGCAGTCTTCATTCCTATAAAGCTGATTCCAGGAATTGGAGATACATCAGTCCTAAACAAGGGAACTTCCTGTGACAGATGACAGGGTCTTCACGTGACAATGCCTTTATGCCAAAACATATAAGGTTCAGTCATGATGATACATCAGTCCTAAACAACACTGAGACAATCCTACTCCACTGTACAGTCCAATCCAGGTAGCAAATTTGGTTTCCTATAAACTGAAGCAGAATCAGGGTAAGGAAATCCATACTAAATCTCAGGATTTCAACCCAACTGCTAGACTGTTGATATGGTTAAAGCCCCCACACTCTTGCTTAAGTTACATCACATACACCCTCCAAAAATTAAATAATTTCTAGAGATCTGTATATTAGGCTTATCCTATAAATTAAAATCTTCTTGATATACCCAAACTGAATCATTACAGTAACAGTCCTGCTATAAGGTTGTTCTCAAATTGTTTCCAAAATGCCATTATCTATCTATAGAGTCCCTAGGAGGATCCCAAAGGCATTCATACTTCGGTAACATACATATCAGTACTAGCTAACTCCTAAATCGAGAGATCGCCATAAGACTTCTCAAGTAAGCTCAGTAAATGATAACTAAAGTAACAGTTAGCAGTTGCTAACTCAACTTCAACCGAGGACAATAAACAACCATCTGATATGTCCAACATGTCTCATTTAAACAAGGTAATTAAATCACAGGGTTAAGACATCATAGACTAAGATTTATAACATGACCTACTTGAAATTAAAGCTCTGTCATCTCTCAACTAATCTGTCTACACGACAGTCTTGCAACAGAGAACTTGAAAGAACCACTTACTCTAACCTATTTCCAGTTCACTGCCCTAAATGCCTGTTCGATTACACAGCTAATGAGGATTTATCTATGATATCCCTAAACTGAATTATGATACAATCTAAATTCCAAAATTACAATAATCTAGTTGATATACTAAGAGTACAAGGGAACTTCAGTACATGAAGTCTCTAAAATACTACTGTTCTGCATGATGTGTGAGTATAATGATTCAAAATCATGAATATCAGTCCTAACTCATGCTATTGATCAATACAACAACTTCCTCGTGATATCAGAAATGACAAGGAAGACATTTGACAAACCCATGCTAAAATCTAACCATCATACACATATTTCCAAACTTCATCCATCAATCATGATAAATATAACCCCTCAATCCCTATGGTTATCCATATTAATGATCAAAATGATCTAACAGCTAACACGAGAAAGAGTCGAATATTTACCTGATCGAAACAGAACAATTCTGTCCTGTGATGAATACACTAGCTCCTCTGGATTATGTGATTTCTGAGTCAACCATTTCAACAAGCACAAAATGATCAGTAACCCTAAGTCTCTGTTTTGCATCTCTCTTGTTCCCTTTGGCTCGAGAAATGCAGAACATAGTCTCAGGTCTTCCCAGATCATGTTCTGATCAATACTCAAGAAGAACTTTAGGAAAAACGGTTTGATTGTAAATTCAAACACTCAACCAATCTGGCCTGAGCTCAAACAAGACTAAACCCTTAAAAGAACTGTTAAAATATAAATCACAACCAACTTCCGAAAGCTCCCCACCGACGACACCATCACCTCATTTGGCTACAGTCTAGCTTCGAGATGACATTGCTGCACTTCCCCTGAAGCCGAATCTGCTGAGCACATCCTCACCTTCGGTGATCTGGCCAAGAATATTTGGGCGAATTTCAGCACCAAGTTTAGGAAGGCCCTCCCCCTAGGGGCTTCAACGATCTTCTGTCCAGCTGGGGCCTCTCCCACGGACATCAGATCGTCGTAGCTGTGGGCATTTGGGTCCTGTGGAAAAACAGGAACAAGTTCCGATACGAGGGCCGACATCTACCACCACCCCAACTGTATAGGGAAATCATCAGACAAATCCTAAATATCCGGAGGCGCTGCTCGCACTCCACGCCCAATTTCTGGTAGACCCTAGATTAGTCTCTGTCTTCTGGTTTCAGTTTTGTCGGCTTGCTTGGCCGTTTATTCTCTTTTGCCAGCGCTAGGCGCTCTTCTTGTATAGGCTTTAACATTTTGTGCCTGATACATCAATAAAATCCCCACGCCCAATTTCTGGGAGATCCTAGATTAGTCTCTGTCTTCTGGTTTCAGTTTTGTCGGCTTGCTTGGCCGTTTATTCTCTTTTGCCAGCGCTAGGCGCTCTTCTTGTATAGGCTTTAACATTTTGTGCCTGATACATCAATAAAATCCCCCCTTCTTATATATATATATATATATATATATTTTAAAGCAAACAATTTATTGAAAAAGGAGAGGAGGCTCAAAAAGAGCCATACAGACTGGTACAGGGCCATAAAACAAAAGGGCCCTGTTAAAATAGGTAAAAAATAGAAAAGGTGGGGAATCGAGATTTCTAGATTTCGAAGGACCCAAATTTCGAAATGTAACTAAGACATTTCGAAATTTCGTAACCCAAAATTTCAAAATAATTCAAAACCGGAAAAGCGCAAGTTCAAAAATTGAAAAATCCAACGGAAGGACTGTGGACAGCGCGGTCCTGGAGGGATGTGAGGGTGCACTGCCCGAGGAAGGGATCACTGTCCGAGGGGGGATCACTGCCCAAGGGGCACGCGATACGAGGGGCCTCGGGCCCCTCCCAGCGCACTGCTCGAAGCCAAAGGGGGGTGCTCCTGCGAAGGAGGCCGGCGGGGAGGGGACTCTGACGATGGGGGAAGCCGTGACCGCGAGGGATGATAGGAACGAAGAGGGCTCCGGGGAGGTCCAGCGCAGGCCGGAGGGGGTCCGTCGTGGTGCCCGGAGTCCGTAGGGCTCCGGCGGTGGAGATGTTCCAGAGTGGCGCGGAGACGGGTGCCCGGACCCTGGAGTGCTCCGTCGGTGGAGGCCGACCCGGAATAGCTGGGACAGAGGGGAGACGGAGGGGAGCTACGGAGGGGGAGGGGGTGAAGGGTGACGGGAGGGAGGACGGGGACGGCGCTACCACCCGGGAGGGGGAGGGCCCTTCGGCCTGAACCGGAGACAGCGTCGGAGGGGGGGAGGGGAAAGGCAGGGGGGAGAGAAGGGGGGCCACCGACGACGAGGCCGACGAGAACGCCGGTACTGGGGGGGAAAGAGAAGAGGGGGAGGGGCAGGCCCTGGCGGCGGGGGCCGAAAGGGAAGCCGCCACGACGGAGGGTCGCCTAAGGAAGAGGGGATCGGGGAGTGGGGCTGCAGCCGAGTGTGGGGATGGCGCAGCGGCAGGACGACGGACGGAGGAGACGAGGACCCGAAGGGGAGGGAGGGACCCGGGATCTGGCGCCGAGCTCGACGACGCCAACGATGCCGAGGGCGGCGGCTGGGATGTCGACGGCACCGAGGCGGGAAGCCAGCGAGGGGGTGAGGGAAGTCCCACTGAGGTTGGGGCCAGGCGGAGCCCGACGAGGGGTGGAAGCCGTATGGCTGGAGGAAACCGGCGGTTGGGGGATAAGCCCCCCGCAGCTGGGTGGGCCAGGCGGAGGCCGGCCGACCGGGGAGGCGATGAGATGGAGAATAGAGGGGGCCTCCTAGGGGGAGGAGGATGCAAAGGGGGACGACCGGGCTGGGGAGGACGACCGGCCAGCCAAGCCACCCGGCCGCAAGGGGCAGAGTGGGGAGCAGAGGAGCTCCTACCATTCCACAATAAAATATATATTATATATATATATATATGTATATATATATATATATATATATATATATATATATATATTTTTATATATATATATATATATATATATATATTTATATATATATATATATATATATATATATATATATATATATATATATATATATATAGTAGCTAGTTATATATATATATATATATATATATATATATATATATATATATATATATATATATATATATATATAATATATATATATATATATATATATATATATATATATATATATATATAACTAGCTACTATATATATATATATATATATATATATATATATATATATATATATATATATATATATATATATATATATATATATAACTAGCTACTATATATATATATATAGTAGCTAGTTATATATATATATATATATATATATATATATATATATATATATATATATATATATATATATATATATATATATATATATATATATATATATATATATATATATATATAGTTTGGTGAAATAATTTTTTTTCCCATGGTAAGCCTCTAGAGTCTTCGCTCCACCCTCCCTTCCCTGGGGAGTCTCTAGGGAATCCCCCCGTCTGCTCCCGCCCGGTTCACGGCGGCCTTCCGTCGGTTCGTGATGCCGCCTCCATGGCCGGCCGATGCCCTAGCCCTGGTGGGCCATCACCCTACCGCAGTTCCTCATCCCCTTCCTCATTTGGTTCAGCCGCCCCCGTCATCTCCATCTCTCGGCCCTTCCCCACCCCTCTCCGGCGTCCCTACCTCGGCGCCTGGTGTTCCCCGGCCTTTCAGCGGCTCCCTCTATGTCCCGCCTTGGCCTGACCCCCCGCCTCGCCCGCCGACCGTATTGCCTACCAGCCATCGGACCGCACCCTCCTGGGCCGGGAACTCCTCCGTGGTGCTCAGCCACCGGCATCATCCCTCCCACTCTCCCGCCCTCTTTCGAATTTCGAACGGGTCCTCTGACCCATCGGAAGGGGTGCCCTCTGCGGTGCAGGTGTCGGACGTCCCATCGACAGACACCTCGGGTACGCCGCTCTTGGCGCCCAACACGAGGTTATCCCGGATTTTTACGCGCATTCGGCAGCACATAATTCCGACTTTTACGCTGCTCATGGCAACGCGTATTACCTTCCCAGCGAAAATGTCAGTGGGTCCCACCTAGCTGGGGATCAGGCATTTTACGCTGGCGGGTACCACCTGTAGAAGCATGGAAAAAGACAAGGAAAGCCTATGTGGCTCAAAACAGAAGGAGCCTCATGCGGCTCATAAGTCCTTCAGGATCCCATCCGGTTCACAAACAGAAGGAGCCTCATGCGGCTTCAATAGTCCTTCATGCGGCTCGGTTGGCTTCACGCCACGTGGCCTCACGCTGTCCGATCTGACAACTGGCTATAAAGCAGCAGCTTGAATTAATTACTCTGACGGCAGCCCTGACAATGCCAGCTCTGACAAATGACAGCTCTGACATAAAAGTCGAAATGATGACTCGGACATGATGGCGTACTGGACATGATGGCGTGCTCCTAGGGAAAAGAAGAAAATCTTTTATAGCTGACATGATCTGTCAAGTCCAAACTCCTTATGCGGCTGCCACTCCTATGCGGCTGACACCCCTATGCGGTTGCTCTTTTCATGCGGTTGCTCTACTCATGCGGCTGCCACCTTCATGCGGCTGCCACTTTCATGCGGCTGCTTCCTTCATGCGGCTTCTACCTTCATGCGGCTAGGAGTGTAGGGGCCACCCATATGCGATTCATTTAGAGACCCCATTCATGCGACTCTGTCAGGACGTCCCACTCACGATAGTTGAGACACGTGGCGGTCCTCATGACAGTTGAGACACGTGGCGCGCGATCCTCATGACAGTTGAGACACGTGACTGTCTTATTCCCTTGGAATTATGGCTGCTTGCAAATCATAACAACCAGATTTAGTGCAATCACCATAATTACTCGAATCAAATCAGATTTGTTATAATTAAGCAAATTGAACACGTGGCGGGAGATCCGAGCTTATCATGACAAATTATGAAGATTCATTGCAATCAGCATTAATTGCCCATACGGATTTGGCCCAATCAAGAATTAACTGGCCAGATGTAATGCAATCAAGATTAATGGTCCAGATGATTGGCCGCCGACTTTTCAAGGAGGGAATCATTGCAAACCCTAATGATCACACCCCCACTTCTATAAATAGCAAGGTGCCATTTTCTTGTAAACCCTGGAGAATTCGGGAGAAAAAGAGAAGGAGAATTCCAGAGAGAAAGAGACTCTCTCCACCCGGCTGGACATACAGAGAGACAAAGGCACACGCGCAGAAGAGTCTTTCCACACATTCCGAGAGCATTTCTTCATCAGAGTCAAGGCTACGTCCGATCGTCCAAGGAGTAAGGCAGAGCTGCCGTCGCTTTCCCGTGCCTCTATCGTCACCCCCCAGAATCAAAAATAAACAATCGTACTTAGATTGCTGTACCTAGGTTTTCATTCCTGGGCTTTCTTTGTTCGAACGAGTTTGTATTATGAGTCTAAGTTCAGTCCTCCTATAAAATTGTTCTATACTTTTACAATCAATGGCAAACACGATGGCGGCTCTGCTGGGGACTAACTTCTCCACGGCTGAGGAGTTGGTGACGCAATCGGACGCAGCCAAACTTGGCTCCACTCAACAAATGTTGGTCGCCTGGTTCGACCAGCAGGCGTTTGAAGAAATGCTCTCCGACGGGAGCGCTGGCCCGGTCCAGCGACGAGCCCACACGAAGAAGGCCCGCAGGGAGTGGAGGCCCAAAATATTCGCTCCTCCCCAAGCTCTCGAAGAAATACTCTCTGTCGCTCAAGATGGCATAGAAGCCTCACAGGCAACCCCACTTCAGACCATAGAGGACTCTGCTGTCCCCAAGTCCGGCAGAAGAAAACACTATGATGCTGGACTTACAGGGGCAAAGAGGAACTCTATACGATCCGAGCCGCATAAGGGCGTCAGCCGCATAAAAAAGGCTCATGCGGTCGCAATTGCCAACCGCATGGAGAAGACTCATGCGGCCACGGAAGTCAGCCGCATACAGAAAGCCCATGCGGCCAAAACTGCCAGCCGCATGCAGGCAGCCTGCACGATCACGACTTCCAGCTGCATCCCGAAGGTTCATGCGGCCACCGATCCTAGCCGCATACAGAAGGGTCATGCGGCCACACATACCAGCCGCATGCAGACAGTCTGCACGGCCACCGATCCCAGCCGCATACCATCTGTCCCATGCGGCTCACAGTCAGTCTTCGACCGCCTCTCAGGCGATCCTGACCCCAGATGCTCTCATGTGCCAATATCCGTGGACTCTTCCTACTATGCACTCTCAGGTGCTAGAAGGAAGAAGTCTCGGGCAGAACGGGCTCGGCGAGCTCAGTCGGCTTTTCCAACTTCTGACTATCAGGGCATCATGCTGACTATTACGCGGGCCCCTGATGGAAAGTTGTATAAAACTACCCGTGTCCAGCCCCCGGCGGCCAACGAACAGGATAGTTATCAAGAATCTCCCAACAAGGATCAGGGGCAAGTACTCGTGCTACCCCCACATCAGGGAGCAGGTAGGAGGCCAACACACTCATGGGCTCAGAACTCCCGGGCCCACAAAACGGGTGACTTGTGCAACGTGATTCTTCACAAACAAAAGAAAAGAGACAAAGATTTGATGTGCAGAGAGTCCTGTCGGGGACATCAATGCACCCAAGTCATTGTCAACTGTTGCTGCAACAAGGCAGCAGTATAAGAAAACCGGCGGTCCGTCTTCCAACGGCTGTAACACCCAAGCTCAGAAGACGAGGCACTTCTCGTCGCCTCCTGCAATTCTGCTCTGAAGATTCCAGGCAGCGGTAGAGGAAAGAAAACGAATGTCTCCAGCCCGAAAATCTCAACCAGCGTAACCAAGAAACTCTCTTCTAAGCATTTGTCTACCACCGTTACAGGAGCATTTTACCAAGGTACCCATTCAAAGACGAAATCTGCCACACTGGGAGGCATTGGAGCCGGGAGTAGCACTCCTCCAAACATCCACGACAATCCGGTGTTCCAAGAAGACAATCCAGGGGAAACGGTTCATCCAACAGATGCAGCAGATCCCGACGTCCCCGAGGACGTCCACAATTCTCAAGACGAGACAAGCTCTGAAGCTGGGGGTACCACTTTTTCTGAGTCTGAACCAGAAGAAAACATTCCCACATACCCTGACGACTTCTCTGTATAAGGGTATGACTCAGAGGGCACGTCCTCTACCGTTCCTTCCATCTCTTCTCATGTGAGGACGGTATTCATGACGGACAACAACCAAGACGGTCCCAGTGATCGCTAATGCATCGACACTCTGGAGGCCATACTACATGCCTTGGTCAAGTTCGTGGACGAGATCAAAGTGGCCCTTCCAACTCTTCAAGGAAGAACGCCTGGCCAAACAAGTTTGGGTCCCGCGGTCAATACGGATTCGAATTCAGCTGCACCAAACACGAGTGATAATCCACCTGAAATATCGGTGCCCACCGTTGCAGACGAGGCTAGGGAGGCAAAAAAAGATGTCCAGGAGCTCCGAGCCATGTTCCATGCCCGAGATAACTGCCAAGACTTTAGGATACGTCAACCATATCCTGCTGCATGGAGAGATGTTCCCTTCCCACCGAGATATAAACCATTCAACATCAATCCGTATGATGGGAAGACATCTGCAAGCAGGTACATCACCTACTTCGAGGTCACAACCGACCATCTACCTCATGACTAGGGCTGTGCACATTTAAGTCAAATCGACCAAATCGAACCAAACCAAACCAAATCGATCGGTTTTTAACCGAATCGATGGTTCAATCGGTTTGGTTCGACTACATATTTTCTAAAACCGATCGGTTTGGTTCGGTTCACGGTTTGGTAATTCCAAAACCGATTAAAATCGAACCGAACCAAACCCTATGTGAGTGTTAAATAATTAGGATTGGGTTGGACCGGTTGGTAGGGGAGACCGAGACTACTGGGCTAGTGTTAAATAATTGGGACTAACAACAGTGAATGAAAAGAAAAGTGAAAACTTCTCTTCTCATTCTCATGTATAATTGTTGTGCACATTTTCATGTATGGTGATTCTGACATAGGTCACTCCCATTCCATAATATACATCTTCTTTATTGTACTGACTTTTTGAAATTTGAAATTGAATGGTTTATGCTAGGGGTTGTTGGTTTGCAGCTGTTACTTCCAAATCGGACGAATTCCATTTTTTTTCCATGTGATTAACTGGAGTTCCATACCACAAAATAAGCAACAATACCTAACTTAATGGCAGTCCATTTTTTTTTCCTGTGATCAAAATCGACCAAGTCGAACCGAACCAAACTGAACCAAGTCGGTCGGTTTCAAAACCGAACCGACCAGTTGGTTGGTTTGGTTCGATTGGGATTAATTTCAAACCGATTAATTTCGGTTCGACTTCGGTTGTGACCAAATAGATCGACCACCGACCGATGCACACCCCTACTCATGACGATGCCATCCTTACACGGTTGTTCATCGGGGCACTGGAGGGAGTCGCCTTCGACTGGTACCGCAACTTGCCGGACAACTGCATCCATTCTTTCACCGACTTCAAACGTATGTTCCTGGAGAGGTTTACGAGGTAGGACAAGACGTGACAATGTCTACCCTCATGGACGTTGTTCAGGGAGAAAAGGAGTTGACAAGGAACTATATCGAGCGGTTTTGCCAAACCGCGATGAAGTTGCCTTCCGGTAACCCGGATTCCTCCTTAATTGAAATTTGCCAAAAGAGGCTGCTTCCCACGATCAACCTCTGGATGGGCGAAAGTCAGTTTAAGGATTGGAAGACATTCATTATTAGTGCCATTAGCGCAGAAGACAAGTTGAAGAAAGCTCGTCAATTGGGACTGCACGTCTCAGAAGGAGAGGACAAGGGCAAACGCCCTAGCACCAATAGCAACAATGGTGGTAACCCCTCCAACAATCGAGACAATAAGGGCAAACAAGCTATGGTGGCCGATACAGCTCCGAAGCCTGAACCAAAGCCGGCAGAGAAGCAGTGGCCTCAGATGACCTATTCCTTCGAGGATGGTCATGTCAAGCCCATCTTGGACATGCTCATACCGGAAGGCCGAATTCAGCTCCCTCCTCCAAGGCGTGAACCTCGTCCTGTAGAAATGGAGAACCCCAAGTACTGCCACTACCATCGCTATGTTCACCATGCTATACAAAACTGCTACCAACCGAAGCGATACATCTAACATCTCATCGATTCGAAGGCCTTGGCCATCGATTTCGAAGAGGTGACCGTAGCAGCCAACATAGTGTCAGTACAATTTGGCAGCTTCCCTCCGACAAAGACTCAAAATGGAGTAGTACCCGTTCCCAGAGCAAGGATGGAGGTCGCTAACCTTCCACCTCCCCGAAACCAGGATGCTGGCCTAGTGCCCCTTACCACATCACGGAGGAGGTCATGTTGGTCCATCCGGATATGGTACCTGAAGTGACTCAGTCTGCTCCTCCCTCCACCAGCAAGAAAAAAGTAGAAAAGTCAAATTATGTCGCACAATCTCGACAGATGTCGAAGAAGCTACTGCTGTTGTCACCTGCTCCGGCGCACAAACCCAACCTCCACCGGGTAACTCGGCTGAAGATCATCAGCCAACAGCTGCTGATGCTCCAGGACCTTCACAACCTTCGACGACCGACAAGCCTAGGCCGAAGGAGACTCACTTCGATAAACCGCTCCGAAGAGAGACGCCTCATGGGCTGGAGAGGCCCTACAACTTCGACATCTTGGCGCAATTGGCTAACACACCAGCCAAATTATCGCTATACGAGCTCCTGAGGCTCTCCAAAGATGTTCGTATCACACTGAGCGAGGCACTCCAGAATGCCGACGCATATCTGGCTCAGTCCAATCTCACTGGGGAGAGCTCGTCTGCAGATTTCCAAGACAGCGCTTGCACAGGCTCAATGTCCAACATCGTTTTACTCTGCAGGATATGCTTATCAAAACCAACCTGCATGATCGCCCTCTGTATTATACTGGGTACGTTTGCGATGTCAAGGTGGACCGGATGCATATTGATCCCGGTTCTTCTATTAGCATCATCCCGAAGAGCCTACTACACCATCTGCGTATCCCAATGCATCGTCTGACGCCGACAAGCACCGCTATCAGCGGTTTCAATTCAGGCAGAAGCTATCCGATCGGAAAGATTCGCTTGTAGTGCCAAATCGGCGACCTTCAGTCAGAAGTGACCTGCTATGTCATAGATACGGACACTTCCTACAACATTCTCCTGGGGCATCCTTGGATACACGATTACATGATCGTGCCCTCCATACTGCACCAGTACTTCAAGTACGTCGACAAGCACGGCTTCGTGAGGACAGAATTTCCCGACATCGATCCCTTCAAAGGGGTCGAATCCTACTACTCAGATTCATGCTTGTACGAAAAGTCAAAAAAGCATCTTATCGAAAGAGATACTCAAGCTCAAACTGAGGCAGCAACTGGATCAGAAGAACCTCTGACGATCCACCTCCAAGCCCGCAAACCTGGCATAACTGTGCCCCTTAGAGCCACTCTGCGTAAGGACGCAATTAGCCTCTCTGTACAGGAGGAACAGATGATAATCCGACTGCCAAAGTCTGGCCAAGCGCCAAGACCACTAACAATCAGGCTGCCTAGAGCTAGCCAACAACAAATAGAGGAGCTCAATCCCTCTGTTAAACCGATGACGATTCGTCTTCCCAGAATGAATCGGCAGCCGAGCGCTAAGCCAGGGGCTGTTAGCCAGCCAACAACTCTCCACCCAGCACCGAGCACCAAGCACGGGGTGGCTAGCACGCCAACAATTCCACGTCCTGCTCCACCCATAGAGCCCCTGATGATTAAGCTGCCCAAGTCATCCTCCCAGTCTTCATTAACACAGGAGGTGGTTGAAGAAGAGCCAAAGATGGCCAAGTATGTGGTTGCTCACACCGATGTTCCATCCGCAGATGATGTAATCCCACTCAAAAAGATACCTTACTTCATCAATAAAGGGCTATCTTTGAATTATCTCAAGCTTAATAAGCTTTATACAATGTATGCTATAGAACACGGTATAGGCACTCACCTGCACACACAGGTAACAAATGTCTACACCGCAAACCAACTTACTCCAGTGGAAGACGCTTACCGTATAATCGAGGGAGAGGATCATCCAATCATCTTCGGCCGGAAGAATGACCCACAACCCTTCAGGGTAGAAGAAGTTGATCTCGAACCCGACATCGAAAGATTGCCCCTTTATCTGTATATTTCCCAATCTAAGTACCTCATGCAAAAACAAGGGTATGATCTGGAAACTACACCAGGCTTAAACTACCGCACTGGACGGCGATTACCCTGACGATTGTCGGTCCCAGCCGGTAAACCATGAGACTATTACAACAAAACCAGATGTGGGCTAGGTTACGTTACACCGGCAACGACCCCTGAAAGCTCAGACGAGGAATGCGACCGGCACTCAACCGGATCAACCACTTCCGATTCGGATATCAGCATCGGGGACATGCTCAGGCAAGTCTCGTCCGTCAATATGGTATTTGCCGACGCCTAAGAAGAAGATGAAGATATTCCTGAACTTCTTGAGTTAGAGCCGTTGGCACAACAACTAGATGCGCAATGGGAGAAGCGGTTCGAACAAAGAGAGTCTTCCACCGAGGATAAGGTTGTACAAGTCGATCTCGGTGATGAGTCCTCTCCAAAGCCCATCTTTGTCAGCAAGAATCTGACAGACGAAGAGCGAGAATCACTACTACAACTCGTCAGAGAATACATTGACATGTTCGCCTGGAGCTACAAAGATATGCCAGGACTGAACCCCGAGGTTGTACTTCACAAGCTCAACATCCGTCCGGACGTAAAACCGGTCAAGCAACAGCAACGACGGTTTCGCCTCGACGTCATGAATGCCATTGAAGCTGAGGTCAATAAACTGATAACCAGTGGTTTCATCCACGAGGAACAGCATCCAGACTGGGTCGCCAACATAGTACCAGTCCTCAAGAAAAATTGAAAGATTTGAATCTGCATCGACTTTCGTAATCTGAATGAGGCATATCCTAAGGATGAGTTCTCCCTCTCTATCATATACATCATGATTAACAACACCTGCGGCTTTGAGCGTATGTCATTTATGGATGGTTTCTCGGGGTACAACCAGATCAAGATGTTCCCTGATGACGAAAAGCATACATCATTCCGAACACCAATTGGCACATACTGCTACACAGTCATTCCTTTCGGTTTAAAGAACGCTGGCGCCACCTATCAAAGAGCTATGAGCATCATCTTTAGAGACCACCTGCACAAGACAGTGGAATGCTACGTCGACGACATCGCCGTCAAAAGCCGCTCTAAGGAAGATCATCTGTATGATCTGAGAACAGTGTTCGACCTGATGCGAGCGTACAATTTGAAAATAAATCCCACAAAATCCTTCTTGGGCGTATCCAGCAGGAAGTTCTTGGGTTTTATCATTACTTCCCAGGGTATCCACATAGACCCTGAGAAGGCGAAGGTAATCATGGAGATCGGTCCCCCGAGAAATCTTCGTGAACTCCGAGGCCTTCAAGGGAAGCTGGCCTACATCAGGAGGTTTATCTCTAACCTCTCCGGACGATGTCAACCATTCACCCACCTCATGAAGAAGGGCATTTCATTCGAATGGGATGAAGAATGCCAGCGCGCCTTCGACAGCATCAAAGAATATCTGACGAACCCTCCAGTCCTGGTAGCCCCGGTTGCTGGAAGACCATTCCTGCTCTATGTACGAGTGATGGAACATTCTCTTGGTGCTCTGTTAGCACAAAACAACGAGGCAGGCCATGAGCAAGCTATATATTTCCTCAGCCGAAGGATGATGGGACCGGAGCATCGATACACCGTCGTATAAAAGGAGTGCCTTGCTCTGGTTTTCGCCATTCAGAAACGCGACACTACGTCATGGGACAAACCATCCATGTCATATCAAGAGTCAACCCCCTCAGGGTCCTCATGACCAAGCCAGGTGCAGTCATCTCTCGCCTCGCTACCTGGACGATTTTATTGTCTCCCTACCACATGATCTTTGTCCCACAGAAGGCTGTTAAAGGTCAAGCTCTGGCAGACTTCTTAGCAGCTCATCCAGGATCGGAGTCAACCAGAATAGACGAAGAGATTCCAGATGAGGTTGCCAATTCAAATGTGGCCTCTCATGATGCCGTATGGCGAATGTTCTTCGACGGTGCTTCCAGAACGGGGCCCAAGGGCAACATCGTCGTTGGAGTCAGAGTGGTGCTGATTTTTCCCTCTGGGCTGGTGATCAATCGGGCTTACTCCCTCATGGAGTCCTGCTCAAAAAATGTGTCCAAGTACAATGCTCTGGTCATTGGCCTCCGACTTACAAAGGAGCTGGAGGTAGAGTATCTTGAAGCATACGGCGATTCGCAGCTAATCGTTAATCAGATCTGAGGCTCATACGAAGTGCGTCATGAAGACATGATCCCCTATCACCAAATAGCGATTGACATCATCTCATTCTTGGAAGGGTTCTTCATAGAACACGTTCTCAGGCTCTAGAACATTGAAGCCGATGCCCTAGCAGGCCTTGCCGCTTCCTTAGCAGTTCCAAATCGTGCTCACCGCTTGGTTGACATCATAGGCCGTGAGTTGATATATCCCAGGAATAACGTTCAATGTGTTGAGAGTTACTCCGCTCTGACAGTCGACGAAGCACCAGACTGGAGACAACCATTTATCGACTTTGTGGTCTACGACATCCTGGCAGAGAATCCGAAGGAAGCCACTTCTATCAGAAGACGTTTCCTCAGATTCTTCTACGATACAGAGACGAAAATGCTATATCGACGATCATACGATGGATTACTGCTTTGATGTCTGTCAAATACAGAAGCTAAAGAAGCCGTGCATAAAGCTCATGATGGCATCTGTGGGGCCCATCAGCCTGGTCCGAAATTACAGGATCGCCTTCGACGAATGGGCTATTACTGGCCCACGATGGTTGCAGATGCAATAGACTATACACAAAAATGCAAAGCCTGTCAAGTCCATGCAGATTTCATCCACCAGCCATCCGAGTTTCTACATCCGACGGTGGCATCCTGGCCATTCGAAGCATGGGGAATGGACACCATTGGTCCAATCACTCCACCTTCGTCCAAAGGACATCGCTTCATACTCGCAATCACAGATTACTTCTACAAATGGGCGAAGGCTATTCCGCTGGCAGAAGTCAAGACTTCAAACGTGATCAGCTTTCTCAAGCATCACATCATTTACCGCTTTGGACTGCCCCAAAGGATCATCCATGATAATGGTCCGCAGTTCGCAAGCCACGCTTTTTATCGGTTTTGCGACAAACACCGAATCCAGAATATTGCATCAACACCATACAACCCCGCGGCTAATGGTCTGGCTAAAGCGTTCAACAAAATAATCATCAAGCTTCTCAAGAAGTTCGTATCATCAAACAAATGCGACTGGAATGAAAAGCTCGGCGAATGCTTATGGGCGTACCGTACTACAGTACAAACGGCCACTGGGAACACACCATTCTCTCTGGTATATGGGAGTGAGGCAGTTCTCCCACTGGAGACTCAAATCCCCTCGCTCCGCGTCGCTCTCACCTATCGGTTGACAACGGATGATAATCACCATCGTCGACTGCAAGAGTTGGAGGCCCTAGATGAGAAGCGCCTATTAGCTCAACAACGAATCGAGCTGTACCAGGCCCGTATCTCCGGAACCTTCAACAAAAAGGTTAAAATTAGAACATTCCAAGTGGGTGAACTTGTTCTCGCCGTTCGGAGGTCGATGGTTATGACTCACAAAATCGCCGGCAAGTTCCAGCCAAAGTGGGAAGGCCCGTTCATCATCGATGCTGTATTCTGCAACCTCTGTTAACCAATTTCTTGGAATTTTTGAATTTTGTATTTTTTAAAAATACTCAATTTTTTGAATCTCGAAAAATGTGCAATTTCTAATTTTTGGAAAAACAAATTTGACCGTGATTGCTATCGGTCCTTGTTGGCTTTGGCTTACTATTTTTAAGCAATTTTGTCCTATTGGGATTTTCCTGTCATTTTCTTGAATCAATAAGTTTTAATATTTTCAATATGGAAAACGGTTATTGAATTTTAAAATTTTAAAATATATTATTTAGTAAATAAATGATTTTTATATATATCTAAATAATCGGTGAATAAATTAGTATTATTTATGTCTTTAAAAATATTGGCTAAAGTGTAATTAGCTATTTGTTAAATTAGTATTAACTAGTAATTTTAATTATTAATTTATAACTAATATTTATTTTGTACTAATTAATTGGCAGAAAGTGATAATGTTAGTGGTTAGCATTGGGTTAGCAGTTAGTAGTTTTCTATTATTTTCCTATATTCTATTATATCTACATTGTTAGGGTTTTCTCTACTCCCCTATAAATAGCAGCCATCCCCAAAACCCTAGAAATTATACACAAATCCCAAAACCTAGAATTCCGAGCAAACCCCCATTTGTCATGTACCAAACTAAACCGACCGCCACCATCAGATCCACCACCGCCGCCATCCAGGCACAGCCTCCACCCCTCGGCCACAACCGGCCGCACTACCAGAACAACCGTCCACCTCCGGCCATCGCCACCACCACTGCCATCACCATCCCCGGCTCTCCGGCAACTCCACTCTGTGCCCGACCACCCAGCACATTGCTCCACCACCACCACAGCATTCGCCGACCCCCAGCCGAACCACCACCCGACCACCGCCATCAAACAACCGTCCACAACCGCCATCATCAGATCCACCACCACCGTTGGCCACCACCGCCAACACCGTTAGCCACCACCGCCACCACCGTTAGCCTCAACCAACATCATAGAGAGAGAGAGAGAGTGAGGACCTGACCGTGCCGCCCTGGCCGAGCTCGTACCGCCGCGCGAGCCGACTGTCTGTCGCCCAAGCCCTGCCTCCGCCGGCCGCTCCACCGGTGCAATCCCGCCGGCCCGACCGCCCGCTGTGAGCATCCCCTCCTCCGTGCTCCGTTTCCCTCCGCCGAGAACCCGCCGGAGCTCCTCCGCCGGCGTAGCTCCGCGCCGGAACCGCTCCGCCACCCACGCCGGCCCGACCCCCATATGTAAGCCCCCTCTTCCTCTGCTCTGATGTTAGGGATTAGAGCAGAGCCCCAAACCATTTTATTATATATATTAGTTTATATATTATCTAATATAATAGTTATTATATTTTAGTTTATATAATAGTTATTATATTTAGTTTATATAATAGTTATTATATTTTAGTTTATATAATGGTTATTATATATTGGTTTATATAATTGTTAATATATATTAGTTTATAAGTTGTTAACATAATATTTTGTATAATAGCTTTATATATAAATATATATTAGTTTCGTATAATAAATGTATAATTGTTTGATAAATGTATATTAGTATAATACATGTATATTTGTTATTTATAATGTATATTAGGTTATAATATAAATATATATTGTTTATATGAAATGTATAATTATTATATAAAAGTGTATTAGTTTTATAATAAATGTATATTAGTTTATAATAAATGTATGCTAGTCTATACATAGTATATAATGATGGTAGTATTATTATTATTATATATTATTATTATGATTTGACATTAAAATCCTACTTGACAAGTGGGAGTTTTAACTTAGAATATTATCTATATTTCAATATACATATATATAAATATTTAAAGATTTATAACATAAATATCAAAACAGTTTCTAATATTATATCTGTAATTAGTTATACTTTTATAAAATCATAAATCGTGTCTATGATAGTCATTTTCTATTCTTGATTTGATTATCGTATCAAACCCTAATTTTTGACTTTTATATACCAAACTAGGCTATTTGGACTATTCTAGACTCATTGGGACTGCCCGTGTCATCGTTTGGGACCCTCTGTAGAACATAGCAATGTACCTACCTCGTATCGACACGTTCGTATCGCGTACGTTGACTCCAATCAAATCGAGGTGAGTACATTCTCTGATCTTTTCATACTTACCTGGATTATTTTCTTGTTCTAGATTACTCTACTTGATGCTGACACGTATCTTCACGGATTAGTACTATATGGATCCTTTTTTGAGATGTTATCCCTCTACGGGTGCATCGGGTATTTTATGTTCATGTACTTTATCATGGGCATCAGGTACTCCTTTCTTATTTTAACTTCGATTTGAAAACTCTTTTCTTGATTTAATTTATCTTTATTTTCTGTTGTTGAATTTGATTTTGATGGATTATTGTTGAATTTGAGTTTGTATTTATATGATTTGATAGATTTTGTTCATTTTTGAATCTTGATGTTCGTTGGTAAATTTGATTTTGAGTATCCATTGTTGATATAATTTAATTTTTGTCAAGATGAAATTATATGGGCTAGGTCATCTAAGTTTTGGAATCTAGTCTTCTATAGCACATTAGCCAGCATGGTGAGGACATATAGTCTGATTTTGGATATATTTCTCGGGTGTGGGAATTTAAGGTTTTTGCAGCCAAGCTAGCGGCATTGCGAAAATGTTAAATACCACGATTCTAGAGGTATGTGCCTTAGTCGAGGACTCTGTGATTATCGTAGCCTTGCTTACTAGTATGACGAGGATTTAGAGTACCATGATTTTGGATAGACGCATATGATTATCAGATTGTACCTTAAAAACTTTTGAACATATTTTCTCTACTTTTGTTCAGTCTTTCAGAAAAAGAATTATTGGTTGTTTTTGTTTTGCTTCTCCTTATTTAACTTAGGAGTAGGAGTAGGAGTAGGAGTAGCCTTAGCTGTTATTATAAACCTTTGTGTAACTTTTGCTATGAAATTCTTCATAATACAATGAATCAATGATTTTTGCTAGACCTTATTTGGATTTGGTATTATAATTCTGGTTTCAAAATGGGTTCCTCTTTTAAACAGATAAGCAGAACAGATTCTATTATTATTTCTTTTCCTGCCAATAATTTTATTTCCATCATTCCTTGTCTTATATAACTGTCCTATTACATCAATTCTCTGCCTCGTATATAATTCTGTCAGCTATACTTTAAAAACCTTGAATCTTCATATCATTTTTACCTGAGAAATGTTGAGGAAGTGACATGAATCATCTACGTCAAAAATAACGTAATTGGTTATCATATGATGATTTTGTAGGAATCAAAATATTGGATGTCAAATATGAAAAAAAAATTAAAATGGAGATGTGGTAAAGGTTTAAAATGAAATTGAGGGATAAATGTTATCAATTTAGAAACAAACACAGAAAGTTGGTTATGAATAATTCATGGATGTATTTTAAAACTAATGAGGATATCAGAGGTCAGCCTAGTTTGAGAACTTAGAAATTTTGGTTATTGATTCGTGGGAACTTCTATTCTGAGGCTATGTAGAAATTTAGTGATGAAAAAGAGAATTTAATAGTATTCAATGATTATGCGAAATTGAACTAGATATTGTAAGAGGGTGACTAGAGACAGAGAGAACACAAGGATTTTGAGTTATAGGAATTATTTTAGATGATTGGGAAAAATTATAGAATTCAAAAAGGATAATATTGAAGGTGAACGTTGAAGAAATATGAAGGTTGATTTATAAATAAGAATAAATTTTGTATGACATAGTGGTATTGGAGTTGAGTAAATACGAGACTTGATTTAAACAAGTCCAAGGATTTCATAAACTGGATTTAGAGGTTTCGGATCTAATTTAGAACGAGGTGAAAATTGATTAAATGGATAAGTGTTGATACCTAATTAAGAGGGGTATGCTTCGTGAGAAATGTTTTAGAAGTTTGGAATTTTGTCTATGGTGATCATGGTAAAGGTTTAGATGACTGAAGGTTATAAAATTTTGATGATAATCATATAAAGGTTAATTTTCATATTGGGACTTGTGAGATAAAATATGATTTGGCAAATGATAAACTTGATGGTATTAGAGAGAGATGATTAACTTGACTCCTTATGAGATCTTTTCTTGTTCCCTAAAATATTTTCAATATCGTTGAATCCTAGCTCCCTTAATCACGACCAAATTGACTTTGATCATCCTTCTTATCATATTAATATCTTGGGTTATAGTAAATTGAATTAAATTAAATATGACCTGAATCTCCATCCTTGTATGCTTGTGCTCAGACTTCGATGAACCTGTCCTCTATATTGCCCAAATCTTGGTTTCCAAATTGATCAACTTAGATCGTATCGAGACTAAATATTCTTAGCATATACTGTGATTGGATGCTATTGACATTCGTTCTTTAAACTTCTGGTTTCGATTTTCTTTGAGAAGTACCCTTTCTCGTACCAATAGTCTTGACCCTCGACCGTACTCAACTTATTTGAATTCCATTGCGACCTGGATCTCTATCATATGTTGCTCGTGCTCAAAAATCTCGATTTCAAAAATTTTCAAACCTAAATTCAAATATTGATTAGCTTTATTCTTCATCGTGTCAATATTTTAATTTTGATCGTAATCGAACTTCGATACCCATATCACTCGTGTATAAAACTCCGATTTTTCTAGAAAACGACTAAGTTCTGTTCCAATCCCGATTAAGCTTCATACTATCCTTGGTTATACCGAATTTTATATTTGATTGTGCCTAGGCTACTACCATACTCTCCATCATATCTAAATACTATTTGACCAAGGTTAGACTGACTTTATCTTCGATCGTGTCGAACTAACGATTATGATCATGTTCGAATTTTAAGACTGGTACTCAATCTCTTTTCTTACCATGATTTACTTCCTGATTATATCTGAACTCCTTGTGATTTGTCATGCCTAGATGACCTGGCATGACTAGACGACTATGAATCCCATGGTCGTGATTTTAACGACCATGACTATCGTACCGATTTTGCCTCTAAATCGTGCTTGAAAATTTTTGTCCTTGATCACGACTACCGATTGACTATGAACTTGTCATAAATTGAGTGATCCTATCAAAAATAAAATTTTTTCTATTGTGCCTAAAATCTTGATCTTCGATCACGACTATATATGAACTTAGTCATGTCCGAATTTGATTTTGATCATGTCTGAACAAATTTTTTGTTAATGCCTAGATTTCAATTCTCTAACTGCTCGTGCTATGAGTTCATTCCTGAATCATACCTAGATTTTATTTTGGATAACTTATCCTTGATCGTGCCAAGGTGACTTAAATCATTTTCAAATTTCTAATCACGACCGAGCCCTGATTCATGACTTAATTAATCTAGTCCATTAGATTTTGATCGTGCCTATAAAACTTTAATTTTGTATCTTGATTGTGCCAAATTTTATCCTTGGTCATACCAGGTCTTGGTTTTGATCGTGCTTGTGCGACTCTAACTCCGACCTTATCAAGCCTAGATTCTGTTGGTCGTACTATACTCAGATTTGACCCTACCTTATCATAACCAAAACAACAATTTATTATATTAGTCGCGACTCGAGTCGTGCCTAGGATACTTAATCTTCGTTCTAAATCGTGCCTAGTTGATTCGACCATACCATGATTCTATCGTGCCAAATCAATAGTCGTGCCTAAACAATTTCGAGTTAATTATCTTGATCGTGCCATGGTCGTTGTCTTTTATCGTGTCTGAGTTATTGCCTAAATACTATCATGTTTTAACTCCCCTGCCAATCCTTAATTTCGAGGACGAAATTTCTTTAAGGAGGGTAGATTTGTAACCTCCGTTAACCAATTTCTTGGAATTTTTGAATTTTATATTTTTTTTAAAACTCTCAATTTTTTGAATCTCGAAAAACGTGCAATTTCTAATTTTTGGGAAAACAAATTTGACCGTGATTGCTATCGGTCCTTGTTGGCTTTGGCTTACTATTTTTAAGCGATTTTGTCCTATTGGAATTTCCCTGTCATTTTTTTGAATCAATAAGTTTTAATTATTTTCTATATGGAAAACGGTTATTGAATTTTAAAATTTTAAAATATATTATTTAGTAAATAAATGATTGTTATATATATGTAAATAATCAGTGAATAAATTAGTATTATTTATGTCTTTAAAAATATTGGCTAAAGTGTAATTAACCATTTGTTAAATTAGTATTAACTAGTAATTTTAATTATTAATTTATAACTAATATTTATTTTGTACTAATTAATTGGCAGATAGTGATAATGTTAGTGGTTAGCATTGGGTTAGCAGTTAGTAGTTTTCCATTATTTTCCTATATTCTATTACATGTACATTGTTAGGGTTTTCTCTACTCCCCTATAAATAACACCCATTCCCAAAACCCGAGAAATGATACACAAATCTCCAAACCTAGAATTCCTAGCAGCCCCCCCATTT
This sequence comes from Iris pallida, assembly GCA_029216955.1. Classification (NCBI taxonomy): domain Eukaryota; kingdom Viridiplantae; phylum Streptophyta; class Magnoliopsida; order Asparagales; family Iridaceae; genus Iris; species Iris pallida. The sequence continues at coordinate 17,742,200 of JANAVB010037819.1, read as the reverse complement.
GTCTTGTCCCAAACTAAACCGACCACCACCATCAGATCCACCACCGCCGCCATACCGGCACAGCCCCCACCCCTCGGCCACAACCGGCCGCACCACCAGAACAACCGTCCACCTCCGGCCATCGCCACCACCACTGCCATCACCATCCCCAGCTCTTCGGCAACTCCACTCTGTGCCCGACCACCCAGCACATTGCTCCACCACCACCACAGCATTCGCCGACCCCCAGCCGAACCACCACCCGACCACCGCCATCAAACAACCGTCCACCACCACCATCATCAGATCCACCACCACCATTGGCCACCACCGCCACCACCGTTAGCCACCACCGCCACCACCGTTAGCCTCAACCAACATCATGGAGAGAGAGAGAGAGAGAGTGGAAGAGAGAGGACCTGACCGCATCGCCCTGGCCGAGCTCGCACCGTCGTGCGAGCCGACCGTCCGTCGCCCAAGCCCTGCCTCCGCCGGCGTAGCTCCGCGCCGGAACCGCTCCGCCACCCACGCTGGCCCGACCCCCATATGTAAGCCCCCTCTTCCACTGCTCTGATGTTAGGGATTAGAGCAGAGCCCCAAACCGTTTTTATTATATATATTAGTTTATATATTATCTAATATAATAGTTATTATATTTTAGTTTATATAATAGTTATATATTTAGTTTATATAATAGTTATTATATTTTAGTTTATATAATGGTTATTATATATTGGTTTATATAATTGTTAATATATATTAGTTTATAAATTGATAACATAATATTTTGTATAATAGCTTTATATATAAATATATATTAGTTTCATATAATAAATGTATAATTGTTTGATAAATGTATATTAGTATAATACATGTATATTTGTTATATATAATGTATATTAGGTTATAATATAAATGTATATTGTTTATATGAAATGTATAATTGTTATATAAATGTGTATTAGTTTTATAATAAATGTATATTAGTTTATAATAAATGTATGTTAGTCTATACATAGTATATAATGATGGTAGTATTATTATTATTATATATTATTATTATGATTTGACATTAAAATTCTACTTGACAAGTGGGAGTTTTAACTTAGAATATTATCTATATTTCAATATACATATATCTAAATATTTTATGATTTATAAAATAAATATCAAAATAGTTTCTAATATTATATCTGTAATTAGTTATACTTTTATAAAATCATAAATCGTGTCTATGATAGTCATTTTCTATTCTTGATTTGATTATCGTACCAAACCCTAATTTTAGACTTTTATATACTAAACTAGACTATTTGGACTATTCTAAACTCATTGGGACTGCCTGTGTCGTCGTCTGGGACCCTCTGTGGAACATAGCAGTGTACCTACCTCGTGTCGACACGTTCATGTTGCGTACGTCGACTCCAATCAAATCGAGGCGAGTACATTCTCTGATCTTTTCATACTTACCTGGATTATTTTCTTGCTCTAGATTACTCTACTTGATGCTGACACGTATCTTCACGGATTAGTACTATATGGATCCTTTCCTGAGATGTTATCCCTCTACGGGTGCATCGGGTATTTTATGTTCATGTACTTTATCATGTGCATCAGGTACTCCTTGTACTCGTACTAGTTTATGTTTTTACATGTTCTCATGTGCTTTCATGTGCTTCATGTGCTTTCATGTGCTTTATCATGTGCCTCATGTACTACTTATTACATGAGTTCACGTATCTTAACTGTATTCATGTGCCTATAACGTAACTTGAATGGATCCTTGTGTATTGATTGGGGCGGGATGAGTAGAATTGGTTATGTGAACACTATCCCCAGTAGCTGTATTCATGTGCCTCCTTAGTTGTATTCATGTGCCCCTAAGCCATTCACATAACCATATTGTACTCTAAATCACTTAGCCACTTACAGTCTCTACTATCATGTATTTACCGTCAGTTACAAAATATCTTCTGTTTACTCGTACTTCCTTTTCAGCACTTCCTGTATTTTACTCTATTGCATGATTTATACTCCTAACCTGTTATGAACTGTTTGAGAGATATGTGCTCGTTTCCGTCCTGACTGGACCTGTTGAAAATTTTACAGATAGCTTGGAGGTTGCCTGCTAGCCTAGAGGAGACACAGTAGAGGTTGCATAGATAGCTAGGGTTTGCTTATAGTTTATTTTCAGTTGTCTTGAGTTGTATTTATAGATTTACTGTATTTGAGCTTTGAGATGTATTTTTGGGTTGTGTATCTTAGACACTTAGACTTTGATCTGCTGTATCTCTTTTGAATTTTGTGTTTTATCTATCTTCTATTATACTCTACCTTAGATGTGATTGAGATTACATTCTGCTATGACACCCCCATTCGGAAAGTATAAACTGCTTAGCCTTATACAGTTAGATGCATGAGACCTAGGACAGCGTTCTACCGCCGATACTGTGGCGTAGGCTAGACGTACCCACGTCTCGTGCCCTACCTCTTGGGTGCGGGTCGTGACATATTCTCCAATGGAGCTTACCGCCTCGCAAAACAAAATAGAGACTTGCTTATATTGCCCATCATTGGCAAGTTCCTAAAGAAATATTACGTCTGAAACGACATCTACCAGGGTGTTGAGTTATGTGCCCTGTGGTACCGCTGAATTCACTCCCCGACTATAAATCTTCCAGAATGACGAGTCATGTACCCTCTCGTACCTCTGAGCTTACATTCTGATCCCAAATCTCCAGATTGTCGAGTTACGTACCCCGTGGTACTGCTGAACTCACATCCCGACTACAAATTTCCAAAATGATGATTTATGTACCCTCTAGTACCGCTGAACTCACATTCTGACTCCAAATCTTCTAGATTGTCGAGCTATGTACCCGCAGGTACTGCCGAACTTACACTCTGGTCACTACAGATGAATTTATATCGAGTCTTTTAGGTGGTAAGTCATGTATGATTATACCTCTGAACTATCCTCCTAAAAGAGCTCCCTCCTTATGATCCAATACCCGCACTTTCAGTGCATAAATAGGGTAACAGATCCACAAATTTCTTGAAACAACCACGTCGATGTTACCTCTGAGTTGTTTCCCTTCCATCAAAAACAAACCGTCCCTCACGTAGAACTCCCACGTCCTCATTACCTCTGACTTGTTCTATGTACCCTTCATGGAGCCCACTCCTGCCATGTCCTCATTACCTCTGAGTGGAAAGGCTCCATCGAAAAAACCCTCATATTTACCACGTCCTTATTACCTCTGAGTAAGTTTGTTGGTTCTCTCGACTTATTATCCGTACCAAAAAAAAACCCCAGGGTACGCCAAGGATAATAGGCCCACAAATGCCCTCAGTTAACCACAAATGTCCTCAGGTGACCACAAATGTCCTCTGTTGACCACAAATTTCTCATCATGCCTCGGGAGCCCAGCTGCTCCATGGCATTCTTTCTCCCGATACCGGGACCTTTCATGGCCACCTCGCTAAGGAATTTTCTAAGTATCCCTATCAAACTTGTTGTCCGTACCTGAAACCAAGGTATGCCAGGGGTAGCAAGTCCACAAACAGTCCCCCAGTGGGGCGAATACCACAACACCACAAACGCAATGAGCAATACAAACGAAGGGTAAAATGAAACATACTCTTTATTTAAAAGTCAAAAGTACTACATGTTATGGGGATCACGTCCCCCTCAAGAAAAGAAAGCAACAAAAACAAAAGAAGGAAAAAAGCCGACTATGGTTCGGCGATACACAATTCCATGAGACGGTCCCTTAGCAAGACAGTCGACCGCTCGAACCCCGGCTTGGCCCGACGCTCGACCTCCTGAGCCAGCCGCTCTGCGTCTTCTAGGTACGCATGAGCCCGCCAGCCATCCTCGAGCTTCTTCAAAGCATGCTCCAGGCTAGCAGAAGCTCGGGAGACCCTTTCGGCCTCCTGAACGATCAGATCTTTATCCGCACGGGAAGCTTCAAGTTCAGACTCCAAGAAGGCCAGCTTCCTCTGGAATTCGAGGATCTGCTCTCTTATATCAATTATTCTGCGAGAGGCGGCCACTTTCCGAGCCAGGCAATCCTCGCTCCTACGGCTCAGCTGATCATATTGAAGAGATAAGTCACCGAGGTCCTTCATTATAACCGTCTTGGACTCATCTCATATAGCCCTCACCTTTTCTAGGACGGTGGTAAGGAAGCTCTGCTCCTGATCTTTTGCCGTAGACAGATCAGCTTGCCGCAGCACTTGAAATTGGGCCACAAGCTGATCAGCCTCTAATAATTTGGGCTCCAGAAGCGCAGCTATCCCTGCCCTACCAGGGAGGGTTTTAAGGATGTCAATCTGGCCTCGGACGCATTGTCGAGCCAAGGCAAAGGGGGTCCCCCGCTCCACAGCAGCTTCGACCCCTCTCTTCAAGTGGCGGTAGAAACTGTCAACTACATCCTATGACGCCTCGTCCAGAACTTCCGTAGAGGTCGGCTTCAGAGGAAGTGTAGCTGACAGTGTCGAAGGAGATACGCCATAACTTGCCACCCCTGCCACCAGGGAAACAAATTCCGAGCGAAAAGACGCATGGATAGCAGCTAACTCCTCCTCCGCGGCCCGAAGAACCTGGATACTCGGCAAGGCAGAGAGGTCGACCCCCGAAGCTACATGAGCAGAGGAGGACGTATGGACCATTGCTCCCTACCTCGGCTGTGCTGCCATCTGATCTCTCGAGCTCGATCCAGCGGGAGGCCCCTCAATATAAGTCGGAAGAGGAGGGGGCACACTCCTTTCCACCAGATACCCGCTGGTAGAGCCTTCTCCGACAATATCCGTCATTGGCAGGGAAGAGGCAGGACCTGTATATCCAGAGCAACCATCAATCAACATAACCCGAAGGATGTGATGATAGAGCAAATGGGCCTCCTCACTAGTCTAAATTTGGCATGTCTTACCAGGGGAGGGTTGTGAAGGCTGATGCTCGCTCACAGCCGCCATAATTCCCTCACCTGGAACCTCCAAGTCGAATTCAGCTGGCTCTTCTGCCCCAGCCGCCCCGGAAGGAGATACGACTGGATCAGTGTCACACTGCTGAAATTCAACGGTCTCGGGGACGGGTTCAGTGGAGCCCACGTCGCCCTGCGTCGAGGCCTCAGCAATGTAGGATCCCTCAGCCGCCGCCGAGAGGGCCCCGGCAGAAATAATCTCGACACACATGTCACTAATTAAAGTATTCATGGCCGGATTGACTTCAGAAACAGCAACCGGATCTCGAGAGTCCGACTCTTCTGACGCCTACAAGAGGAAAGGAAAATGATTAAAATTAAAGTTCAGGAGAAAGGAAGAACTGAATGAAGATGGTAGTAACTCGATTTACCTCCGAAGCGGGGTCGACTTCCTCGCCTCTCTCCTTTATAGTTAGCTTGCGACGTCTGACCGCAGCCCGTTTCCAGGAGTAAGGAATTCTACCAACAAGGGTAATTTTCCTGCTATGTTTTCGTATAGGACCAGGTGCAACAGACGGCTGATCCGCCACCATCTTATTTGGCACGACAGGTGGCTGATCCGCCACCATCTTATCTGACATAACAGGCGGCTGATCTGCCCCAACATCTTCCACCGGAAGAGAAGAGTTATTTGCATCGTGCTCGTCATTCTCTTCGTCTGTATTTGTGGACTCCGAGTCAGACACAGGAACCGTATTTGCCCTCCTTTTTCTCGTCTTAGACCCCTTGGGCTTCTCCGCCAAGCCGGTACCCACAATAAAACTAGTACTCGGATCAAAATTAATGGGAGACTTACTCGCCGTAACATGGTATAAGGCCGCCATATACAAAATCTCTCCTGGTGCCTCACCATCATGGACCGAAAAGGTGGTTCGGGTATGAACCGTGTCATAATAGTGCCATGCCCTGATACTATCCAGGACGCTACCTTCAAAGCCCAAGCAAGAGCTGGGACTATCAAAGAACAACTGGCTATACCCGAACTGGCGAGAGAACCTGCTGGGCAAGTAGGGCTCCAGGTAGACGACGTTGCGGTTACGGTACACTAGGTGTGCTGGACGGATATTACGCAGCCAAAGGAGCAGTTTCTCAGGTAAAAGGAGAGGAGGTTCGGTACCATCAACATGCACGCTCATCACTTCTTCAACAGTAAAACGAGGAATAGACACAAAAAATTCGTATCCGTCCACTCTCGCCAGTACCCTCCGACAGGCTGGCATAGTGCCGTACTCCCAGGGCTGATGGTGGAATCGAAAAATGAAAGCGTCATCAGCCGTAACGTCATCTTCTGCTCCAGGTCTCATCAAAGACCGGCAGCGCATTAACAGCCACCCCATCAGATCATGGTATGGCAGCTCTATGCGCTCAAAATCCATCGCCGTATCACGAGCGATGACCTTGGAAGAAAAGGCACGAAGGCCATGGTGTATGCTGCACACCATGGCCAGAAGAAGATCCAGCTTGGCCCCAAAGACCAGCTTTACGGCAGGAAGGATAAAGTGGCGACTGATCCTCTCAATGGAACCTGCCCCTTCGAAGGCTACGCAGTTCCGTAGCCACACCATCAGGAATCCCGCCAAGAGCCCCTTCTCCGACAGTCGCTGAGTACCATGATAACAATAACTAAAGGAGTCAGTTTTACGCCCGAATGTGTCGCCCTTGGACCTCGATCTCTTGGCAGTCGACACCAAGTTTTGTACCTCCTCCTGGGTTTGAGGATCTCGGGAAGAAACCCGGCCTGAGGCGCCTAGTGTAAAAAGTTAAGGGACCCAGGTCGTGGTGTGGGGAATGCTCCTTTCCTAGCTACCATCCTTCTTGATAGCCATCTGGTGACAAGTACTGTGGTGACATAACAATTCCTGATACACGACAACAAAGCCCGGGAACTGCCGATCCAAATCCTCGAGCTCTTCACTCGTAGGGTTGTACACTTCAAAGACTTCTTTCCTCCAGAACAGCTTGGAAATAACGTACATCACATGGAGAGCAAGTCCCAGCTCCCCTTCGGGCGTGAAGAAGGTTTCCGTCCTCTGATTGTACATCTCCAGGAGAGCCATGAACAACGACTTATTTATGGGTAGACCATGACAGGTGCCCCGAATGGCGTGGTAGAGGCCGATCTTACGCAGAAAAGCCTCATACTTCCGCAGAATCCACGTGGTCAAGTTGGCCTACACAGGGACAGGGTTTATCCAGTTCAGCAACACCAACCGGCCGACGGGATTGGACCCTTTGTGAGCAAGCTGGTTCAAGAAGGTATCAGCCTGAGAGAATATGAAACTGGGACCCGTTACGTTTATAAAGGTACCCGGAGCCAGTCCCATCACATACCGACTGACCGGTTCCCTTTCCGCATACGCTGACCCCAAATTCCTATTGTAATGGATGTTTTCCATAAATATCCCCGACTTGCTTGGAGTCAAGGAGTCTACCATCATTCTGTCTAGCGGTAATATGTTGAACCATGACAGAGGAAAATGACGCTTTATCGGAGGGATATGGATCTCCACCCCGTCAAGAGTAAAGTCCCAGCTCTCGGATATATCCAGCACCCGGGTGTTCTTTACAGATAAAGCATCCCCAAAGAGGAATGCAGGCTTCAGGTATTCCCCATCCATTTGCCCCGAGTTCATCATGGCACAGAAAAAGTGAAATGACTGTTTCTTGATAGAATTCAGCCTCTCCAAAGGCTCTTTTGGAAGCTGGTTCGTCATATACTCGACTATGTGGTCATACCGATAGCCCATAGCCGATTGGACGCGACCCACCAGAGGTTCTCCAGCAGCATTCACTGGCAGATTCACTGAAGAAGGACAAAATAAACAAGTTAAAGGATGGCTAAAACAAAACCACCAAGTGTTTTGGCTTAGGCGGCCCAGTCCATATAAGTTTATGCGGCTCTGTTTAGAGACGAGCTTATGCGGTTATGTTTTAAAAGAGCTCATGCGGCTCTGTTTGAACATGAGCTTATGCGACACTAATTAGCGTAAGCTTATGCGGCTTTGTTTAGCGAGGGCTTATGCGGCTCTACTTAGCGGAGCGTTATGTGGCTCAAATTAGAGGAGCTTATGCGGCTCAGTTTAGCACAGCCTCATGTGGCTCAGTCCAGACGAACTTATGCGGTCCTATTTGAGGGGGCTTGATGCGGTTCGATTCAGAGGAACTTATGCGGCTCTGTTCGACGGGTCGTTATGCGGGTCAGTTTGTGAAGCGTCTATGCGGCCACTAGACAATTCCCATGCGGCTCGAACATGAGGTATACCCCCATGCGACTCGGACATAGGACGTACATGCGGCCCATGCAATTTGAACAGTTCGATGAAAACGAGGAACATATTAAAGTCTTGTGCATAAAGCATGCAACAGAGCCGTCTTTGCTAGGGTTTCGAAGTATACGATCCGTCCAAACCCAAACCAGTAATGGTGGGGTAAACGTCGGGGTGAACTTCAGGTGCCATTGCTGACGAAGAAGCCACTCCCTTACCCTTCGCCGCGGCTGTAGAAGACTTGGGGGCCATTGTTGATCAATGGGCGGAGAAAGAAAGACGAAGGCAGCAACTTAGGACAAGAAGAGTTGAAGACGAGAGAAAGTAAAGAAGTCTCTCCGTTGCACAAACCCTCTTATTTATAGGCAGACAAAAGGAGGGCTTATGAACCGACGGACGCCTCGATCCTCGTGATGCATAATGAACAGAATCGACTCTTCGGGCATCGAAGAAAATCCGGATATAAAAACTGACCCTTGGGATCCTGTCCCAAAGGGCGGCTTTAAATCCAAAACAAATCAAGAGCAATTAATAAGATGCACACGTGGCAGGAGATGCACACGTGGCAGAGAGTCTATGCGGCTAGAAAGTCCATGCGGCTAGAAAGTCCATACGGTCAGAATATCCTCTGCGGCCAGAAGAGCTTATATATAGTCATGCTTCTTATTCAAAGTATTTCAATTTTGCAAATTGAAAACTTTGAAGGGGGTCTTGTAGAAGCCTGGAAAAAGACAAGGAAAACCCATGCGGCTCAAAACAGAAGGAGCCTCATGCGGCTCATAAGTCCTTCAGGATCCCATACGGTTCACAAACAGAAGGAGCCTCATGTGGCTTCAATAGTCCTTTATGTGGCTCGGATGGCTCCACGCCACGTGGCCTCACGCTGTCCGATCCGACAGCTGGCCATAAAGCAGCAGCTTGAATTAATTACTCTGACGACAGCCCTGACAATGCCAGCTCTGACAAATGACAGCTCTGACATAAAAGTCGAAATAATGACTCTGACAAGATGGCGTGCTCCTAGGAAAAAGAAAAAAAATCTTTTATAGCTGACATGATCCGTCAAGTCCAAAGCTCCCTATGCGGCTGCCACTCCTATGGGCTGACACCCCTATGCGGTTGCTCTTTTCATGCGGTTGCTCTACACATGCGGCTGCCACCTTCATGCAGCTGTTTCCTTTATGCGGCTGCTACCTTCATGCGGCTGCTTCCTTCATGTAGCTGCCACCTTCATGCGGCTGCTTTCTTCATACGGCTGCTACCTTCATGCGGCTAGGAGTGTGGGGGCTACCCATATGTGGTTCATTTAGAGATCGCATTCATGCGGCTCAGTCAGGACGTCCCACTCACGACAGTTGAGACACGTGGCTGTCCTCATGATAGTTGAGACACGTGGCGATCCTCATGACAGTTGAGATACGTGGCTGTCTTATTCCCTCGAAATTATGGCTGCTCGTAAATTATAACAACCAGATTTAGTACAATCACCATAATTACTCGGTTCAAATCAGATTTGTTGTAATTAAGCAAATTGAACACGTGGCGGGAGATCCGAGCTTGTCATGACAAATTATGAAGATTCATTGCAATCAGCATTAATTGCCCATACGAATTTAGCACAATCAAGAATTAACTGCCTAGATGTAATGCAATCAAGATTAATGGTCTAGATGATTGGCTGCCGACTATTCAAGGAGGAATCATTGCAAACCCTAATGATCACACCCCTACTTCTATAAATAGCAAGGTGTTATTTCCTTGCAAACCCTGAAGAATTCGGGAGAAAAAGAGAAGGAGAATTCCAGAAAGAAAGATACTCTCTCCACCCGGCCGGACACACAGAGAGACAAAGGCACGCGCACAGAAGTGTCTTTCCACACATCCCGAGAGCATTTCTTCATCAGAGTCAAGGCTACGTCCGATCGTCCAAGGAGTAAGGCAGAGCTGCCGTCGCTTTCTCGAGCCACTATCGTCACCCCCCAGAATAAAAAATAAACAATCGTACTTAGATTGCTGTACCTAGGTTTTCTTTTCTAGGCTTTCTTTGTACGAGCGAGTTTGTATTGTGAGTCTAAGTTCAGTCCTCCTATAAAATTGTTCTGTACTTTTACAATCAATGGCAAATACCACCATTCGGTGCATCAGCGGCACCCCTCTGTTTACGCTCCATCCTTGGCAGCGTACAACTCTTCCCTTGCCATGCCCAATGGTAGGGTCCTCCTCATCAATGACTATCATGCTGCTGCGTATTACTCCTCCTTTGGTACTATGCCCCATGGTGGGGTCCCCCTATCAATGATTTTCTTGCACCAGGTTATTCTTATGGCATTTACGCTCAACAATCCAGTGGGTCCCGCCCCATCAATGATTTTTACGCTTCCTATTCCTCCACCGAATTTCTCGAGCATGGAGAGTTGTCCGCGTTCTCCCAGTCAGGTGGGCCAGTTCCTTCATTGGAACTTACGCGCCCGGTTCCCTCTAGCGGACCCACCCCCCTACCCGACTTCCAACCTCAGCACTCCCTCTACGCCAATCTTCACCCAACCCTTTCTACTGTGCTCTATGCCCCACCCCCTACACCGATCCCAACCCCGCCCCATCCTCTGCGCCTTACGCTACCTCCTCTCTCTTCCCTCCCATTCAACCCTTCCAGGACCTCACCCTCTCCATCCCTCAAACCTGCCCCACCGCTGGAGTCCCATTCCCTGGCTCTCCCTCTGAGGCCTACGACCTCCCTCAGGTGATTCCCATTTCTCCAGTCGAAACTCCCGACCTCCCTCTTGGTCCTTCCATTATTTCTCCTACCGCCTCATTGGTGTTAGCGAGAGGCCTCCCGAATCGCTCGTCCGAACCAGGGGACCCCGCTGGGGCAGCCTCGGTTGCTCATCCACCCCCTCCGACTATTACAGTTGGTCCGTCTGTGGAGCCTTCTTCGGTGACCCTACCAGAGTGCATCCCTCAGGCAGCCTCAGCAGTCAACAACCTCCGTCCCGAGCATATCCCCTCTTCGATTGTGCTCCCACCTTCAAGTATCTCACCCCCGATCCCCTTCCATGCCGACCCTACCCCGTCGACCTTCGCAGCCAAGCTTCGTCTGGACCTGGCGTCAGCCAAGGTGACTCTTGTCCCAGACATCAATCTTCCGGATATAGAGTACTCACAGGAGTCCAACGTTCCCTTGGTCCCATTCATCGACAAGGAGTTGTCCTCACTATCGAAGTCATTCCCCCACACATTTATCCTCAAATTTTCATCTAGGTGTCCCAAGCTCCCTAGGGTGTAGTAACGATAGCCAGGTGGAAACTCATCGCGGAGTACCGTGTTGCCCCCCTTGATCCCAAACACATTCTTCTTCACCTCTTATCTGACTTAGACCATAAGAAAGTATGGTCCAAAGGCACATGCAGGATTGACACCCATCAGATAAAGATCATCAAGTGGTCAGCTAGCTTTAGCACTAAAGAAGACTCAGCGACAGTCGCAACCTGGATTACTCTGCCTAATCTGCCACTCATTTGCTTCATTCCAGCAGCTTTCAAGCGTATCGCTAAGTCCTTCGGCACGTATATGGCCTCAGCCCTCGAGACCAGCAACCTCACCAAAGTCCACTACGCCAAAATCTGTGTAGAACTCGACCTCACCACCGAACCACCCAATTTTATCAACATCGAACTGGGCAACAAAACCCCACCCAACAAATCCTCTACGACAACCACATCATGTTCTGCAACCACTGCCACTTGAAAGGTCATCTCATGAGGTACTGCAATCGATTTCATCCAGAACTTAAGAAGAAACAACCCAAAAAAGACAACGAGCCTACCGAGAAGAGGACATCCAGGCCACTTCTCCTACAATGCCCGAATTCGCACACTCGATTCGGATCTGGAGACTCCTTGACATCCAGGAGCGAATCTTCCAGCACATTATTGACCCTCTACTGCATCCAACCACTCTCCCTATCCAACCGATTCGATGCTCTTGATTCGAAGGTCGCGGTAGACCCAGAGGAGCCAACCTCTCCCCCTACTGACCGTGCGTTCACAGAGTTTCTCCCCAATCCGGTAGGCGTAGAACTGCCCACCGACTCCACCGAAGTCAATCGACAGCTTACTATCGAAGACCCTGGGGTAGAGGCACTAGCTATCCTAGGGCCAGACCTTGTTCAGAGAGGGCTCCAGGTCCTTGTTGTAAGTTTTTTCCTTTAGCAAATTAATCTCCTGACAGGAAGCACCAGTGACTCCATATTCATCCCTCCAGAGAATCCTATCCTGGACTCGGCCGGGAAATCGGTCAATTAGCAACAGATCCCGCAGGAGCAATCATGTAACGATCAACAACCCTCAGCGGAAGCAGGACCTCCTAACTCGAGTGAGGCTAATGCTATCCACGGACCCACTGTAACCACTACCATCTAAACCAGATCCTCCGCCAAGCGGAACAAAAAAAAACCCCCTACAGCATCTTTAATGCTTAACATCCTATCCTGGAATGTCCGCAGTCTGGCGAACAAACCGACGTTAAGGAGAATTATCAATCTGCAAAAAATCTACAAGATCGACATCCTCATCATTCTTGAACCCAAAATCCCCTCCAAAAGACTAAAATCCATCCAAGTACAACTGGGCCTTCCTACGGCCATAGCTGGCAGACATGATATTTGGATCCTCTGTACGAAGGACGTCAAATTAGAAGTCATCCATGACTCCAGGCAAGCCCTCTCCTGTTGGTTCGATCACCCAAGACTTCCCAATCGCGCCATCCTTTCAGCGGTCCATGGCAGCTGCGATGTTGGGGAAAGAAAACAACTCTAGGACGACCTCCTTGACATCCATCACCTCCATACCAACTCCCCTTGGCTCTGCATAGGGGACTTCAACGCGATCACCTGCAGTGCGAAGAAATCTGGAGGCCGCCCCGCTCCCGTTCCGGCCATGCTTGACTTTAATAACTTCATCTTCAATGCCAACTTAACCACTCTCCAGTTCTCTGGAAATGCATTCACCTGGTGCAACATGCAGGATGGCGACCATCGTCAATACTCCAGGATAGACAGAGCCCTCACGAACATCTTCTGGCACGAAATGGGGATCTCCACCAATCTGTCCTACCTCAATTCTACAGAATCAGACCACACTCCCCTGTTAATTGAGATAAAAAACAAGACTAACTCACCTAAAAAGAACTTCTAATTCCTCGACTTCTGAACCGGACATCCCCAGTTTATGGGAATCGTTACGGAAGCATGGATCCACGAGGATTCCCCTAACCCCCTAATTCGGGTGAGCAACAAGATTAAGACCACCAGGAAAGCATTGTCCGTCTGGAGCAAGATCGCCTACAGAGATATCTTTCAAGCCGTTCGCGTCGCCGAGGACGATGTCACCCGTACCGAAGCCCTGGTCGTCACGGATCGCTCCTCAAAGGCTAGGAGAGCCCTTAGCCTCACCAGGGCTATGCTTAAATTTAGGATCAAAGTGGAGACCAATTTCTGGAAACAGAAAGCGAGGTTGAAATGGGACAACGAGGGGGACAAAACTCGAAGTACTTTCATGCCTGCGTATTCGGGCGCAGACAGAAGCAATCTATTTACAGGATAGCAGACGACAATAGGAACATTATCACCGACCAAAAGAGCATCCATGAGACAGCCACGGATTTCTACTCCAAACTTTTCTCCAAAGAGATAGTCCACAAAGACAGATCATTGCTTGACCAAATCCCCCTCCTCATTAACGACACCGACAACGCCCAGTTGAATCACCCACCCTCAGTTCAAAAAGTCAGAGAAGCAGTGTGGGCTCTGAACGAGCACATTGAGCCAGGACCGAACGGGTTTTCAGGGGTATTCTTCCGTATATGCTGGGATATCATCAAGGAAGACATCACAGAAACGGCGATCGCTTTCTTCGAAGGCGCCACATACCCTAAAGCTATTTCTAGTGCCAACCTGATTCTAATCCCTAAAAAAGACAACCTGGAGTCCTTCCGTGACTTTCGTCCTATCAGCCTTTGTAACTTCACCAACAAGATCCTATCCAAGGTCATCGCGATCAGAATGGCTGGTATTCTTCCCAAAATCATTTCGGAGGAGCAAAGCGAGTTTGTTCGCGGGAGGAACATCCAGGACAATATTATGCTAGCCTAAGAGTTAATCACCTGCATGAAATTTCCGATGAGGGGAGGCAACATTGCTGTCAAAATCGACATGGAGAAAGCTTATGACAGATTGGACTGGCAATTCATGATCTAGGTTTTCAGAGCCTTTGGATTTTCGAAAAGTTGGACAAATATCGTCTGGAGATCCATCAGCAACTCGTAGTTCTCCACGGTCATTAATGGTCGCGCTGAGGGATTTTTAAATTCCAACGCGGGGTGAGACAAGGCGACCCACTATCCTCCACAGTCTTCATCATAGCTGCTGACGCTCTGAGTAGGAACCTCAACAATATGGTCAACACCCCTAACTTCCAACACTATCACACTTCCAGTGGCTGCCCTATCTTAACCCATCTGGTATTCGCTGACGACCTACTCATCTTCTCTTCCGGGGATGAAGGCGCTGTGGCTGTGGTTCACAATACTCTGATAAGATACTCTAGATGCTCCGGTCAGAAAATCAATCATTCCAAGAGCGTTATCTACGTACACCACAACACCAGTAGAGAACACGCCAACAAACTCTCTAACTAACATCCTTTTCAGTTACAAAGCCACCGTTCAACTATCTCGGGTGCCCGTTAGTGTACGAAAAATCCAATATCGGCATCTTCGAGGACTTAATCACTAGAATCAGGAAGAAACTAGAAGGGTGGCACAATGCCACCCTTTCCCCAGATGGCAAGATGATCCTCATCAATCACGTGTTATCCTCTATCCCCATCCACATACTGGCGGCGTGCTCGTCGTCCACTAAGGTTCTTTCTTTGATCGAACAGATCTTTTGCAATTTTTTCTTGGGGCATAGCAACGGCCAGGATAAGTATCACTGGGCTAGCTGGGATTCGATGGCTCAACCGACCGGCGAAGGGGGTTTAGAATTTTCCAAACTCACTCACATTGTTAAAGCATTCTCGATGAAACTGTGGTGGAAACTCCGCACGAGCAACAACTTACGGAGCAGGTTTTTGAAAGCCAGATACTTCAAACACATCCACCCCTTAATGGCCATATCCAACTGCAGATCCTCAGCGGCTTGGCGTCGCATCCTCATCGGCCGCAACCTTACTCGAACCCATTCCTTGAGAGATGAGTTGGAGATAGCGTGATCCCGAATCTTACGGAGACCCCGAAAGATTGTAGGATCAGAGACTTGTGGAACCCCTAGACCGACGACTGGAACTAGGACATAGTTCGTGAGTGGTCCGGCAATGATGCGGCTGATGGTATCCGCGAAAGAGGGTTACGCATATGTGGTGAGGCGATTGCGTTGAGATGGTCCCTCGAGGTGTCTAGGGCATTTTCGGTGAGGTCGTCCAGGATCGCTATCCAAGGCACCGGCCGGCCGTACTTCTCCATAACTCACTATTGGCATTCCTACATCCCTAAGAAGTGGTCCTTCCTCGTGTGGAGAGTCATTAGAAAGAAACTGCCAATAGACGAAATCCTCAATATCGTCGAAATTAGCTTAGCTTCAGATTATTTCTGCTGCTCCGAGCGTCAGAGGGAGACTATCGATCATATCTTTCGCCAGGGGATGCTGCTAAATAGGACCTGGACAACCCTTAACCAGATTTTTAGCATTAAGCAGGGAGGTGGACGCTTCCACGATCTACTGGCTACCTGGGATTCTGCCTCCCATGGCCACCAGATCGTCGCAGCGGCCGCTACTTGGGTCATTTGGAAGAATCGCAACAAGACGAGATTCGAAGGTCACCTATACTCGGCCGACCAGCTCTTGCAGGAAGTTGCTCGCCAATGCCGGAAGCGGAGTACTCTGTGCTCCCACAGTTCGAGGGCATTCTGGTCGTTGTTCCCCTCTTAGCCCCGACGATTGCTTTTCTCTCACCCCTCCTTTTGTGGTATACCTGTATAGGCTTCGGCATTTTGCACCTTGTATACGGTTTTGTTCTGCGATTTTCGGTCCGACTTTAATAATATGTGGGGTTTCTTTAAATATATATATATATAAAAAAAAATAAAAAAAATATATAGTTTATATATGTGTGTAATGTATAATATAGATATATGTGTGTAAGGTTACGTGTAAGGTAGTTTATTATAGGCTATATGTTATTGGTTAGCTAGCATAGGTATATGGCATAGCTAGACTAGAATTGACCTAACCTAGACATTGTTGACTAGTTGACCATAGTTGACTAGATATTGACTTTGACCTAGAATCATATACAATGCATAGTACACTTTAATTATAACCCCTTGAATACATCATAACTTGTGTTGCTCTAAATAGGACTCAGATACCTCGCTTCAGACATTATATTCTCACAGACATTCAGGTCGCAGGCGAGTACATTCTCTGATCGTTTCATACTTGCTAGGACTTGTATTCTTGCTTTAAATTACTTTACTTGATGCTGTCATGATATTATCACGGATTAGTACTATATGGATCTTTTCATGAGATGTTATCCCCAAGCGGGTGCATCAGGTACTTCATGTTCATATACTTATCATGTGCATCATGTACTCCTTGTACTCGTATTTATTAATGTACACTTATGTGCTTTCATGTACTCTCATGCTCACATGAGCTTCATGTATAAACCATTCATGTGCACTCATGTTTTCATGAGCTTCATGTGCAAACTAGTTGTTGTTCATGTGCAATAACATAACTTGAATGGATCCTTGTGTATTGATTGGGGCAGGTGTGAGTAGAAGTGGTATATGAATCATTATGCCCAGTAGGTATTCATGTGTAACTCCATAGCTTATTCATATGTAACCCAACCTGTTTACATAACCATCTTGTGCGCTAAATCACTTAGTCACTTACAGTTCTTATTTACCATATATATATTTTTAGTTTACAAATATCTTTGTTATCTTTCATGTACATTTCTTATAGTTCATGTATCTTACTCTATTGCTTGTTTTATATTTCCTACATGATATGAACTGCGTGAGAGATATGTATTCGTTCCTGTCCTGACCGGAACTGTTAAAATATTATAGAGGATGATGAGAACTTCTGTACCACCTACTACGGAGCCCACTTAGATGACACCTATGAGTTGGTTCCACAGGAGGATCCTGCAACAGCTGAGGACACCATCCCTATAGTCTAGGCTAGATAGCTAGATTGTTTATCTTATTTCATTGCCTTTGTATTGACATTCTGAGTTGTATTATTTCTGGATGTTGAGATGTTGTGTCGTATAGACACTTAGACTTATTTTTTTCTATTTATATGTTCTTTATTTGAGATTTTATATCTATCATATCATGCTACTTCTGTCATAGAATTGTGATTGAGATGTACCTTCTGTATTATCCTCCGATTTGAGAGTACATCTTATGCAGTTATATTTATACTGTGTTAGATGTATATGACCTAGGACAGCGTTCTACCGCCGATACTGTGACGTAGGCTGTACGTACCCACTTCTCGTGCCCCTACACTAGGTGCGGATTGTGACAGATAGATTGACCAAATCGACTCAATTCATACCATTCAAAGTGGGACTGTCTACAGAGAGGCTCGCAGAGCTGTATGTGAGACAGATTATCTAACCGCATGGGGGTACCTGTGAGAATTGTATCTGACCGAGATAACAGATTTACTTTCCATATCTGGAGGATATACTTCGGACTTGTATGCTAGATTTCAGAGGTTCTTAGGAGGATTATCTACACTTGGTAGAGTTTTCATACAATAACAGCTACTAAGCCAGTATCGAGATGACTCCTTTCGAAGCCTTATATGGACGAAGGTGCCGCACTCTATTTTCTTGGGATGACATGGGAGAGCGAGCCCTATTGGGGCCCGAGATTGTTACTGATGATGTAGAAAAAGTGAAGCAAATCAGGGAGAGGCTTCGTGTGGCTCAGGACATGCAGAAACACTGGATGATAGCCACCAAAGACCGTTATAGTTTGAGGTAATAAGTTAGAATTTAATTTTCTTCTAGACATTAATTAAGGTTTATATTCTAAGTTTTGTTTTAATTCCTAGGTGGGAGATATGGTATTCTTAAGGATTTTTTCGACACATGGCACTATCCGCTTTGGTTGAGGCGGAAAGCTTAGCCCTAGATTCATTGGGCCTTTCAGCATTCTTGAGAGGATCGAGGCTGTCGCCTACCGACTTGACCTACCAGGTACTTTAGAAGGTGTGTACAATGTATTTTATGTGTCGCAGCTGAGGCGTTACATTTCTGACCCGACTAATGTGATTGACCATTTACAGGTTAGAGTGGGTCCTGGCCTCTCATATAGGAGGAGCCTATTGTGATTGTTGACCGTCGAGAGAAGGTGCTACGCAACCAGACGATTCCTCTCGTCCGAGTAGCTTGGAGTCACCACTTTCCGCACGGGCCAACTTGGGAGCACGAAGATGAGATGAGAGAGCATTTTCCTAGTATTTTGTTTGAGTGATTGTATGCATGTTGTTTGGAATAAAAGTGTTAAATTTCGAGGACGAATTTTCTTTTAAGGTGTATAGACTTGTAACTACCTAATTTAGAATTTCATAATTTGAAAATCAATGTTATAATTTTTGGGAATATATAAAATTAGTTTTGGATTTAATTTGAATTTATTTCCAAATCCTGAATATTAATTAATTTTATTTTAGAAATATTTATTAGTAATTAATTGTGAATTATTAGTATTAAATAATTAGTTAATATTAATTCCAGAATTATTAATTTGTTATTAGCTATTGTGAGCCTACCAAGCCTTGGTTGGATTGTGGGCTAGCTATCCTAATTGCCTACCAAGCTTGGGCTTGGATTGTGGGCCAATGGTTTGGGTTAGAGAATAGATAAACATTAGTTAGCATAATTTTTAGTTTTGGCTAACTATTAATTAGTTACTAAGGTTTATATTAGTTAGTGATTACTTAGGGGGTTAGTAGGTTTCACTAAGTTTTCCTATATCTATTACAATTTACAATAGAGCCGTTTAGGCTTGGAGAGCAATCTACCTATTCTCTATTAAAATAATAGGGTCTCATATTATTTTATTACAATCAAATCCTACACACTCTCTCTCCAGCCGTCCATCACTGTCTGCCGTACGTGTCGTCGTGCTCCGACGATCCCCACCGCTACTGTCTTCTTTCGCATTGCCATCGTCTCTTCCTGTCCCCGACCTACAACAACCATCATCCACACCCTCACTACACGAACATACCGTCCTTGAACAAGCCTCGATCTCCACCAGCACATCACCACCGTCCACCACCATTCCTTCCCCAACTCCCTGTCTCCGTCGTCCATACCCCTGACTCCATCTAGCTACTACGCCATCACTCACTGACTACTTAACACCACCAGCCGCCACCGTAGCCTCCACAGTCCAGCACCTCCACCTATTCTCTGACCAACCCCCATCTTCCCCGACCAACCCCCAAACTCTGCCATCACCACACCACATAGTTCTACCTCGTTCGACCCAACTCTATTTTGACCCAACACCACTATCGCCACCCAAGAGAACAAACCACTCACCTCGACGCTGCTGACCACCGTGCATCGCTGAAATCCTCCACCGTCATTCAGATTCGTGCCTAACGTCTGCCTCATTACAATGCTACTGTTCCATCGACCCAGATCCATCAGATCTCGTTGACGACCTCTCTTCAACCATGATCTCCTTCGTCCGTGCGCAGCGGCCGTATCCATGTTGACCCGACCAAATTCGGTCGACCAGTGTCGTTGTCGAAGCTCCTGACCACCAGAACCTTGTCGGCGGCCCATCAAGCTTTGTCACCTCGACTCACTCCGTACCAATGAGCGGCACCTCCGTCCGGACTTCTTCTCGGTGAGAACTCCCTCATTTGCTCTCCTTCTTCTCATTCCTCTCTTCTTCCTTTCTTATTTGTTAACTAAGTTTTGTCGGTTGCTAATTTTTCTCTCTCCAAATGGAGATAGAAACTAGGGATAGGAGAAACCTTATCGGGTTAATGGGTTCAAGCCTAACAATTTAAACCCTAACGGGTTGTTGGGTTTCTATAAGTTTTAAAACCCTAGTTTATTTTGGTTTGGGCTGTAAGCCCAGATGTATTAATTTTAAGGGAAGTTTTGGGTACATCCCAATATGCTATGAGGGTTAGTGTTGGTTATTAATTGTGCTATGTGGGCTTGCTTCAAGCCCAGAGGTGTTTTGGTATTTATTTCTGTAGTTACAGATTCTGTTGGACTGAGATTAGGGCCCAGTCCTGATTTAATGTATTTGTTGTTAGTATAGATTTCAGCTAGATTAGTTTGTGTATAATATAAGCATAGGTATTAGCATAATAGTAGGTATGTATATTATTACTATATATTATAGTGTAAGTATTATGTATAAGCAATATTAGTATAAATATATTGTGTACTTATAGCTGGTAAAAAATATTATTTAATATTATTACCAAACATTTCTACCTGGAGTAATTTAACTAAATAATATTTATAGTATTTTAAAATATTATTTCTAAATACTTTACGGGGATATTTTCCAGATGGTAAGAGAAGCGGAATACGATGTGGCCAGAGCAAAAGCCATATACGCGACCAACAGATCCTGAAGCCAGATCTGCTTTGAACTTCACCAGAGCCCTTCTTAAATTCAGTCTGCGGATCGAAACAGGATTTTAGAAACAGAAAGCCAGACTCACTTGGGACAGTGAAGGCGACAAAAACTCCAAATTCTTCCACTCCTGTGTCAAGGGCCACAGGCAGAAGCTTGCCCTGCACCAGATCACCGACGATAATGGGAACATCCTAAAGGACCACCGGAGCATCCAATTGGCAGCTTCCAGCTTCTATTCCCGATTATTCGCCAAGGACACAATTAACGGAGACGCAGAACTCATCGCGGAGATCCCACACCTTGTCGAAGATAATGACAACGTAAGACTAGAAGCCCTCCCCACCGAATATGAGATCAAGGAAGCAATTTGGGCCCTCAATGAGCATAGCGCACCTGGACCGGATGGGTTTATGGGAAACTTCTTTCGCACATGCTGGGACATTATCAAAGCAGATCTTCTCGAGGCGGCCATTTCCTTCTTTCAAGGCACCAGGTACCCTAGATCTATTTCATGTGCTAACTTGATCCTCATTCCCAAGCAGGAGAATCCGAAAACGTTCAAAGACTTCTGATCGATCAGCCTTTGCACTTTCACCAATAAAATCATATCCAAGATTATCGCTACTCGGATGACTGATCTTCTTCCCAGAATTATTTTTGAAGAGTAGAGTGGCTTCGTGCGGGGCAGGAACATTCAGGATAACATAATGCTTGCCCATGAGTTGGTTACTTGCATGAAGCTTGCAGCTAGAGGTGGAAACATAGCTATTAAGCTGGATATGGAAAAGGCCTATGACAGACTCGACTGGTAATTCATGATTTGGGTCTTCAAAGCTTGTGGCTTCTACGAAATTTTTACCAACATTGTTTAGAGATCGATAAGCAATTCCTGGTTCTCCATGGTGATCAACGGACAACCCAAAGATTTTTTCAAAGCCAGCCACGGCGTCAGGCAAGGAGACCCCCTATCATCCTCCATCTTCATCATTGCAGTAGAAGCCCTCAGCAGAAACCTGAACAAGTTGCTACAACACCGAACTTTCACCACTTCCATACCACTAGCGGTTGTCTGATCATCACCCACCTTGCTTATGCGGACGATATTCTCATCTTCTCATCCGGAGACGTCAGATCCGTGCAAGCTATCCACAACACACTACAAAGGTACACATCATGTTTCGGTCAATGGGTCAACCCTAACAAAAGTGTGATATACGTCTACTACAAGTCCAAGCGGGATCACACAGCCACTCTCTCCAATATCACATCTTTCGTCGTCGCTTACCTCGTCGTTCACCTACCTAGGTTGTCCATTGGTGTACGGGAGGCCACCACGAGCATTTTCGAGAGTCTGGTGAGTAAAATAAGAAGAAAACTCGAAGGGTGCACAACACTACGCTATCCCTAGGGGGCAAGATGATTTTGATCAAACATGTCCTTACATCCATTCCCATTTACACCCTATCGGCTTGCTCCCCACCCAAAAAAGTATTAACTACCATCGAGCACCTTTTCTCCAACTTCTTCTGGGGACACAACGATGGCAAGGACAAGCACCATTGGGCCACATGGAACACCATGGCTAAACCCATGGAAGATGACGGCCTTGGTTTCGATCGGCTGGCACACATCGTTGATGCATTCTCCATGAAGCTGTGGTAGAAAATCCGGGTTGACAAAAATCTTTGGACTTGCTTCATGAAGGCCAGATATTTAAAACACACTCAACCGTCCAACGCGACCTCCAACTGCCGATCCTCCACAGCATGGCGTCGCATCCTGCATAGTCGTAGCTTGTCCGAACCAGTTATTCGTCACTAGCTGGGATTACGCGATTCCTATCTTTTCTTCGAGCGGTGGGCTGGAGAGGATCTTCTTCCCCGCCAACCGGCCGCCCCAGTCCATAGCAAGATCAGGAATATTTGGGACATTACGGGCAATTGGAACTGGACTAAGTTACGGGACTAGATAGGTACGGGTAGAGAGACACAACTCCACACCACGAAGATCTCAGACATTCCAGACAGCCTGCTTTGGTCTATCACCGCCAACAGTACATTCTTAGCGGCCTCCGCCAGACTCTAGGCCGCGGCCCAGGCACTCCTTCCCCAAATGTAGGTCTTTTTCTGGCACAACTGCATTCCCAAAAAATGGTCTTTTTTAATATGGAGGTCAATTAGACGGAAACTTCCCACCGACGACAACCTCAACAACATCGGCTTCAGTTTGGCTTCAGCTTGCCACTGCTGCAGAAAGAGACTACAGGAAACGGAAGAGCACATCCTCCGTTCCGGAGATCTTACGGCCAAGGCTTGGGACACCCTATCCCATAGATTCAGTCAACCATCGTGTGAAAGGGGACTCAACGATCTTCTGGTCCAATGGGGTAATGCTTCCCACGGACATCAGATCGTCGCGGCCGCTATCACGTGGGTCATTTGGAAGAACAGGAACAAAGATAGATAGGAGGGCCATCAATTCTCAGCCGATCAGCTCATCCGTGAATCCCTTCGTCAAGTATACAAAGTTATACGAGGGCCATCAATTCTCGGCCGATCAGCTCATCCGTTAATCCCTTCGTCAAGTATACAAAGTTAGCAAGGTTTGCAACCACGGTCTCCAGGCTTTTGGATGTCGACGCTTTCTTCATGTTACGAGGAACTTGACCGTGTTTTGTTGTGTAGTTTCTTTTCCTTCTGTCTTCCCCTCCTCTCAAAGGTGTCTCTTGTAAAGGCTTCGGCATTTTGCGCCTTTTATGAATAATGTGGAAGGTTTTTGTTATATATATATATATATATATATATATATATATATATATATATATATATATATATATATATATACAAAAACCTTCCACATTACAACAAATATATATATATATATATATATAATATATATATATATATATATATATATATATATATATATATATATATATATATATATTTTATATATATATATATATATATATATATATATATATATATATATATATATATATATATATATTTTATATATATATAATAAATAAATAATAAATATATATATATATATATATATATATTATATATATATATATATATATATATATATCACATTACAACAAAATAAAATATATATATATATATATATTATATATATATATATATATTAAAAAAAAAAATATATATATATATATTTAATATATATATATTTATAAAATATATATATATATATATATATATATATATATATATATATATATATATATATATATTTATAAAATATATATATATATATATATAAAATATATATAAAAAAAAATAATATATATATATTATATATATATATATATATATTATATATATATATTATATATATATATATATATATATATCTATATATATATATATATATTGGAAAAAGGGTAAATTTTATTCCAAACTTAACACATAATCATACAATCATACAATCAGAGTGGGTCTCCCACTCATCAAGTTTCTATAGCTTTTACATCAAAATCAATATTATGGAGGATGCCTACAGGAGGGGTGGTAAGTCCCTCGAAGTTGCGACAATTCCTTTCCCTCCATACATGCCAGACAGCAGCAGCCAGCTGTACTCTAGCGCTCTTGAACCAGACCTGCCCTCTCCCTCTTCGATCTAGGATTCCATTGATGATATCTCCGATCTCCCTACCATAGTCACATCTGCCCAGCGCACGACATTGTTCATTCCAGATGCACCAGGACACCTCACACTCAATAAATAAGTATTGCATAGATTCATTATCCAAGTCACAAATCTCATACTTTGTGTTGGGCACCTAGATCCCAAATGAGGTGAGTCTGTCCCTTGTCAGAAAGTGATCTAGAAGTAAATGATAGACACTAAGCTGCATCTTCCTGGCCAGTTTTTTACACTATATGAATTCATAGTCTGCACTAGTACGAAAAGTACGACGCACAAGATTATAACAGCTTTAGAACCTGAACTCTCCAGAACCCCCAATATCACCCGGCGGATCCCAAATCCAACAATCAGCTGGCTGCGATGGATCAATCCTAACCGTGAGAATAACCTCTCCAAGCTCCTCAGTATTGCAGTAGGTCTCATGACTCCAAACCCCATTCATGTTAATGCGCTGACAGGTCAGCCCCCTACCAGCCTCCCTGTGCGACCGGTCTCCCAGGATCTTTAATAGAGATTGACACTCTAACCGTGGGTCCCGCTAGAGGTCAGTTCCTGTTTCATCTCTCATGGACCTCCTGATAGAGGATTTGAGTACAGCTCTGTGTTGCAGGATATACTTGAAAGTAACATAGTTGTTATTATCGATGGAGCAGGTCCAGAAGTTGCATTGCTTCACATATCTACTGTACATCCAGTCAGCCCATAAAGACCCCCTTTTAATAAACCTCCATGCCAGCTTCAGAGCCAAGGCCTCGCTGATCTCTAACAAGGATCTAAGACCCACCCTTCCCTTCTTCCTCGGGCGGCAGAGCTGCTCTCAAGAGATTGCATATATATCCTCCCTCCAGATGAAATTGGTACAGATCCTCTCCACTTTCTGGATGGTATCAACAGGGATCAGAATAAACTAGAGCCAGAACAGAGCCAGAGCCGAGATAACCGATTTAACCAGCTGAATGCGCCCTCCAAATGAAAGTCCAGTAGCCTACCATCCTTCAACCCTCCTCTGAGTATACTCCACCAGACTATGACAATCCTGATCTCGAGCAAAATTGACTATCAGAGGGACTCAAAGATATCTCACCAATAGATCACTCCTCTCCACACCCAGAGCTACGGCTCGTTCCTCCTTCAGGTAGAAGAGGGAACTAAAGTAGACCCGACGCTTCTCTCGATTTATTTAAAGCCCTGTAACAGCTTCAAGATCTCCCATAATCTCTGAGATCGTATTCATACAATCCATAGAAGGCTGGAGGAATACCATGAGGTCGTCAACATATATGAGATGAGTAACAGGTGGCTCGATCCTCCTGAACAGTGGGACAAGCCTCCCACTATGAACCGCCATATCTATCAAACAAGTGAAGTACTCCATGACAAGTGTGAACAGGTAAGGAGACAATGGGTCGCCTTCCCGGAGTCCTCAATTGCTGCGAAAGAACCCGTACGGGGTACCCTGGATGATAACAGAGAAGGTGGGGGTCATGATACACTCTCGTATCCTCACAACCCATCGATTATCGAATCCTATGGCAAGCATCGGGTGACACAGAAAGTCCCTATTGACATATCATAGGCATTCCTCAGGTCAAGCTTCACACGCACCTTTTCTCCTCTTGGTTTATTAAAACCCCTCACCATCTCATGTGCCAAAAGACTGTGCTCAGCAATCGATCTCTCCTTTATGAAAGCCACCTGGTTCGGAGAGACTAAGTCCTGCATGATTCCCTCCATACGTTGGCACATAAGGTGCGTAATTATTTTGTAAAGATAATTATAGCACTCTATAGGCCTAAAGTCTTCCAGCGATGTCGCTCCTTCTTTCTTTGGCACAAGAGTCAGGAAGGTATGATTCAGCTCCTTCAGCAGCTTCCCTTAGTAAAGAACTCCTGGACCGCCTCGAGTACCGAGAACATCAGAAAATTGCAGTAGCATTTGTAAAACCTACTGCTAAATTCGTCCGGCCCCGGGGCTTTGTTGGGATCTGCCTTCATGATGATAGCCTCCACCTCCTCCATAGTGACCGATGCAAGTAGTTGGCTATTCGTATAGGGCGTCACCAGCCTTTTCGTAATGATATTCGAAAACACAAATAGATAGTCAGTCTAAAAATATAACTCTGAATAGTACCTGACAACCTCTCCTTGGATCTTCGATGGCTCCTCCACCAGATTGCCCTCTCCATTGAGCAGCTGAGAAAGGTTGTTCCTATGTTGTCTGGTCCGAATAACATCGTAGAAGAACTTTGAGCAGCGGTCGCCATCCTTGAGCTATGAGCATTTAGCGCGCTAGGCCGCACTGATCTCCGTCTGCAGGCGTAGAATGTTGACTTCCCCAATCAGCTCCTTCTCTCGAGCCGCTAAGGTCCCTTTCAGCATGTCAGATTGCTTGAAATTTTGGATAGCCCTGAGGTTCGCATCCTTAGCTTCTAGTAAAGGCTTGAGCAATCTCTTCACCCAACTCTGGATAGCCTTTTTCGTGTGCTCTAAGTATCCACACGAGAGAAACCAGCTGTTGTTATACCAAAAAGGGTACGACTTCCAAGTAGGCTGCTCTGTGAAGCCGACCCTGATGGGGGAGTGATCGCTCGTCCCAATGGCTAGACCCTCAGCCAAAGAATTAGAAAAGCGACAAAACCACTCCCTGTTGTCCAGAGCTCTGTCCACCTGGCAAGTAACCCGGTTACGGATAGCTTTGTTATGCCAAGTCCAGATGTACCCCGAACGTGCCAATCCCTGAAGCCCCGCCTGAAGAAGGCATCTCTGAAAATCATACAAAATTTGAACTGGAATCGGTCTGCCCCCCACCTTCTCCTCCCTGTGAAGGAGGGCGTTGAAGTCACTCATTAAGAGACGCGAAGATGCAAGAAGTCAGCAGAGGAAGCTCCTCTAGATATGTCCCTCCATAGGGCCTCCCGATATCGCCTGTCATTGTGGTCGTACACTGCTCCCATCAAGAACCAAAAACCACCCTTATTTGTGAAGGAGATGGCAATCAGCTGCTCCGACATCAGGACCAAATCCCCATCTCAACTGTTCATATTCTATCTAACCCAGATCCTCGCCATGTCGCAAAGTGCTAGATTGTGGAGTTGAACCCAATAAGTGGAGGTTCGTCCGGCAAGAGTCTTCTCACCTTTAATCTTGGTCTCCAGCAATTCTAGGCGATAACCGCCATTAATTATTATGAGTGAGGTTCCCCTGAACTTCTACTAAACCGGTACCCGGGGATGGTACCACGTCCGTGTCTGTCATGTATATATATATATATATATATATATATATATATATATATATATATATATATATATATATATATAAGAAAATTCTATAATACATCCACCCTTTTGGGATGTATCGATAATCCCAAATCTGAAACATTGGATGTTCATCCAATGGTTCAGATTAAATTTAGATCAAATAATACAGGAGACATCATTTAATGATATTTTTGACTTTTGACCTCTTGTTAACTTGCTATAGCAGGTCATTCTTCAATACAATTTTTTCAATGAACACCCTAAATTAACTCATATTTACTCTCTTTCGTCCATGTAATTTAATATTTTGTGTAACTACATATATATAACAATAATTGTGTCAGCCGGAAAGGAAGGACACAGTATGTCCAGGTCTGTAGACGATGTAGACGACGACACCACCGATGCTCCGATAGCTGCTGGCGATCTAGATGATGACACCGACGACGACATGGACGAAGATCCTGTAGCCAATGTGGATAATGGTAAGGGAAGAATTCAGAGGAAGAAGAGGGGTAGGAAGCCGATAAAAGTTCATTCTCTCAAATCTCTTCTTCGTGTAAATTAAATCCAAAAAGGACACAATCCCAAATTTTAGTTATTGCTTAGCAGAGTCTGCTTAGTTGTTGTAAAATTATGGTGTTGCTTCTGTAACATTTTTATCTTTAGTCTCATGTTTTCAATGAATATGTGTTCTGTTTGATTTTGATTTAGTAATCTTTCCGTAATTTGTTTTTTTGTTTCATCTAACAATTTAATATTTTGGTTATAAAGCTACAGGCCATGGTGGTGGTGGTGGAAGAAGAAACGGAGATGAAGAAGAAAATAAGAAGAAGTTCCGGTTCGCGGCGGACTTCATCGAGCCCTCCTCGAACAACGAGGAGTACCAGCGGAATTAAACCTCTTATAGAGTTCCTCAAATTGTTAATCATGATAACCTTTGTACTTTTCAAACGGCTAATAGAATCTTCGTCGAGCCCTCCTCAATTTTTTTTATGACAACCCTTCAAACGGCTAGTAGATTCTTTGCTAGTCTCAAAATTTATTTGTATTTCCATCTTCCTCACTTTTTGTATTTTTCTCTTGCTACATATAGTAGTTTTCTTGTTTCAACTATTATTTATTCTGAAATACATAGAATTGTTTTCTTATTTTATTTTGTAGTACTGGAGAAAGATGTCTACTCGTATGTGACAGGTAGAAGACGTAGAAGATTGATGCCAGCTCCAAATGAAACCTTCATTTTGCGTATGATGCGCAGGTTTGAAGAACAATTGTGGAAGATTTTAGATCAACTTGTTTCGATCAATTCTAAGCTTGGTTCAATCGAAATTGAACAAATGAATATATTTCGACGTTTGGAAAAGATGGAAGAATCTTCAGCTTTGATGAAGACATCTTCATCTGGAGTAATTAATAATGTGGTAGAGGTTTTCGTTGAATCTTCCGATGAGGAGGACGTGCTGTTAAAGAAACATTATAAAGTAATGGACCGAATTCTCGAATTGTGTCCTCCAGAAGAAACTGACTTTAGCAGTTCTTCGAAAAGAATGCGAGAAAATTTAGATCTGGTCACACCTTTGAAAAGTTTAACAAGAACTTCAACCTCAAAGCCTAGCTAGTGTACTAGTATTTCTTCGAGTTTTTATGACTATATTTTTGCGGATGATAGACCTAATAAGTAAGTAATATGAGTTTTCATTTAATTCCAACAATTTTTTTCTAATTTATTCGTTTCTTTTCTTAGTAAAATAATATTATCTTGCAACAAAATCTATGTGTCTCGGAATGAGATGAAGTCCTTAGCTCCAGAAACGAGAATTAAATATGCGGTATGTATAGATAGTATATTTCTTCTTAGATGCCATCTATGTTTACTTCGATTCCATCGCTGATATTTTTAATGACCTATTCAGATTGTAACCCTTGTCTCTGTTCTTCTCACCGCGGAGGAACGGAAAAGAACTTTCAATAAAGCTAATGTATGGTATTTACCAATAAGGTTAACGGTGAGTGAGCATTTTATTCTTCAATGATTATGCATTAACAATTTTCTCGTTTGTTTGTCCTTCGTAATGTATTAATTGATGTGTATGTAGAGAGCAAGGTTATCTCAATCTGACAAACAACTTCATGAAATATGAAAGAAGTACAAATATTTCCAGGATTATATGGTATCTTTAAGCATTTGTAATGAGGTATTAATGTATTTCTGTTTAAATATTAATCCTAATTTTTTGAAAATTTACTAATTTATTTTACCTAATTAATCCTGATTCAGATATACATACCCATTCTTTTGTCTGAACACTATAATCTTGCAAGAGTTATGGTTAAAACAATGACTGTTGAAATTTGGGACACACTTGCATCTACAGATGAGCCGATTCAAAACAAATCAGTCATAAAAGAAATAGTAAGCTTATATTCATCATTTTTTATGAATTGCATATAACATCTGTGGTATACTAATACATATTGTATTATGGTAATTGTCGTTTTCAAATTTTGATCTCTTTCTCGAAGAATAGATTTTGAAGTTGAGAGATGCTAGGTTCAACTTTTCTACTTTTACCATAAAACGTCGTCCTTATGTTCCCCGCCAAGGCAATTTATTTGATTGTGGGATTTTTGTAATTGTATTCATGAAATATGGATGTAGTTTGGACTCTCGTTCTCTCAATGTAAGTCTGAAAGTATGTCGTCAAAAACTTACACTTTTTATAGCAATATTTTTGATGTTATGTTTGTTATATGTAGTTTGATTCAGGAATGGAAAGACGCATAGCTGCTGAATGGATTGCAACGTCAGAGCACAATAAAGTACTATCCAAGTTGCACAATAATATAATATAATTAAGCAGAAGGAGTCCAAACTGAAATGATTGAATATGGAAGAGGATAATTTTTTTCTTCTTTTATCTAATGTATTATGTTCATTTGTTTTGTTGAGTTATAATGTTCATAAAATGTGGGATAAAAATGATTTCAAAATGTTTATTTGTTTCATAATCTTGCTGCCATATAATCCTAAAATATCCTAACCTGTGCCTCTGGCCCTATGGGTATACCCTTTCTTCGTGCTAAAGTAATTTATGCCTCTGACCCTATGTATCGAGAAAAATTCTCAAGTTATTGACAAGAGAAAATTTATAAAACGCCCAAAAACCGTAAAAGGTTTATGAAAAACCCACTGCAAAATAACATTTCATCGCATGCCCAGAATTAGCTAAAAATATAAAAAAGGGTGCGACATGACCTTATTGCCCCTCTAATTTTTTCAAAACACTCACAAAACCTACTCTTCAAAACCAAAAATTTTATATTCTTCATTTTCTTCCATATGTTGCTCCTTTTCGTATCTAGGTTTCATCCCCTAAAATCTTTAAACCCTATTTCGAAAACTCGTCAGTGACGCTCCATTCACAATCTTCATACCATGTCGCAAACATCAGCATCAAATGGAACCCCAGTTAGAGAAAAGGGAGAAGATATAGATATACAAGAAGAGAGAGTTGTTGTGAAGAGATTTAAGAAGGTTGCACATGAGGCAGAGGCTAGTAATCAAGAAGGAGGGCAAAAAGAAGGTATAACTATAAGTTGTGTTCATGATTCTGTTAAGACAACGGAGGAGAATAGTCATTCTCCGTCTTAATACAACGGAGGTGTATAGTCATTCTCCGTGTTAAAATGCAGGAGAATGATCATTCTTCGTATTATATTGACGACGAATGGACCATTCTTCATGTTAATATCACAGAGAATGACCATTCTCCTTATTAAATTGAAGGATTAATTCCATTCTCCGTGTTGACTTGACGGAGAATGGCCATTTTCATGTTAAAATGAAGGGAAACTGCCATTCTCCGTGTTAAAACTACGGAGAATGGCCATCTTCGTGTTAAAATATAGGAGAATGGTCACTCTCCATGCAAATATCACGGAAAATAGCCATCTCCGTGTTAAAATATAGGAGAATGGTCATTCTTCGTGCAAATATCACGAAGAATATTCATTCTTCCTGCAAATATCACAGAGAATGGCCATCATCCATGTTAAAGTCAAATGGAATGACCATTTTACAAGTTTATATTGACGGAAAATGGACCATTCTCCGTATTAATATCACGGAGAATGACAAATTCTACTTGTTAGATTGAAGGATTAATTCCGTTCTCCGTGTTGACTTGACGGAGAATGGCCATTCCCGTGTTAAAATGAAGGAAAACTGCTATTTTCTGTGTTAAAACCATGGAGAATGGCCATCTCCGTGTTAAAATGTAGGAGAATGGTCATTCTCTGTGCAAATATCACGAAGAATAGCTATCTCCGTGTTAAAATATAGAGAATGGTCATTCTCCGTACAAAT
Organism: Iris pallida; assembly: GCA_029216955.1. NCBI lineage: Eukaryota > Viridiplantae > Streptophyta > Magnoliopsida > Asparagales > Iridaceae > Iris > Iris pallida. The sequence continues at coordinate 17,709,968 of JANAVB010037819.1, read as the reverse complement.
ATCACAGAGAATAACCATTATCCGTGTTAAAGTCATGGGAAATGGCCATTCTCCGTGTTAATATCACAAAAAATGACCATTCTCCTTGTTAAATTGAAGGATTAATTATATTCTCCGTGTTGACTTGACGGAGAATGGCCATTCCCGTGTTAAAATAAAGGAGAACAGTCATTCTTCATTTTTAAACCACGAAGAATGGCCATCTCCGTGTTAAATATAGGAGAATGGCCATTCTCCATACAAATATCATGGAGAATGGCCATCTCGTGTTAAAATATAGGAGAATGGTCATTCTCTGTACAAATATCATGAAGAATTTTTATTCTCCGTGTAAATATCATGGAGAATGACCATTATCCATGTTAAAGTCATAGGGAATGGCCATTCTCCGTCTTAGATTGACGGAGAATAGTTGACAGAAACCTAATTTTTTGTCTTTTTGTAGGAAAAAACTTTCAGAAATAAAGATTCAAGAGTTTTTCGTTCTTCTTTCATGAGGATGCAAACTCTTATGGATGATATCAAAGAAGATGGCGGCCGTTTGCCCGAGCCAGTTATTGATTCTTTAAAGAATACCAGTTTTTACAATTTTGTCGAGGTATTCAACAAAAACAAAGTTCGCACTCAAGAATTGGCCAAGGTTTCAGAAGGTCTTGAGAATTTGATAGGAACTTATGTGGAAGACAAATCTGGTATCGAATACTTTCAATTGAGCACTACTGTTAAAATAGCGCCGAGTGTGGGCGATATGGCAGCCATTTTCGGTCTACTACTGAAGGATGATAGTGAGCATGATGCTAATTACAGAAGATTGACAATAGAAAAACAACAGCAGCCCACACCACCAACATCGTTGAGCCTGTGTAGAGATCACTTCACAAGATTGGCGGCTAATTCTAAGGGAAAACACTCAGAAGTCATGAATAAGGAAGTGAGAGAGAAGTTCTTTGAATTGTTACAACGACTTCGTGGCAGAGATAACGTTGTTAATCCAGATGATTTGGACAAGCTAATAATCTTCCACTTGTGCCAAACATTATTCTTCACAAAGTCTGGTAGTTCAAATTTGCCGTACAGATTCTTGGTCTTGGTAGACAGCATAGAAGTTATTAACAGAATATGCTAGCCAAGGTTAAACGTAGAGTATGTCATGGAGAGCATCAAGAGGACTACAAGTAAAACTAAGGGAGGGATTACTCTGATGCATACTCCAAAATGGAAGGTTGCACAATATAATTACTCTATTGGTTTGCAGAAAATAGTACGCTTGTGGAAAGGAAGTCCGCACCAATACGTGAATATCCAAGATTTTACACATAGAATGGGTACAAAATCTCAGTCTTCCTCAAATGCAAATATCACATTAAATTTAGATCGAAACAGATATTCAAAGATTTGGTTATAGCTGTCGGAAAAGAGGAAGGCCACCTAGAAGAGGATGTAAAAATATGAGAAGAAGATGTATTTGAGGGAGAGGGACACCACCAAACTGGTGGGGATGAGGATGCTGAACAAGAGAGACTCCAACAACTTGGAATAAACACCGTGATGGAGGGGTTGGTGCAGGAATTGAAGGACTTGAGAATAAAGAAATCTCAGGTTCTTGCTGAGAATTAAAAACTCAATGAAAAGCTTAGAGAGCTAGAGGCACAAGAAGCCCAACAATGTCCAGTCAACGTTGTGATGGAGGGCTCGGTGCATGAATTGGAGGAGTTGCAAAGAGAAAAATCTGAGATTCTTGCTGAGAACGAGAATCTCCATAAGAAGCTTAAAGAGCTAGAGGAACAAGAAGCCTAACAAATTCAAAGGAACACCTCGATGGAGATGTTGGTGCAGGAATTGGACTCCTTACGAAGAAAGAAATCTGACATTCTTGCTGAGAACGAGAATCTCCATAAGCTTAAAGAGCTAGAGGAATAAGGAGCCCAACAAATTCAAAGAAACACCTCGATGGAGATGTTGGCGCAGGAATTGGACTCCTTGCGAAGAGAGAAATCTGAGATTCTTGCTAAGAACGAGAATCTCCATAAGAAGCTTAAAGAGCTAGCGGAACAAGGAGCCCAACCAATTCAAAGGAACACCTCGATAGAGATGTTGCACAGAAATTGGACTACTTACGAAGAGAGAAATCTAAGATTCTTGCTGAGAATGGAAAGCTTAGCGAAAAGGTTAAAGAGCTAAGGCAGAAGGTAAATTTTTTTCTTTTTTCGAAGTTCTAATTTGTAATTCTCCGTGTTAGAATGCAGAAGAATGGACATTCTCCATGTTAAAATAACAAAAAATATCCATTCTCCGTTTTATTACCACGGAGAATGGCCATTCTCCGTGGTAATATCACGGAGAATGGACATTCTCTGTGTTAAATGGAAGGAGAATGGCCGTTTTCCGTGTTAATAAGATGGAGAATGGACATTCTCCGTTTTAGAATGCAGGAGAATGGCCATTCTCCGTATTAGAATGCAGTAGAACAACCATTCTCCCTGTTAAGGTCACGGAGAATGGTCATTCTCCGTGTTAGATTCACATCATATTGATTGACATCATACATTTTATTGTTATTTGTTTTATTTTAGTACAAATAACCGAGCAGCTCAGAGAAACAAATAAAAGGCTTGTTAATGAGAAAAGTACCGGAACTGGAGATTTCCATGACCCTTCCTTTGGTGTGCATATTGATCGATAGAAAGTTAAACATATCTAATACGTGTTCTAACCCTTCATAGACGAAAACTAGGATTCACGAATTATACCTGCGGCGGAAAGGAGACAAGTAATTCCTGGCAATCTCGAGCGGACGACCCCAAGATCTTCTGTTTGTATTCCTTCCTCGAGTTGGACGTCGTGTGGGCGACGATCTTCCAACCTTTTCTTTTTTTGGCATCCCTCTCTTTCTCTCCTTACGTGAATCACGAATTTAGAGAAAATTTCAGATTTCTGATCAGTAATCTGGCGGCCAGAGAATAGAGGATATATATAGGCTATGACAGGGACCATGAGAAGAAATTAGGGTTAGGCCTCCTAACGGATCTGGATATCCCATGTTCAGCCCAAACACACAATCCAGGCCCATTAACAATAGCTCGATCCACTAATGAGCTATTGTTGCACAACCTCCCTAATTCCAAATTATGTTTGTGGGCTCCTTTTATTATGTGCTCGTTTGGCTCCCTATGTTAAGATATCGTATGTCCGTCGATCAAATTAAGTTACTGACAACTATATTGATTCGACATCTTTTATCCTTAAGTAGTACCGCTCAACTTTATTTGTCATGTTGGATATAATCCACCTGCAGGGTTTACATAACAATCCTTATGAGCTCCTTAAGGGGACATCATCAACCCGATGTATCGGGACACGGATTCTATTTATAGTCAACAGCCCATCATACATACAATGTTATTACCCAATTCATAGAGGTTGTTGATCCATAATGAATCTCACTCTTTTATGAGTCAAAGTAATTCACACTACATATACATGTCCGTTATTATATCCGGATTAAGAGCACAAGCATCCATAATAACAGAGATGTTTGTTCTCTTATGTAGTCAGTACAAAGAGAACAACCTCAAGTGGTCCTGTTCAATACACACAAAGTGTACTAGTGTAAACCTATAGTCAAGATAGACTAATACCATATTACACTACAATCTTTCCAATAGGTTGTCCAAGTCCATCTAGGTTGTGAACTATTTATATACTCCATAGGGAACTGATCATATGATCTTCTGTGTGACACCACACACCATATTATCTACAATATAGAATATCAGACATTTGTATTAACACTTGCAACAAATAGAATATGCGAACATTTGTCCATATGATTCTTATTCAAAATTTAAAGAAATAAGGTTACTACAAAAGTGATGCTTTTAGTATATAACCCTAATAATCTCCCACTTATACTCAAAGCACTGCTTTTCAGTATACTATTACAAATCTCCCACTTATACTTAAAGCCATGCTGCTACACATCTGACTCCCATTCCCACAACATGACTATCAAAAGCCTTAGCTGGTAAGCTCTTTGTAAAGGGATCAGCTAGGTTGTCGACTGATGCTATCTTGATCACAGCAAATTTTCTTTTCTTTATGAAATCTCGTATCAGGTGGTACTTGCACTCAATGTGTTTGCCTGTCTTATGGGCTCGTGGTTCCTTCGAGTTTGCAACTGCACCACTATTATCACAATAAAGTGTAATAGACTTAGGCAAACTAGGTACCACATCCAAGTCCAACAGAAAGTTTCTGAGCCAAACCACTTCTTTGGCTGCCTCAGAGGCTGCCACATACTCGACTTCCATGGTGGAATCAGCAATACATTTTTGCTTGATACTCCTCCACACAATGGCTCCACCTCCCAAAGTAAACACATAACCTGAGGTAGATTTTCTGAAATTCCTATCTGACTAAAAATCTGAGTCTGTATACCCCAAGGGAACTAAACTATCTGCCTGGTAAACTATATATACTCTTTAGTCCTTTTCGGGTACTTCAAAATATGCTTTACGGCAGTCCAGTGCTCTTGTCATGGGTTAGACTGATATCTGCTGACCATGCCTACGGCAAAGCAGATGTCTGGTCTCGTACATAGCATTGCATACATTAAGCTTCCTACTGCTGAAGCATAAGGAACTGCCTTCATGTTCTCTATCTCTTTAGGTGTCCTCGGACACTGCTCCTTTGATAGAGCAATTCCATGTCTAAAAGGTAAGAAACCTTTCTTAGAATTTTGCATACTAAAACGAGTTAGTACAGTATCGATATAGGAAGCTTGGGATAAGCCCAACATCCTTTTCTTGCGATCTCGTAGAACTTTGATCCCAAGGAAGTGACCTACTTCTCCTAAGTCCTTCATATCAAACTGTTTGGATAACCATACCCTTACATCAGATAACATATTCACATTATTCCCAATGAGCACCACCACGTTTCCGTCACACTTTCTGTATACACATGATTCATCCTGACATTGATCAAATCTATAGGGTTTTATTACCTGATCAAAACATATGTTCCAAGATCTGGAAGCTTGTTTAAGTCCGTAAATGGACTTCTTGAGCTTACAAACAAGATGCTCCTGGCACTTTTCAATGAACCCGTCTGGTTGCTTCATATAGATGTCTTCCTCAAGACTTCCATTACGGAAAGCTATCTTGACATCCATTTGCCAAATCTCATAATCGAGATGAGCTGCAATAGATAAAAGAATCCGGATAGACTTAAGAATGGCTACAGGAGAAAAGGTTTTCTCATAATCGATACCCTCTCTTTGAGTAAAACCTTTTGCTACAAGCCGAGCTTTAAAGGTTTCAACCTTACCGTCTGATCCTCTTTTTCTCTTATAGACCCACTTGCATCCAATAGCTTTTACACCAACGGGTGGTTCTACAAGCTCCCAGACCTGATTAGAATCCATAGATTCTATTTCAGATATTATTACTTTTTGCCAAGACTCTGGATCTTTAACTTGGAGTGCTTCATTGTAGGTACAGGGATCATAATCTTGTTCACCAGGGACGAAGTCTGACGACTCTTCCAAGAACATATATCTATCAGGTTGTATCACAACCCTCCCACTATGACGAGGTACTATCGGTTGTGGTGTAACATTTGTGACACGTTGTACAGTTATTTGTGCTTCATCCTCTTTTACTGTTGGTACTGAAGTACTTGGTGTCTCACATCTCAGTTCTTCTAGAACAACTCTACTTGTGGGTTTATGGTTCATCACATAGTCTTCCTCTAAGAATCGGGCATTGGTGCTAACAATGACCTTCTGATCCTTAGGACTGTAAAATAAACCTTCTTTCGTTCCTCTTGGATAGCCTACAAACAAGCGTACTTCTGTACGAGATTCCAACTTATCTGCTTTCTATTCAGCACATGTACTGGACTACCCCAAATGTGAATATATTTCAGACTAGGCTTACGCCCAAGCCACAGCTCCGTGGGAGTAAGAGGTACTGACTTAGAAGAAACCAAGTTCAAAATATAAGCTGCAGTCTCTAAGACATATCCCCAAAACGAATCTGGCAAATCCGAATAACTCATCATTGAGCTAACCATCTCCATAAGAGTTCTATTCCTTCTTTCGGCTACACCATTCTGCTGGGGTGTTCCAGGTGCAGTCAATTGGGATGCAATCCCAGCCTCTGATAAATAATTCCTAAACTCTCCAAAGAGGTACTCGCCACCACGATCTGATCATAATGACTTGATACATTTTCTATGACGTTTCTCCGTTTCAGCCTTGTACTCTTTGAATTTCTCAAAGCACTCAGACTTACGGCGCATCAAATAAATGTATCTGTACCTTGAATAATCGTTAATAAATGTGACAAAATATTCTAAGCCACCTCTATCTTGGATAGTTATGGGTCTACACAAATCAGAATGAACCAATTCTAACACATCTTTGGCCCTATACCCCTTTGCCGTAAAAGACCTTTTGGTTATTTTACCTTCCAAACAGGATTCACAGACTGGAAGTGCCTCCACTTCCAATGAACTCAAAGGTCCATCTTCAACCAGTCTTTGAATCCTTCTTAGGTTAATATGCCCCAATCGCAAGTGCCAAAGATATGTTTGGTTCATACAAGAAGGTTCTTTTCTCTTATTTAAGTTAGATGACATATTATTCATTTCCATAAGTTGTATTGTGGGAAAAATAGGATTAATGACATACAAATTATCAACCAATGCACCAGAACAGATAAAATATTTATTCTTTCTAATAACAATATTGTCATTAAAATAAACTGAATATCCATCCTTAACTAACATAGAAACAAAAACTAAATTCCTTCTAAGTGAAGGTGCATAAAGACAATCTCTCAATGTCAAAGACTTATTACTTCCAAAAGATAAAGTAACATCTCCTAATACAACGATCGATACTTTTGTAGCATCACCCATGAACAAGCATATCTCTCCATCACTGAGCCGTCTGGTTTCCTGGAACCCCTGCAATGTATTGCAGACATGTTTAGTGGCTCCTGTATCTACACACCAGGTGCCGGTAGATAACACCGCTAAACATGTTTAAACTACTAGTAAATGAGATATACCTTCTTTGTTCCCTTGTTTGAGAAGTGGACAATCAGTCTTCCAATGCCCTGACCCTTTGCCCTTGAAACATTTGCCTTTCGGCTTTTTCATCGCGCCTTGAGGTCCTATGCCCTTTTTTGATGAGTTTGCCTGTTTATGAATGTTATTCTTCTTCTTACCGCCTTTTGACTTAGAAGTAGAAGCCTTTTTAGAAACAAAAACATGACCACTCTGCCTAAAGAGAGATTCAGCATCCTGTAGCTTTTTTGCAAGTTCTACAACCTTTTGTTCATGTTGTAATTAAGGCAAAAATTGTCAAAACTTTTAGGCAGAGTCCCGAGAATGATATCGACCTGGGATTCCCCATCAATTTCAGCTCCAAGGATCTCCATCTCATTCAGATGATCCATCATCTTGAGAACATGATCCCTTACTGGTGTACCCTCATCCATTTTTCTATTCATCAAACATTTCATAGCAAACTGTCTAACTGCTCTACTCTGATGTCCGAAGAGTTTCTTGAGGTTACACATCATGTCATAAGCAGTGGCCATGACCTGATGCTGATGTTGCAGTACATTTGACATAGATGCCAGAATGTAACGCCGCGCCATCTCATCTGTCTTTTTTCACTTCTTATAAGCCTCTTTTACCTCTTCATCAGAGTTAGCATCAGGCTTAGGTGGGCATTCCTCAATAAGTACATATTTGTACTCCTCAGCAGTCAGAACAATGTCCAAATTACGTTTCCAGTCAATATAATTAGGTCCAGTAAGTTTGTTTTCTTTAAGAATCACCATAAGTGGACTGAAAGAACCCATTTTTTTGAAATCCTGAGAATCACATAAATAAAATTATGTAGCACAAAAAAACTTTTTGAATTAACTAAATATTGATTCCCTCAAAACAATAATAAGAAATTCACCAACACTTTGAACACCATGAATTTAGCATGCCACGATAGTGTGGACGTATACAAATTCAACTTTGTTCAAGTAGCTTTTTCTTATTAATTTTACTATCATTTCAACATAACTTTATGACAAATAAAATTAATATGCTGGTCTTGCTCTGGTCATAAAAATAATAGCAGTGACTCCGATGGGGAGGATACCATTATTTGTATCTAAGTGTATACCATTACTTAATACTAAGTCCATTACCTTGTAATGAGTTCCTTCAGATGGAGAAGTGAACACATACTAGGTAACTTTCTACAATTATCCCTGAGGAATTTGTACTGGTGATCCATAATTATACTCATCCGATATGGAGGAAAGCACTAAAGCCAACACGCAAGTATAATTATATCACCAACAAACCAGTAATAGAGACTATAGGATTTATACTAAATAAATATCCTCTCCCACTTAGTTATTTAACAATGAGGGTTTTTCTACTAGTTGATATTATATCCATGTTATCCATTATTAATGTTGGCTTGGTTTTTTTAAAAAATAACTACACAATAATAAACATGCATAATCAGAAAAAGAAAAATGACAAAAATAAGAGAAAATATCCAACTATTATGGTCATCTTTGCTGCTTCGTCCTCAACTATCCGAATCCAAAATCTGCCGCTGCGCAGATCTATTCGGGGTTCGATTCCTTTATCGATTCTATGCCTCCCGAAGGAGTTCACACATCTGTCTGCCTCTGGACTTGGTTTTTTTTTAGGTTTTGGCTGTCGATTTCTTCATCGAAAATCATCAGTCTACCTCTGGACTGCTTAAAATCAACATCCCGTCTGCCGTCAGAAACAGCTAACACCGCCATCACGATTGATCAAAAATAATTAAAATTATAGCAATCGTATGCCTCCCGAAGGAGTTCACACATAATCAAGATTGAAAAATTAAAATAATAAGCACGATCAACCCTCGTTATTTTAATTACATCCACAGCAACAACAACATCCACGACATGTCCATGGTTTAAACAACATAATCAAAAACATGCATTGGACCATAATAGTTGGATCTAAGATGCCTGCAAAACCGAGTTAGAACAGATCTACATCTGCTGACTATTACACAGCGCAGGTTTTATTGGACAACACGGACGTATCAATTAATACGTAGATCCAAAGTGGCTCTGATACCAATTGTCGGAACTGGAGATTCCTATGACCCTTCCTTTGGTGTGTGTATTGATCGATAGAAAGTTAAACAGATCTAATATGTATTCTAACCCTTCATAGGCGGAAACTAGGGTTCACGAATTATACCTGCGGCGGAAAGAAGACAAGTAATTCCTGGTAATCTCGAGCGGACGACCCCAAGATCTTCTGCACGTATTCCTTCATCGAGTTGGACGTCGTGTGGACGAAGATCTCCCAACCTTTTCTTCTTCTTGGCAGCCCTCTCTTTCTCTCCTTACGTGAATCACGAATTTAGAGAAAGTTTCAGATTTCTGATCAGTAATCTGACGGCCAGAGAATAGAGGATATATATAGGCTGCGGTAGGGACCATGAGGAGAAATTAGGGTTAGGCCTCCTAACGGATCTGGATATCCCGTGTTCAGTCCGAACACACAATCCAGGCCCATTAACAATAGCTCGGTCTACTAATGAGGTATTGTTGCACTACCTCCCTAATTCCAAATTATGTTTGTGGGCTCCTGTTATTATATGCTCGTTTGGCTCCCCATATTAAGATATCGTATGTTCGTCGATCAAATTAAGTTACTGACAACTATATTGATTCGACATCTTTTATCCTTAAGTAGTACCGCTCAACTTTATTTGTCATGTCGGATATAATCCACCTGAAGGATTTATATGACAATCCTTATGAGCTCCTTAAGGAGACATCATCAACCCAATGTATCAGGACATGGATTCCATTTATAATCAACAGCCCATCATACATACAATGTTATTATCCAATTCATAGAGGTTATTGATCCATAATGAATCTCACTCTTTTATGAGTCAAAATAATGCACACTACATAAACATGTCCGTTATTATATCCGTATTAAGAGCACAAGCATCCATAATAACAGAGGTGTTTGTTCTCTTATGTAGTTAGTACAAAGAGAACAACCTCAAGTGGTCCTGTTCAATACACACAAAGTGTACTTGTATAAACCTATAGTCAAGATAGACTAATACCATATTATACTACAACCTTTCCAATAGATTGTCCAAGTCCATCTAGGTTGTGAACTATTTATATACTCTATAGGGAACTGATAATATGATCTTCTGTGTGACACCACACCATATTATCTACAATATAGAATATCAGACATTTGTATTAACACTTGTAACAAATACAATATGCAAACATTTGCCCATATGATTCTCATTCAAAATTTAAGGAAATAAGGTTACTACAAAAGTAATGCTTTTAGTATATAGCCCTAACAAAAAGGGAGCTTCAAAATAAAGTTGAATCGTTGAATATTGAAGCCATTGAAAATGATGCAAAAATCGCTGATCTCAAAGCCATTGTTACAGCATTACAGCATGAGGAGACTCAAGCAGCTACTGAACTTGCTGCTCCAAAAAAAGTCAAAAAAAGAGGAGGATGGGGGAAATGAGGTCCAGAAAACCATCAACGGCATTAGCCGATGAAGATGTTACTCCCTTGGAAAAGAATACAGTTAGAGAGGCTAATAAAAAGAAGAAGATGAATGTCACTTCGAAATCCGTAGAAGACGCCAAAATGGCTGAACTAAAGAGGAAGGGTGTCATACTAAGGGAATGCGATGAACTCGTACTTTGGATGGATGCAGATGAAGAGCTGAAGAAGCATTACATCGACATCGTATTCCCCAGAAAGATGAGTCCAAAGTATGTATTCTGAACTCGACCAATCTTCGTCCAATTCATAACGGAGAACAACCATTCTTCGTGACAGTTGTCCAGAGAATGATCATTTTTCGTGTCAGTTGGACGACGAATTACCATTCACCGTGTCAGTTGGACGGCAAATTATCATTCTCCGTGTCTGTTGGACGGCGAATGGCCCTTTTTTTTCCTTTCTAGACTTTTTTCATAATTATGTCCTGAGAATCTCTATTAATTTAATCTAAACTAAATTTATGTGCAGTGATATTGTATACTTGAGTTTGCCGAAAGAGGGTAAAAATGAAGTTGAAATCCAGCTGTCGGTAATAGACATGCAAGACATACTCAACTATGAAGACATGGAGGCTGGCATACTCAACCTAAAAATAAGGAAGCTGAGAGAAATTTAAGGCTATGAAAGAAGGTATGCCCGGTCAAGTTCAAAGGACGTACAACATAAGTGGTCTGCATTATTGATGCACCACACTTTGTTAAGAATCCAAACAAAAAAATTCATATTCATGTGTACACCGATAAAAAATGACATAAAAAAACTACTCATGATATTGTATTTTGTTTTTGGGAAAAGAACATCGTTGAACGTGCCATTGAACCAGAAGCAAAAGTTGGCACCCTTGACACTTTTAAAACAGATGTAGAAGACTTTGTCATGGGTTTAGAGGACGACATAGAGTTACTATTCATCCCACTCTTTCATGTATCCATCAAATACTATACGCTGCACACATTCAACTTTATCTCCTACGACTGGACACACTACAACTCCTTGAGGCAAACTACGTACGAAAAGGGCAAGGTGGATGCAGAATTAATGAAGAAGACCTTATAGCCTATCGTCAGGAGGAAAGTTGATATGATGAAGGGGAGATGCCCGACGAAGATGGAGCACTGGCCAGTGCGCCCGTCAACACTATTCTGCGTGTTAAAATCATGGAGAATTACCATTCTCCTTGTTAAATTAACGTGAAATTGCCATTCTCCATGTTAGAATACAGGAGAATGGATATTTTCCATGTGACATTCTCCGTCTAAATAACACGAAAAATTGCCATTCTTCGTGCTAAATGGACGGAGAATGACCATTCCCCTTATTAAATTGACGGAGAATTACCATCCTCCGTGTTAAAATTGACTGAGGATTGTCATTTTTTCTTGTTAAATTGATGGAGAATTGTAAAAAAAAGTTGATAATTAAGTCAACGACGGTTCATTTGATTTTATTTGCTCTTTGTCGCTATCTCGCTTCCGTACTTTACAATTATGAAAATCGTGACCCGATTTTCTACAAACTCTACAAATTATAGGCTTCAGGATAGTCTGACTTACTTTATGCTGGCTTGATTCCCCTTGAGAAGGCCTTCCTTTTGTTGTTACCAGATTTGGCTCTTTAAAAGATCCATGCACTCATGAACTGCATCAGCTACTATTTCTTCTTCTTCACCAATATCGGTCACCATTTTGTTCAACTCCATCAGAACAGACGACATCAACTCTGTTCCTTTCTTTTGAATTTTGCTTGATTTTTCACAATAATACGTAAACATATTAACTTTTTTTATTAATACCACCATACCTTCTGCTCTAAATTCTGTCTAGGTGGATGAATCTTCTTTCTGCGCCAGGTCCGGAGAGATAACTCTCTTTGCAATCCTTGAGCCAACGAGTTTTTATCAAGTTCTTTGGAATATCTTCCAATTGTAATCTCTTCATTGCTGAAAAAATATGCCTACAAGGAATCCCCTTGGTCTTCATCCACAAGCAGTCACAGTTTATGATGTTGTCGGCCCGATCAAATGTAACCTTTCGGTTGATACTGTTTGGCAACATATGCTTTTGGATAGTACAAACTTCTGCCTCTCTTATGATGTGATGGTGGAGAACAATATATGTATCAGAAAATGTGATTTCTTTTTTTACCTCTATAAACACCGTTTTAGTATAAATTGCAGTAAATTTATCTTTTATTTCGGTCATGCTAGTTTGCCACACAACTGGTGTTGAGAGTTTATCAGTGACATGCTTACTTATATGGCCGTAACGTAAGGCCGCCAAACCGTGGTTACAATTTTGAAGGGCCTTCCATAGTGGCTGCTTCTCATTCAAAAATCTTTTTAGAAATGCATTTATAGATTCACATCTATTTGTTGCAGTAGAACCACCAAAATAATTTCCATGTAGAAATATGTTCGTCCATCGCACACTCGTTCTGTACAATACAGTGGTCCACTCATTGTTCTCTATATTATAATCCCTTAGCATCTGCTGCCAACGGTTTTCAAATTTTTCGACTGAATAGTACATGTTTAGAAAATATGGACAGTAACTAAAGTTTTAATATTGTAACAACAACATACTTCAAAGTAAAGTAGCAAGTATGCGATGTACCTTTTAATCAGAATACTCAATTCATTTGCAAAACCATCTCGGTGTATATGTTCGGCTGAATTGTTTAGGATATGCCATGAGCACGTTCGATGAACTACGCTGGGCACTAAATCTTCAATTGCATTATTCATGGATCTGCAACCATCCGTGAGAACTGTCACTTATAATTTTCCATTCATACACTCTTAGAATTTTTGTAAAACCGAAGAATATGTCTCTGCAGTCTCATTGTGGATCATTGCAAACCCAAACACATAAGTCATTGCATGATTGTTTTTACCCAGTAGAACCACCAACGACATTTGACTTCTATTTGTTTTATATGTAGAATCAAATGCTAGTGAATCTCCAAATAATTTGTAATCGAATCGACATGCACCGTCAGCCCAAAAGAGATGGGTCAATCTGGAATCTTCGTCTACCTTGTACCCGTAGAAGAAATCTGGGTCAATGCCTTCCTTAGATTGAAGAAATGTAAGTATTTTCGTAGCATCAACATCGTCTAGTGCTCTACTATCTTTAGCTAAAGTATTTTATAAATATTTTTTCATCCATCCAACCTTATCCCAGCCACCTTTCTGGTGGACAAGTAAATTCCATATATCTCTACTGATTGCTTCATAAGCTTAGCTTGTTCTAATTCTGTGGGTGATATCTTACGATGGGATCTCAAAAAAACTGTTTCAAAATCATTCGCCAGGTTATGGTTGTGATGTACTTGAAATTTTTTGACAACCCACAGTTTTGTAGAATTGGTGTACCCAATACAAAAAATTGCTTTACAACCACTTCTGCTTTCACTTCTTGCCTCACGAACCCTGTTAGGGGCTTTATTGTATTTCTTCTGTCTGAATTCCGCACACACCAACTATGGACCATCACCATCCCAGATTTGTTTTTCTTTACTTCGTTCTTTCTAATACTAAAACCAACTGCTTTTGAATATATCTGGTAGAATGTCTCTGCTTTTTCAATAGAGTTGAACTGTAAGCCAACAATATCTTCATCTAAGAGATCCATTGGGTTTTTGTTAAAGTTGGCAGACTGCAATATTTTTTTCATCGTCGCTGCATCGAAATCCAATGTAGATTCACCATCGTCCCTAAGAACAGAATTAAACAAAATAAGTATGAAAAATCAATGTAAAATAATAATGCATTTCTTAAATCCATTAGAAAGGGTGATGCGAAATAATATTTTGTTGTTTGCGTTGATGTTATCATTATGATGCATTCCTCCTTTGTTTTCTTCCTCTTGTTCTTTATTGTCTCCTAAGTTAATAGCTTCCAAACTTTGCTCATCATCCAAGTCATCTAACACTGCTTTTGAAGCGAAGCTTTTTTCATCAACTAATTCTTCCACACATAAAAAAAAGAGTAATGCTATTCGTACCTCTAAATTGTCCCTCCAATATATCCCTCCTTATGTGGCAGCTGATGTGGCATGTTAAATAATATTATGTGTCATCTGACATGACCGATGACATGACAAATTTTAACCCAAAAAGTTAATTACCCAATTTTTTCCATATTAATTTAACATTAATATTAATGTTAATTTAATGTTAATATTAATTAATGTTAATATTAATATTAATGTTAATGTTAATGTCAATATTATTGTTAATGTTCACGATAATATTAATTTTAATGTTAATGTTAACATTAATTTTGATGTTAATTTTAATTTTAAATTTTACTACATCTGCTGCCATATCAACATATCACGTCAGCTGCCACGTAAGGAGGGACAGTTTGAAGGTACAATTTGGAGGTACAAATAGCATTATTCAGAAAGAAGCAACTTCCAACAACCCAACCTTTTCGTCTTCCTTGTACCTCCGCCACGTGGCCCTCTTCTATTGGCCCATAAAAATGCTTGAGTGATCCTAAAAGCAAGCATAATTTTAAAGAAACAACTTCCAACAACACAACCTTCTCGTCTTCTGTGTACATGTATTATTAAATTATGTAGGATAAAGCATGCAACAACATTTAATGCTACATTTTCTATTGTGTAATTATTTTTAATGATATGGTATTAGTGAACACAATCTGTGAGAGAGAACCCGAGAGAGAGAGAGGGAGAGAGTGGGAGATGTGATAAAGAGAAAGGATCGAGCTCGACTAGATTTTATTTCAATAGCTCATTTTACTAATAATTAGTTTTAAATTCGCAACTGAAAAATAGTTAAAGTTAAAATTCAATTTTTGAATTTCATTACTAATAACTAGTTCTCACGTATGAGTTTAGACGAACACTAACCGAGCCCGAGCAACGTGACATCAGCTAGGTTTCTAATACAGTGGCATTCCTGTTAATTTAAAATTTACAATATTATTGAAACTAATATTAATACTAAAATTTAAATTAGTTTTTGATTTAATATTTAAACTTAGATTTAAATTCACAACTTAAAAATAGTTAAAGTTAAAATTTCATTCTTTTTTATTTAAAAATGTACAATATTATTGGAACTAGCATTAATATTAACATTCGCTTGTCCCGTAGTTTAAGTCGTATTGCACGGCTTGTGGCTTAAGTCTAGGCACCCAAAGAACTTGATTGTTCAAGTCGAATCGTGCATAGCATATTTCCTCGATGCAAGGCTTGACGTAGCCTTTGCTTGTCAAGTCGTTGCATGAACACGTTAGACAAGAGTTTTGTTGGACTATCGAAGTCATAGCAAGCACTGTCCCCTGTTGTCTGTGGTTGTCAAGTCACTTAGTCCCATGATCTCAAGGCTCGTCATATAAATTATGACTTAGGCGATGGAAATATTGTAAACATGTCGGGACTGTAGGTCAGCGACAGGTTTGGACGTGTGAAGATGGGTGACAAGGGGACAGCTGCAGTTGTAGGCATCGGTAATATGCACTTAATAATGGAGCTCAATGAGAAGCTCATTCTCAAGGGTGTGTGCCATGTACCGAGTTTGTACTACAAGTTGGTTTCGGTAGGGAGGCTGGCAGATGATGGCTGTCGCAGTCTATTTGGGGCAAAGATTGGATGCTTACGAAGGGTTCCAAACAGCTGGCTCGGGAAGATTTGTGTTATGGCATGTACAGGCTCAAGCCGCTGAGCTGTATAGGTAGGCCACAGACACTGGATGGAGGCTCGAAGGGTGCTCGACAGGAGGTGGATCATCCAAAACTTGCTGAGGAGGGGCTTCTAGGTGCTTTGAGGGATACGGAGGATTCGGTTCGTCGAGACAAATCAACGGATGGTGGCAAGTCAACGATTGAGGGTCAGTCTGCCGGTCCCATGACAGCTGGTCGGTCTCCAGCTGGGGGTTGCTCTACGGTTTTACGGTGCGACATCGGTTTCAGCAGTTCAATGCCAGGAAGGAGATCAAGGTTTGCAGCAAACTTAATCTAAGACGGGAGCATCATCATTCACACAGTTCAATGGGAGCTATGGGTCATCGATGGCCAAGGATGAAGAAACTCATCGGAACGTTAACACTTTTTGGTGGAAGACAGAAGTCGGGGACAGGCAGCCGAGACTTATGGTGAGACTGATCCTAGTAGTGTAAGAGGTGCTACGTATGACAGCTAGCGTCGACGTGACTGTCGAGGAGGTAGAGACGAAGGAAGATACAAAGCAGCTCGGGGGATTGAAGATCAGTGGCATGGGGAAGCAGGAACTATGTCGCATGACGACAATCAGTTTCTCCATGTTACAAGTCGATAAGTTGACGTTGCAAACACGAGAATGGTCTAGAGGCACGGATAAGGAAGTTATCGTTGCGTTAGCCCGACAAACGGTCTAGACACAAATAGACTAAGATGTCTACATCTTAATATTAAAATTGATCCTAAGGCAAGACTAGAAAGACAATCATAAGGGGACTATGTTGCACAAAAGTAAAGTAACGTGTTGGTTTTGTACGGGTGGGTGAGGAGCTCACTCCACCAGTACAGTTGAGTACTGACACCCCACCAGTTTCATGTGCAGGTGATAGGTACCTGCTTCACTACACCAAAATGGCTATTTTGGAACACTAGACATTTTTCAATTTGGAACGCTTATTAGGCATACCTAGGTGCTGAAACGGAATGAAAGTGTTCCAGATTAGAAAAGCGTTCCTAATATAAATAATTTTAATTTTTAAGAAATCATTTATTTAGGTACACTTTTATAGTGTTTCAAATATGTTTCAAGTTGAGAATGTCAATAATTTGCATCTCATATGTTTAGAAAAAAAAGTGTTACCAATAAAAAATCCTTCCCTCCCCCAAAAAAACCTCATTTCCCCCCCACCAAAAACCCTTATTCCTCAACCTGACCAGTGGCGCCAACAGCCCACTGCTCGTGCTTATTTTTCCGTTGACGATGGGAGCCGACAGTAGGAGCAGCAGAGCTAGAGCACCTCAAAATTAAAGAGATGCAGAGCCGGGCATCGAATGGGGCAGTCGGTGGTGGCGTGGTATAAGTTGCACCAACATCTTGAGAGGGGATCCTCCAGCACAGGCATTTTCCTACCCTGAGCGGAGCCCTAAGCGACTGCAAACAGAAACCAATCGCCCCGAAAAAAAATTAGGGGTGCCTCGGGAAGAAGGTAATGCCGATCGATCCGTCCCTGATCTTCTTAAATCTGCTTTGTTCTGCTCGCTAGATGATTTATGCGTTGTTTTGATCTATTTATACGGTTGTGTCGGATATATCTTGCCCGGGCACGGCACGACATGACACAGTTTTTTGGCGTGTCATTCTGTTTTAGAGTGTTTGTATGAAACTTAATTTTTTTCTGCCAATACTTGTTTTTGAAAGTTTTGGTGTTCAAATGCAATCTCACCTGCTTACTCGATTGCATACTTGGAAGGGTTTTGGGAAAGAGAAGTGGGAGTTCATCTTATTAAATGATGGACATTAGTCTGGATGGTACAAACAGTTGCATTTTTTTGCACATCCTAGATTCTACTTTATATTGAGATACCACAACAATACTGATTTGGCCAGCGTTTGTGGTTTGTTTTTTTGTTCAATAAATGGCAAAGACAACCCTGTCTATTTGTGACGTTATAATTGTGATACGATTCATATCCATTATCTATAATATGTGCTTGTACCAAGGTTTGCAGTATCGGTCTCAGTTCCAAAAACTTTCCTTTATGGATTCCTGCAGTTTCACGCGCCACCTTGCAACCTTGCATTGTACTGTTTGTCACAACATATGACCAAATTCTATTACTGTTTACTACCTCTTTTAATTTCATGAGGACTTAGTAACTAGTAAGCTGTATATTTTTGCAGCTGACGTCATCACCTTTGTTGACCTCTTCCATACAAGGTTCAGACCCTTCCTAAAATTATCGGTTTAGGAAGGTTTCAAATCGGTCAGTTTTGGTAGTTTTAGACCCCCCCCCATTTCCGAACCGCTGAGACATACTTAAAACCTGCATTAGTCTTCAATCAATACATGACATCTGTTGTCTCACGTTTTACTGGATTACATGTACTTAGAGGGGTTTATGGGGGAGAGTAGTAGGAATTGGTTTATTAACAAAGAACATTCATCTGGATGGTATATATAGTTGCCAGTTTTGGATATCCTAGATTTGACTGACCTTGAGATGTCACAAACTCACAGCTAGTGTCAGTGTTAGTTTGTTCTTTCTTCAATACATTGCAAAGACAACCTAGTCTATTACACGACATGGGAAGGACGGCGACACCGCACCTATCTTGGAGAGACCTAGTGTATTTGGAAGTTTTCGTGTTGAGTCTGATACGTGTCTGACACGACATGGCTCAAATTTTTTGAGGGCTCGTGTTTTCTAGAGCATAATCAACATAAACATAGTAGATTTGTCTACCACACCATCACTTGTAAACACGTTATTGTTTTTCAATGAAAACAACTTCCTCCTCTTAAGAACAAAATGTTGGAGTGGGTGGGGTTCCCAACCTATGTGGAGAAGACCCCGGAGTGCGACGAGCGCCGTCCGATGTCGGAGAAGCTCGGGAAGTAGGCGACGGAGTTGCTGCTGTTGCTGCTGGAGCTGCTGTAAGCAGGGGATCCGAGTTCGGGCCGAACTCGGTCCCATGGCGAGTTCGGGCCGAACTCGGTCTGGCCGTTCCAGGGTTTGGCCAGTAGGTGCTGGTTGCCCCACACAGAGTTCTGGCCGAACTCTGTGTCGTCGGGGGCTGAAGCGATTTTCAGGATGAGTTTTCATCATTGGATCTAATCCAACGGTCCAGGTTGGTTGCGGGATTAGGGAGATATATTGAGTTTTCTCAACCCTAATTTATTATCGTATGATCGCAAGTAACACAAGTTTAAGAGAGAAAGGAGGCAAGAGTGCCATTACAACTTCGGAGAAGAAGACGGAGGATTGAAGGTCGCTATTCGAAGGAGATCGTGTTTCGGGTAATCTCTACTCGTCGTTCTCGCTCTTCGTAGCCTTGTAATCATTATTCTTATCTCTGAGTGTTGTGGGGATCCGATTTGGATCGGGAGGAGTTTGTAGAGGGTGTAATTCTTCTATTCCATTAGTGGAGGCTTCTCAGGGTTGGACTCCGATCGTCCCGTGGTTTTTTTCTCGCAAGGGTTTCCACGTCAAAAATTCTCTGTGTCTGCGTGGATTGTTTTTGTGTGGCTATTTTCGGGTTCGTGCGTTGTATTTCTCGGTCCTCTCGTAGGTACTCTCCGGTTTGGGGAAAGGTTTCCGCGTTTCTTTTCCAACAGAGTGGTATCAAAGCTTTGGGTTCAAAGGGTGTCAGGAGTTGACAGAGGAACCAGAGAGGAGAGATGGACGCGAAGCCGGTGCGCATGGTGAACCTTAATGGCACAAACTATCATTATTGGCGGAGCAAGATGAAGGATTTGCTATTTGTCAAGAAGCTGCATCTACCTGTGTTTGCAACCGAGAGGCCCAGTGATAAATCCGAGGAGGACTGGAAGTTCGAGCACATACAGGTGTGTGGGTACATACGGCAGTTTGTTGATAAGAATGTGTACAACCACGTTGCCAATATTGAGCACGCGAAGACATTGTAGGATAAGCTGGAATCCTTGTATGCGAAGAAGACCGGGGTAAACAAGTTGTTCCTAATCCGAATGATGATGGGTCTGCGATACAAGGATGGGGCATCTATTTCGGATCACTTGAGTGATTTCCAGGGCGTGGTTGACCAGCTATCCTCTATGGGAGTCAAGTTCGACGACGAAGTTCAGGGACTGTGGCTGCTGTGTACATTGCCAGACTCGTAGGAGACCGTACGAGTATCTATGATCGCTTCTGCTCCAGAGGGCGTGGTCAGTCTGGAGTTTGCCAAGAGCGGGGTGTTGAATGAAGAGATGCGGAGACGTTCTCAGGGCACTTCATCTACATCCCACCACTCGGAGGCATTGGTTTCAGAGAGCCGCAGAAGGGGCAAAAGCAGGGGTCCAGGTGGTGGCAGAGACAAGAGCAGGGGGAAGTCCAAGGGTCGTTACGAGGACTCGGAGTATTACCATTGCGGTAAGAAGGGCCATATCAAGCGGAATTGTTTCGCTTGGAAGAGAGAGAAGAAGGGCGACAAGGGGAAGCAAGAAGAGAACACTACAGCGGCGGCCTCGGTGCATGGAGGCGATGTGATCGTCGTAGGTGATGAGGTTATTACTAACCTCGCCTGCGATGACAATTCTTGGCTGGTGGACTCAGGGGCTTCAGCACATGTATCTCACAATAGGGCACTGTTTGCCACTTACACGACAGGCAACTGTGGCGTGTTGAAGATGGGCAACGGAGATGTGTCGAAGGCGGTTGCCGTTGGAGATGTGCATTTGAGAACGAAGACGGGTGCGGTTCTTGTTCTCAAGGATGTTCGTCATGTCCCTGATATCCGTTTTAACCTGGTGTCGGTTGGAAGGTTAGATGATGAGGGATTCTTCAGTCTCTTCGGGAACAGTCAGTGGAAGCTTTCCAGAGGTTCGATGGTGATTGCCAGAGGAAGCAAGAAGTCCGGTCTCTACTATATGGAGGGGAGCACAGAGGGGGCACAGGAGGTGAACGCAGTCAGTGATGCGTCTACCGAGTTGTGGCACAGGCGGCTCGGCCATATCAGCGAGAAGAGGATGAGCTACTTGGTGAACAGGAAAGTGATTTCGGGGCTCAAGTCTACAAAGTTGGATAAGTGCACGTACTGTTTAGCTGGAAAGCAGAATAGGGTGTCTTTCCAGAGTCACCCAAGTTCGAGGAAGCCGGCGTTGCTCGAGTTGATTCACTCGGATGTCTGCGGTCCTATGAAGGTAAAATCTCTTGGTGGTGCTTCTTACTTTGTGACTTTTATTGATGATTGTTCCAGGAAGGTTTGGGTCTATGCCTTAAAGACCAAGGATCAGGTACTGCCTACTTTCAAGGAGTTTCAGGCCTCTGTTGAAAGAGAGACGGGCAAGAAGTTGTTGTGTGTTCGGTCCGACAATGGCGGCGAATATATCGGTCCCTTTGATGCGTATTGCAGAGAGCAAGGGATACGACACCAGAAGACTCCGCTAAAGACACCTCAGCTCAATGGTGTAGCGGAGCGCATGAACAGGACACTGATGGAGAGGGTGCGGTGTTTGCTGTCAGAAGCAAACTTACCGGGCAGTTATTGGGGTGAGGCTCTTCTCACAGCTGCTTATATTATTAATTTGTCTCCTAGTGCTCCTTTGCAGGGTGATGTGCCTGACAAAGTATGGTACGGCAAAGAGCCGTCATACAATCACTTGCGGGCGTTTGGTTGTAAAGCCTTCGTGCATGTACCGAAGGACGAGAGGACCAAACTTGAGCCGAAGACGAGGCGATGCGTCTTTGTCGGCTATGGTCGGAATGAGTTTGGCTATAGACTCTACGACCCAGTGGAAGGAAAGCTCTACAGAAGCAGGGATGTGGTGTTCGTCGAGGATCAGACCATGACCAACACTCAGGATTCCGAGACGCCTTCTGAGGCTGAGGAATTGCCTCAGTTAGAGTCATTTCGCTTCGAGCAGTTTCCAGAGGACATCGCAGAGGATCCAGTTATGGGGGAGCCGGTACATGGAGTTGCTCCCAACCTTGATCATCAGCCTGCTAATGGTGGTCAGGGTGTCCCTCAGAAGGATGAGCATGCCGGAGAGGTAGTTCCTGAAGGGGCGGAGGCTGTCGGTATACAGCCAGCACCAGTGGCTCCACTGAGAAGGAGTGACAGGGATCGTCGACCATCTACGAGATATTCACCGGATG
This sequence comes from Iris pallida, assembly GCA_029216955.1. Taxonomy (NCBI): domain Eukaryota; kingdom Viridiplantae; phylum Streptophyta; class Magnoliopsida; order Asparagales; family Iridaceae; genus Iris; species Iris pallida. The sequence goes on along the minus strand of JANAVB010037819.1, from coordinate 17,687,516 downwards.
AGTATGTGCTATTGACTGACGGGGGGAGCCCGAAAGTTTTGTAGAGGCTATGGAAGACGAACACAGACAGGAGTGGATGGTGGCTATGCAGGAGGAGATGAGTTCCTTGCACACCAATTCCACTTATGATCTGGTGCGGTTGCCAAAGGGCAAGAAGGCTTTGAAGAATCGATGAGTGTTCAGAGTGAAGCAGACGGAAGATGCTACTCGTCCTCGATACAAAGCGAGGCTGGTATTCAAAGGCTACGGTCAGCGGAAAGGCGTGGATTATGATGAAATCTTTTCGCCTGTCGTCAAGCATTCGTCTATCCGGGTGGTGCTAGCATTAGCAGCCAGTTTCGACTTGGAGGTCGAGCAGATGGACGTGAAGACGACATTCCTCCATGGTGATCTTGAGGAGGAGTTATACATGGAGCAGCCAGAGGGATTCTGTGAGAAGGGCAAGTCACATTTGGTCTGCCGGTTGAGGAAGAGCTTGTATGGTCTGAAGCAGGCTCCGAGGCAGTGGTACAGAAAGTTCGAGTCGTTTATGGGGGAGCATGGTTATGCACGAACGACGTCGGATCATTGTGCATTTGTGAGGTATTTTGCCGATAATGATTTCATCATTTTGTTGCTCTATGTTGATGATATGCTATTAGTGGGTCGGAATGCCACTAGGATAACGGAGTTGAAGCGCCAGCTGGGCGCGGCCTTCTCTATGAAGAATTTGGGCGCAGCGAAGACTATTCTTGGGATGGAGATCAGCCGAGAGAGAGAGAGTCCAAGCTTCTACACTTGTCCCAAACGAAGTACATTCACCGGGTTCTTCTGCGTTTTGGGATGGACGGGTCGAAGAAAGTGAGTTCCCCCCTCGTGGCTCACTTTAAGCTCACTGAGGAACAGTGTCCATCTACCGAGGACGAAAAGGAAGATATGGAGCGGGTTCCATATGCCTCAGCTGTGGGAAGCCTGATGTATGCTATGGTGTGTACGAGGCCAGATATTGCTCATGCAGTTGGTACGGTTAGCAGGTATCTTTCAAATCCTGGAAGGGTACATTGGAGTGCGGTCAAGTGGATTCTACGTTATCTTCAGGGTACTGCTGGTTGGAGACTTTCCTTTGGTGGTGACGAGCCAAAGCTGGTTGGGTATACCGACGCTGATATGGCTGGAGATGTAGACACGAGGCGATCGACTTCGGGCTACGTGATGATGTTTACGGGAGGAGCAGTATCGTGGCAGTCGCGATTGCAGAAGTGTGTTGCCTTGTCGACGACAGAGGCAGAGTACATTGCGGCGACGGAGGCTTGCAAGGAGCTGTTGTGGATGAAGAAGCTGCTATAGGAAATGGGACTGAAGCAAGAGCAGTATACTTTGCTTTGCGACAGTTAGAGTGCGATCCACCTTGTGAAGAATCAGACGTTTCATAGCCGGTCCAAGCACATCGAGACCCGGTATCATTGGATACGGGATGTGGTTGAGAAGAAGGACGCGGAGCTTAAGAAGGTGCATACAGACGACAACGGAGCTGATATGTTCACGAAGATTCTACCAAGGAGGAAGTTTGAGTACTGCAGGCAGATCGTCGGGATGACGACGTCCTCCCCATAGTTGTGAAGGGAGAGATTTGTTGGAGTGGGTGGGGTTTCCAACCTATGTGGAGAAGACCCCGGAGTACGACGAGCGCCGTCCGATGTCGGAGAAGCTCGGGAAGTAGGCGACGGAGTTGCTGCTATTGCTGCTGGAGCTGCTGGAAGCAGGGGATCCGAGTTCGGGCCGAACTCGGTCCCATGGCGAGTTCGGGCCGAACTCGGTCTGGCCGTTCCAGGGTTTGGCCAGTAGGTGCTGGTTGCCCCACACAGAGTTCTGGCCGAACTCTGTGTCGTCGGGGGCTGAAGCGATTTTCAGGATGAGTTTTCATCATTGGATCTAATCCAACGGTCCAGGTTGGTTGCGGGATTAGGGAGATATATTGAGTTTTCTCAACCCTAATTCATTATCGTATGATCGCAAGTAACACAAGTTTGAGAGAGGAAGGAGGCAAGAGTGCCATTACAACTTCGGAGAAGAAGACGGAGGATTGAAGGTCGCTATTCGAAGGAGATCGTGTTTCGGGTAATCTCTACTCGTCGTTCTCGCTCTTTGTAGCCTTGTAATCATTGTTCTCATCTCTGAGTGTTGTGGGGATCCGATTTGGATCGAAAGGAGTTTGTAGAGGGTGTAATTCTTCTATTCCATTAGTGGAGGCTTCTCAGGATTGGACTCCGATCGTCCCGTGGTTTTTTTCCCGCAAGGGTTTCCACGTCAAAAATTCTCTGTGTCTGCGTGGATTGTTTTTGTGTGGCTATTTTTGGGTTCGTGCGTTGTATTGCTCGTCCTCTCGCAGGTACTCTCCGGTTTGGGGAAAGGTTTCCGCGTTTCTTTCCCAACACAAAATGAGCAGAAAAACAATTAATGGGTCCATCTAATAATCCTCACAAACCCTTAGAATGCAGAAAAACTTGTTCTATAGGGGAAACTATTAGGTTCAACTCGCAAACTAGCAAATTGGTGTTTTACCGAAGCTAATTGTGAAGGATGATTATCAATGATATTTCACCAAATACACCCTATCAAATAACTGAAATATTAATTGAATTCAAGGTAGGCCTTGCGTTTACGAAATGGGATTAAGTTATTTTGGTTGTAGGCAGCAAAATTGTGGAGGAATCGGGGGGTTGAAAGATGATGAAAAGGAAGTTCGAGTATTGTAGCAATTCGGGACTATAGCAAACAAGAATTTTAGCAACTTGGTACCATAGAAAAACAATATTGTAGCAATGCAGAGAAGAGTTTTAGGATTTAAAGAAAATTAGCATATATGTCTTGGGTGGTAGGGTTACGTAGAAAAGAAAAATTTTGAAAGATTTTTTTTTGGAATTAGAGTGAGAGTATATGAAAATATATATGGTGAATTTATGACTTCTATTCTAGGATTTATTGGCAAACTCATAAAATATATTTATTGTGTTCTCTTCATTGAATTAAAACAAAGGTTTACATCTCTTCAAATAGCCTAACAATGCTTGACCATTAATAAATCAGTCGTACTTAGGATTGTCAAATAAAATCAATACTTATTTAGAACAACCAAATATAGCTAATCCTAGAAATAAACATGTGGACAAATAATTAAAACAAGTGCACCCAAACAAGTGTATCCGAATAAAACTCTCAATAGTCTCAAATATCAAAATTGGACCCTTCTATTAACTGCTACTCCATCAACTTCTCTTCAGATAAAAAAAAACCTTAGACACACACACACACACACACACACACACACACACATATATGTACTGAAATATATATATATATATATATATATATATATATATATATATATATATATATATATACTGAAAATAACAGAAGAGGTCAAAAGAGGTGACAGATTAAATTGAACGAGTGACATCAGCAGCGAGAATTTATAACTAGACTTACTAGCTCCTCAAGCCAGTAAAAGAGGTAAACAGGATACAGTAATGGAACTAGTGACATGTCGTGGCAAGAAAATTGGACTATAGGCACACATTATAGACGGTGGGTATTACCATATAACAAACGTAACTACTATGGCATCAAAGGCATCAAATCATGTCAATCTGGTAAAATGGTGTCCAGTAGAATAATTCTATTACTAGTAGTTAAAATTATCTAAGATGATGCATGCTTGGGTTAAGGATTAGAATAAATAAACATAATTATGTTTTTCTTTTACTTTAGTGAATGTCAATATAATACTGCAGTTTTCCTTGTAGTTAGAATATCTTATTTATCTTTAGTAGTTCTTTTATCTTTATATTCCTGCTTCTAACAAATATATTATTGCCTAATGTTACATCCTCTTAAGTACATTTCTACTATATGAGATTTTTATTTACTGTAATATGATTCTAAAGGGTAAAAAAAAAAGACAGAGTTGCGAATGGGGTCTAAAGGGTCAGCCGACCTGGATACGAAGTTCACTTGCTTTTTGAAGCAAGGTAATCGATTCTACTTTCTGTTGTCTCTGTATGTATTATTGTTCTTTTTGTTCTTTCTTTTCGAATGTCCAAGTTTTTTTTGGAATGTTCTCTGCTGTTATGTAAAGCTTAAAAGTGCTGATCGAGAAGAAAGTACTTTTGTTTCCTCTGATGGTTTAACTTTAATATAAGAATTGTCAGATACTTTCTCTGTTAGCTATTTTATATACATTTCGACATCCTTACGAAGCTGATTCACTACCATTTGATGATGTGTATCTGCAAGTGGCATCCTTGCGAGCCCTCTTTCTCAAGTACGGGAGCAAATAACCAATCTCTGCATCAACATCCTGCACTCCTACCATAAATTTTGTGCCACCATCTCATCTTCTGGACAATTAATTCTTCCAGAAGCTCTAAAGTTTTTTTTTCCTTTATATACCCTAGGTATGTTCTTTACATATTATTCTGCTGTGCTATTGATTTATACTGCTTATCTTATATTATTTAACATATCTGTATGTGTTGATTGGGGATGTCCTTCCTTTGCGCTCTTTTAATTTTTAGAGAGGAATTCATTTCTCAACAGAAAATCATATAATCCTACTTCTTAGTCTAAATTATTTTTTAGCCTTGGAGAACTTACAAATTACTCCATGGTTACATGAATGAAAATTTTACTCATCTGCCAACACTCCTAAGTTTTATGCTTAAAGCCTGTCCTGCCAATACTTACCTTTAAGAGGATCTGTCACCATCATAGATGGTTTATGCTATTTTGAGAACCAGTTATAAAACCGTCGATTCATTTTTGGAGCAGCTCGTGCTCTATACATGACCCCATTTTTGGAGCAGCTCATGCTCAATACCTGTCGATTACAAAACTATCGATTCATTTTAATTTTTTAAAAGGGATTTACTTGAAATATAAAAAACTGACAGTTCTCTGATCTTCATGTTGGATTATTGTGTATCCTTCGTATTCCTCCTACTTGTCACCTGCTATCATTTTTTCATTCAGAAATTATACGTTAAATTTGCCTTGATGCAGGATCAAACTAGGTACAGTTCAGGGAGGGGCTCTCGTTTAAATTTAAGACGTGCAGAGAAGGCACAGATTGCTATAATCAAAATCCCAGGTACCTCATAGTTTCCTACATTACAGAAACAACCTAAAACAGTTTCCTCTTAAATCACAGGGAGTTGCTTTGATACTTGGTTCCAGCTATGGTCGACAATCTCATTAGAAGGACCTTTGCTTGGGAAGATGAAAGAAACATGTCATTCTTGTATGATGGGGTTAGTCTTTTACTATTTTCAAACCCTCAAAAGAAATTTATTTTTCTTTAGAAGATATGGGTTTAATCTACCTTATTTTCTAGGTTCGTTTAGTTAGATCAAAAGAAGCTACAGGATCTGCTTGAGAAGGAGTCAATGTATGGGCCAAAATCAATCCCAAAAAGGAGCAAAAGTTTTAGTAGGAAGCCAAATGGATACTATGGAAATGGAAATGGAAATGGTAATGGGAACGGAGTCATGACTCCTGCTCTACGCTGTGTCTCTGTAGGCAGTACAACCCTAGAGCTTCTCATGCCACGTTCTTATTTCGGTCACAATGGGTACTTTAGGGAGACGAGACGGCTTTCAACTGCTTCACTGAACTGTCTCTATGTCCAAGGCAGATATCTCCTATTTCTTTGCATCTATCAGCGGTTCAGAGCCTGAAACTCCACCTCTGGTTGATTTTGAGCGGTATGATTCTTTTCCATCTAACAATATAGCTGCAGTACTCACTTTTGGTTTGGGTGTTAGTATTTAGTATGTGTTCAAAAACACAATAATGTGCAAGTTCCATCCAATCTCCAATGCTTTACAAGAAAACCATTCTTCTAAAAACCAAGTGTAGAAGTGAAAAATAGTTCATTATGAAAATAACAGAAATATAAGGTTATGCCATAAGTAATGTTTTTCTTTATATGTTGGATAATTGATAGTTTTAGTCTCAAACGAAATAAAACAATAAAGAAGATTGAAGCACAACCTCCAATAACAAGTTCATACTTTCAGGAAGCTTCGCAGTATCGTTATCGGATCCTTCATCGAATTTTTTAGTATCGAAGAGCAAATAATTATTAAGAAATTTAGAGAAAATATTTTAGACATTTAAGCATAATTAAGTATTTTCTGTATTGTTTTGTAGTAGTTTTGAAAGTGAATGAAATAATAGTCACTCTTGATGTTTATATACGATAGATGAGTTTTTTTTTTCATTTACATTCTTTTACAATTTTACTATTCTTTTACATTCTTGTTTATTAGTCTTTTTTGTTCAATTTTATATGCCAAAGTGACTTGGAAAAAGACCGCCAATGTGGTGTTGGTGAGTATCGGTATCGGATCGGGATATGCTAAACTGTATCGATATCGGTTGTATCGGATCGGGACATGCTAAACTGTATCGGTATCGGTTGTATCTGATCGATATTGGCCGATACTACAAACGATGGAAATATGATAATATTGCATATTACAAGATTTGCTTGACCAGTTCTTCATGCCATGTTCTCATATGGATTAAGCTTAGTTATTGTGACATACTCTACAAACCTTTAAATGAAAATAATAAAATTAACTAATAACTCAGCCTTCACTCCCCTAAAGCTATGGTTAATGACAATAATCGATCTATAGTTGAGAACAACATTTGTACATGTGGTAGATATTATTGAGAGGGATATCCAGGATGAATGCTTGTTAAAAGAGAAGAAAATACGATCTCCTTAGTAGACCCCAGTTTGAGGGGCTAGATGTTCATGTAACTTTAGGAGTATTCAGGTTTTTGTTTCTTTTGTTTTGTTTACATAATATTTGGTTTTATTTGATTGTTGTTTGACGTGTATAAATGAGATTTTGTTGCATGTACTTTCTTTTGTATATGCCTTACAAATGTATGCTTATGTAGATTATTTAATTATATCCAGGAAACTATAGTTGGAATCAATACTGAATGTGGTTTACTGATGGACAACATATCGGAGGATACCGGTGAAGAAACTCCTTTGCTGGTTGCCTGTATATCCCTTAAACTTGTACTGGATATGTAGAAGCATGAAAAAGGAGGGATATTACATTTAATCCCACATCGAAAAGGAGAAGAAGAGAGGTCTCATTCCACTCTATATATAGAGCCCTCTTGCCTCCTTTGAAAAGGGCACCAAAATAAATAAAGAAAAGGGAGCCCATTATCCAGGGAGCCCGTTCGTGCCACAAAAAGTTACAGTAGTTCTTCTCTTCTTCTGGGTTGGCCGCAAGTTCTTCACTCACTATCATGGCGAGGATAATTTGGACTCTGAGTACTTTGCGCCCAAGTGGGCTGGTACGAAGAAGTCCAAGGCGGCATGGGCCATGCGCCTCAAACGTGCTATGCCAACGGCAAACCAGAGGCATACGCTCACAATCATGCGCGCTGCTGATGGTATGCTATACAAGGTTGACTAGGGTGATTCTGCGCCAGAAACGAGTCGACCCTCAAAGTCCTTGTCTCACTTGGGGGCATCTGCGCCATTCGTAACTAGGTCGAGCAGGGCAAACTCTGTGGTCTTGAACTCCCGTGCCTCCATTGGTTGTGCGTCTGAGGCTCGTTCAAGTCACTTTAAATGCTGTACCCCCGCTACTGATCTGAGCGCATGTTTGGCGTTGGATCAGAGGGCGCAGCATTCACTTGACCACCCCGGTGCTTGGCCTTGCCATGCGCCTGAAGGAGGTATAAAGGTGGCACTCTCACTTGACCACCCCGGCGCTTGGCCTTGCCATACGCCTGATGGGGGTATGAAGGTGGCACTCTCCTTTAACGATTTGCGTAATGTGGTCATTCATAAACGCCGATCAGGAGAGCCGACCGACAAGCATAATATGCCCCTCACAGGGCACACTTGTGCTACGGTCGTCATCAACTGTTGCTGCCGCAAGACAGTAGCTCCACCACCAAGGCAGTCTGTGTTCCAGCAGTTGCAACATGCTGTGCCTGTCTTCCAGCGCATCACTCCGCCCCGTCAGAGTGAATCACTTTCTCGTCAATGTACAGGCGCATCTGCCAGCCTGGGGCTCTTCCATCATCAAACCCAAACCGTACATTCAACTTGGCACTCGATGTCGTACCAGCAAGTGGCTCGAACATAAACTACTATGTCTATTCCAACTCGGCGAATCTCAGTCTTCTGAAGGTGTGCACCGTCAAAGCTTCTTCGAACAAGGAGAACCATCATCCACAGTACAACATCTTGCCAAGAAGAAGGATCAGTCGAATCCATCTTCGTCGAGAAGTCAAGGGAGAGACAACAAAACTCTCTCAAACTGTTGCTATTCGTAGGCCAGGGCAAATCAAACCTGTGCGCCAAGTGGAAACCTTCCCGAACTTAGTGCAATGAACTTGTATTTATGATGATGAATTCACCCCTTCGAATTCAGCTAAGTCAGAGAGCCATTAATGACTCGAAGAACTCAACAGTCGGACCAATAAAGACGTGTCATGTAACGGATGCGCCGATCAGTCGATCGTGCATCATACAGACACGTCCATCAGCCTCATAAGGATGCGCCCCCCTGCGTCCCCATGTGCCTAGTAGAACGCCGATCGATGCACCCACTCAACAAACCCATCACCTGTCAAAGAACATTAAATGCTGAAGTCTGACAGAGTTGGCAGCACGTCCCCCGAGGACTGAATAGTTGACGGCTTTTTTAAAAGACGAAGCATCGCCGATGTCAGCATCATCATTACTCCCCTCCGGCGGTTACAAACCATGTGGCCGCCCAACCATCTTGCATACGCCTCCGCAGCCATGCGCCTAAATCTCTGCATGCGTCTCAAAAGCTGTGTGCCTCAGACTTTTTCTCTGATCCCTAAAGACATAAGTAAAGTCACTACTGAAGCCCCACATGCGCCTCAAAAGCCATACGCCCCGACTGGTTCGTGACTCCTAAAGGTTACAAGCTAAAGCATCCTCATGTGCCCAATCCCAGGCGCATCCTATCAGATCACTCCCCACCAAATCTGAGATCTTCGAGCCATGGACCTACGACACGCATCCTTTGACTTGATTCAGCCTATGAAAGGGTGCTAATCACCCAAGATCTCAGCAACTGAAAGATCTTCTCTATTGCTACATGTCAGCTCTGCCGCAGCCCATGACAGCAACAAGAAGAGTTTAACTCCTCAATCAGAGCGCATCGCCCACGTGCCTCCATCAGCAACCACCACGTGGCGTCCCCGCGTATAGGCGTATCCTACATGTGCGCATGAGCAGCCAGCCTACAAAGCTATAAATAGAGGGATCATCTCCTTCTAACACACACACACAGACAGAGACACATCGTACAACCATCAGCAACATATAAAGAGAGGCAGATACAGACACTCAACGCCTTTTTTTCTCTCAGCAAGCTCCTGCACCTAGAGCAACCCAGATCTTCAGAGAACCGAGAACCGTCGTCAGATCGTCAACAGAGTCAACGCATTACCACTCGCTCCATCGGCACAAGGGACCCAGATAAACAAAAGTGTACTCCTAGGACTACGTCTAAGTCTTATATTATAACATTGTTCTGTTTGTATTAAAATTACATCAAAAGATTTTAACGGCAAACAAGCTGGCGACTCTGCTGGAGACCTCTTTCTCCTCTACCGAGAAAGCTGTGTTGCAATCTGACGACGTGTAGGTGGGCTCCTACCACAAGACACTGGTCGTACGTCTCAATCAACAAGCGTATGAGGAGTTCATCTCTGAAGACAGTGCGAGTCCTTCGAAGCGGCTGCCGAAGCCGAAGAGGACTCGCCTAGTCTGGGTACGCAATGTCGACACCTCTGGCACCACCACCGAAGGGGATGCGCCAATGCAGCCTTCCCTTCCTGCTGACGTCCTCAGCAACCAAGATGTGCCCACCGGTGCAGCGCATCTCTCGGGGAAACGTGCGGCTGACCACATTCTCCAGCCATCTCCCTCTCAGGCGAGGAAGATGCGTCGACGGGCAGGGGCACAGCTAATGCCCCGCGCATCACCTCTGATGCGTCACAGAAGGCCTCTGTCTTTGACAGACTCACTCAATGTATTGGCGAGAAGAATTTGGACTCTAAGTACTATGCGCTCCAGCGGGCTAGTACGAAGAAGTCAAAGGCAGCACGGGCCATGTGCCTCAAACGTGCTATGTCAGCAGCAAACCAGAAGCATACGCTCACAATCATGCATGCTGCTGATGGTAAGCTGTACAAGGTCGACTCGGGTGCTTCTGTGCCGGAAAAGAGTCGACCTTTAAAGTCCTTGTCTCACTTGGGCGCATCTGTTGCGTTTGCAACCGAGTCGAGCAAGGCAAACCCTGTGGTCTTGAACTCCCGTGCCTCCTCTGGTTGTGCGTTTGAGGTTCGTTCAAGTCACCGTAAATGTTGTTCCCCCACTACTGATATGAGCACCTGTTTGGTGTTGGATCAGGGGTCGCAGCATTCACTTGACCACTCCGGCGCTTGGCTTTGCCATGCGCCTGATGGGGGTACAAAGGTGGCACTCTCCTCCAACGATCTGCGTAACGTGATCACTCACAAACGCCGGTCAGGAGAGTCGACTGACAAGCACAATGCGCCACTCACAGGACACGCCTGTGTTGTAGTCACCATCAACTGTTGTTGTAAAACAGCAATCCTGCCACCAAGGCAGTCGGTGTTCCAGCGGCTGCAATCATCAACACCTCTCCGACGTCGCATCAGGAAAAGGTGTCAATTGAAGAGGAACCAGAGGTTGCTTCATGCAACGTGATCTCTAATTTCTCGTCAATCCGAAAGGCGACTGGTCATTCCTCGTCCTCGTCCAAGAGTCAGCCGAGGAGAACCAAGACAACTGTTCCATCCTCTGGAGTGTTCGAAGGCACTCGGAGGAGAAAGAAGATCCTGGAGGAAGCTGGGGGTAGTCAGGCCCTTGTCGATCCTCCTTCTAAAGACGAAGATGTCCTTCAGAGCACAGCTGGGATGGATCTTCATCCTGGAGACGAAGTCAGCCTCCCAGACACAGCTGGGGGTAGTCTGGCCCCTGTGGACCTGCGTCTCGAAGACGAAGAAGTCCTCCAAAACAGAACTGGGGGTAATCAGGCCCTCGCGGATACTTCTTTCGAAGACGAGGGTGTCCTCCAAAACATAGCTGGGGGTAACCAGGACGAAGTACCAGGGGAAGTTTCTCCCCTACAAGAGAGCGAGCCCAAAAGTGAAGCCTCAACTGATCCATCCAACTCCAACCGTGTCATGACAGTATACATGACTGGGGGTGATACCGAACCGGATGCGCCGCCGGCAGACCTCGTCCAGCGCATGGATACCCTGGAGGGAGGACTCAAATCCCTCTCCGCCTCCATACAAACACTGACTCAAGCGGTGTTTGAGATACAGTCAGCTTTGAGCAGGGCACCTTCTACCGGTCCTGACCCAGGGGCCAATGGAGAATCAAGTATACCCCTTCAACGGGTATCCTTGGATACGGATCGCCGCAAAGCACCTCGGACGTCGGAGCCATCAAATGCTCAACCCCAGGCTGTACCACCTTTCCTGACTCCCAGCTCCATGGAAGACGTGGTGGAGATGATCAGGGACTTACGCGAGCGCTTTGAGTCCAAGAACAGACAAGAGGAGCGCCAAAAGATGGGCATCCCCCAACCTTATCCCCTCGAATGGAACAAAGTAGTTTATCCTCCTATATATAAACCACAAACTCTGACGCCGTACGATGGGAAGGACTCTTCGTGTCGCTATCTGACGTACTTCCAGTCCCAAACGGGACATCTTCCGAAGGAGGATGCACTACTCACCAGCATATTTGTCGGGGCACTAAAAGGAGTAGCGTAGGACTGGTACTGCAGCCTGCCCGATAACTCTATATCTTCCTTCGATGATCTGATACGTCTCTTCCTCGACCATTTCTATGACGGTGGGAAGGACATGACAATGGCGTCCCACATAGAGATACGCCAGAAGGAGAAGGAAACAGTTCGAGTATTCATCGAACACTTCCGACAGGCCTGCTTCAGACTGCCCCCGGGCATGCCAGAACACGTACTCCTCTCCTCCTGCAGCATGAACATGCTGTCTGTAGCCAAACTCGGGCTGAACTCCACTCCTCCTCCCAATTGGAGTTCCTTGATCATCGAAGCTGAAGCAGCAGAAAAGAAGGCGTCCAATGCTCGCCTTCTGGGAGTTAGTTTCCCTGCCTTTGAGGACAAGGGGAAACGGCCTGCAGCCAACAACCCCGGACGAGAGACGGAGGGGAAACAGGCATTGACTGTCAATGCCTCCAAAGGTGCATCAGCACCCACTCAAAAGCCTCCACTTGCACCAAGGCCAAAGGAGGTTTATTCTTTCAACGATGAAAACACCCTGCAACTCTTTGAGATACTGAAGCAGGGTGACAAGATCAAATTGCCGGACCCAAAGCGTCCCGACGAGGTTGGGAAAGTGGACAATCCGAGGTACTGTCACTACCATCGGTTTGTCGGACATCCAACTAAGGACTGCTATGTCCTCAAAAACTACATCCAGCGCATGATCAATGCGGATGTTATCTCCGTCGACTACGAGGAGAAAACGGTCTTGGCCAACCTGGTGTCACTCCAATTTGACACCTTGCCGTCGACCACAACACAAGATGGCGTCGTCCCCATCCCTAAGGCGACAATGGAGGTGGTCAATCTACCACCTACTCGTGACAACGTGAGTGGACTCATCCCACTCATCACATCTCGGGGAGAGGTCCTATGGGTTCACCCTGACCTCGTCTCCGAGGTTACTCAACCGGAGGTACGCTCTGCCTCCAAAACCAAAGGCAGGAAGATCAAGTCTTGCCGCATGGTCTCTTCCTCTGCGGAAGAGGCGCTTCCTGTACAGACACGTTCACATCAGAATGCCCAACCTGACGAAGCTGCTGTCGAGGTGGTGCCTCCTTGCACTGTCCCTGCTGCCCGGAAAGAGGGCCCATCCAAGCCCCCAGCAGCCAATAAGCTGAAGCATGTAGAGGCCCGCTTCGATAGGCCTCTGCGAAAGGAGAATGCTTCGGGGCTAGCCAAGCCCTACAACTTCGACATACTGGCACAACTGGCCAGTACTCCTGCCCGCCTATCTCTATTTGAGATCCTTCGTCTTTCCAAGGACACTAGTGAAGCTCTCTGTGAAGCCCTGAAGGATGCTGAGTCCTTCATCAGTCAGGTCAAGCAGCCTGAAGATCTCTCGACTACATGTACGCACTGTCACTGTGCGGATGAAGTTATCCCCAACATAACCTTCACCCAACAAGACATACTGCTCAAGCATAACCGACACAATAGGCCACTGTATTACACAGGGTATATCGGTTCCGTCAAGGTGAAGCGGATTCAGATCGATCCGGGGTCTTCCCTCAGCATCATTTCGAAGACGCTGCTCTCAATACTGGGGATCCTAATGTACCGACTGGCGCCTTCCAACACAACAATCAGTGGCTTCAATGCCAACAAAAGTGAGCCGCTGGGAAAAATACGGCTGAAGTGTTATATTGGTAACCTCAGAACTGAGGTCACTTGCTATGTTGTGGACGCCGATGTCAACTACAACCTCCTACTGGGTCGACCGTGGCTGCATGAGTACATGGTGGTACCATCCATACTCCACCAATGTATAAAATACGTGTCCACCAATGACGTCATCCGGACGGAGTTCGCGGACATCGACCCTTTCAAAGGGGTTGAAGCCTACTTCACTGATTCCAACTTGTACAAGTCACCGGACGAGGAGGAAGCCAATGATGCTGACGATGAAGCAGAAACGGCAGCAGAGCCCGACATGGAGCCGGAGATGATTCCCGATGCTCCTTTAAAAATTCGACTCAAAGGAAAGCCATCTCAGATGTTGCCTCCCATGAACATCAAGCTACCTGGAAAAGCACCAATTGCTCCAGGTAGAACACATACTGAAGCTCCCTTGAAGATACGGCTCAAGGGAAAGCCACCTCAAACATCGGCTCCCCTTATGGCAAAACTATAAGGGAAGGCACCAATTGCCGAAGGCGCAGTTGAGGCACCTCTGAAGGTGCGTCTTAAGGGCAAACCGCCGCAACCATCTGTCTCATCCAAGCTGCTGGAGAAGGCCCACATAGCCCTCTCGGACCCCAAGATCAAAACTGTGGTGGACTCTTCCAATCTAACCCCAGTACTCACAGATGAAGAGGTAGGGGAATATATCTCTGCTGATGTAGACACACCCTCTCTCGACAATGTAATCCCACAGGACAAAATCTCGTATTTCATCAATAATAGAGTGTCTTTTAATTATTCTAGTCTTCCACATTGGAATGCCATGTATACATTAGATAACGCTCTACGGTCGTTACAAACGCAAATAACGACCGTCCACCATGTAAATCGAGTAGTCCCGTCCTAAGGGGTATGTTTTGTAGTCCCACCACGGAATCGAGACGAAGAATCCATCATCTTCGGCAAAGTCGAGCGTCATCAAGACCTCCCGCCACTCAAGCAAAAACCAGATACCGGTAGAATACAAGCCTATCGGTACACGGACAAGGCAAAGTACCTCATCCAAAAGATGGGTTATGACCTAAAAAGCAACAAAGGCCTGAACTACGGCAAGGGTCGACGTCTTCCTCTCCGGCTTCCAATACCTAAAGGAATGTTGCAGGACTACTATCATCAAACTCGACGGGGGGTGGCCTATGTCACACCGCCGTCAACTCCAGAGAGTTCGGAGGCAGAAGAAGCAGAACATTCTCATTCTTTTGAAGCATCAACTTGGGATTCCGATACCAGTATCGGATCAGTCTTCAAGAAAGTGCTATCAGCCAACATGACATCTGCACAATCTCAAGAAGATGAAGGCGAAGACCAAATGCTAGAATTCTTCGAAGAAGAACCCCGGGCTCAACGCCTAGGAGAACAGTGGGAGTCTCATTTTGAATTACGCGAACCCCCAACCGAAGACGAAGTTGAGCAGATCGACCTTGGGGATGGATCTTCTTCTAAACTCATCTTCATCAGCAAAAGCCTAATAGGAGAAGATCGAGAATCTTTAATCCAGTTGGCTAAAGAATTTATCGATGTCTTCTCCTGGAGCTACAAAAATATGCCGGGAATTGATCCCCAGATTGCGATGCATAGGCTTAACATCTTACCTGATGCCAAGCTTATAAGGCAACAACAGCGACGTTTTCGTCCTGATATCATGAACGCTATCGATCAGGAAGTAGACAAACTCCTGACCAGCGGATTTATTTGTGAAGAACAACACCCGGATTGGGTGGCCAACATCGTCCCTGTCACCAAGAAGAATAGGAAGATACGAGTCTGTATCGACTTCAGGGATCTCAACACTGCTTGCCCGAAGGACGAATTTTTACTTCCAATCACCGACGTGATAATCGATAACACATGTGGCTTCGAACGCATGTCTTTCATGGACGGGTATTCGGGCTACAACCAGATCAAGATGTTCCCCGATGACACAAAATACACGTCATTCAGGACTCTGAAGGGGGTCTTCTGCTACACAGTGATGCCCTTCGGCTTGAAGAATGCTGGTGCGACATACCAACGAGCTATGAGCAACATCTTCCGTCAACATCTTTGCAAGACAGTCGAATGCTATGTTGATGACATTGCAGTCAAGAGCCGTCTCAAAAGAGATCACATATAAGACCTTAAGACAGTCTTCGATCTCATGCGAGCGCATCAACTCAAGATGAACCCCGCTAAATCCTTTTATAGGGTTTCTAGCGAAAAGTTCTTAGGCTTCATTATCACGGCAAAAGGCATTCATGTCGATCCCGAGAAGACCAAAGCCATCCTTGACATGGACCCTCCGAAGAACCTTCGAGAACTTCGAGGCCTGCAAGGGCGTCTGGCATACATCCGGAGGTTTATAGCAAACCTTTCCGGAAAATTTCAATCCTTCACCCAGCTCATGAAGAAGGGAGTCTCTTACGTCTGGACAGAGGAATGCCAAAAAACTTTCGACGACATCAAGGCTTACTTGACAAGCCCGCCAGTCCTGGTGGCACCCGTCAAACCATTTTTTCTCTACGTCTGTGCCATGGATCATTCCCTCGATGCTCTGATTGCTCAGAACAGCGATACAGGCTATGAGCAAGCTATCTACTACCTCAGTAGAACACTGATCGGGGCCGAACACCAGTACAACTCCGTTGAAAAAGAGTATTTGGCTTTAGTATTCGCCATCTAGAAGACTCGCCATTATGTCTTGGGCTAGACAATTCATGTCATCTCCCGAGTCAATCCAACTCCTAAAGGTTACGAGCCAAAGCCTCCTCATGCGCCCAATCTCAGGCGCATCCTATCAGATCACTCTCCACCAAATCTGAGATCTTCGAGCCATGGACCTACGACACGCGTCCTTTGACTTGATTCAGCCTATGAAGGGGTGCTAATTACCCAAGATCTCAGCAACTGAAAGATCTTCTTCGTTGTTACGTGTCAGCTCTGCCGCAGCCCACGACAGCAACAAGAAGAGTTCAACTCCTCAATCAGAGCGCATCGCCCATGCGCCTCCATCAGCAACCACCACGTGGCATCCATGCGTACAGGCGTATCCTACATGCGCACATGAGCAGCCAGCCTGCAAAGCTATAAATAGAGGGATCATCTCCTTCTAACACATACGCAGACAGAGACACATCGTACAACCATCAGCAACATATAGAGAGAGGCAGATACAGACACTCAACGTCTTCTTCCTCTCCGCAAGTTCCTGCACCTAGAGTAACCCAGATCTTCAGAGAATCGAGAACCATCGTCAGATCGTCAACGGAGTCAACGCATTACCACTCGCTCCATCGGCACAAGGGACCCAGATAAACAAAAGTGTACTCCTAGGACTACGTCTAAGTCCTACATTGTAATACTGTTCTGTTTGTATTGAAATTACATCAAAAGATTTTAATGGCAAACAGGATATACATGAAAATCCTTGTTCCATCCTATGCTCATACCCTCGTACTATTGTTGTCTTCTAATTAGTTCATAAAGTTGTTGCAATAAATGGACCTTTCATACTTGTTATCAAGAAATGCATAATCTAGACACTGCCAAGCGAATAGTCTATCAAATCCTGGGCACTTCCAACGATATAGGACAAGGTGTCACAATTTCTTTTTTATCATTTGCACAGATACCATGGTTTACTGAACACAGAAAGTGACAACAAAAATTGTTATGATACAATGTTCTAATATGATTTGCCCTTTCTTGCAATATAATTGGTCTATTACTCTCCAACTGGAATTTTTTTTACATTATCTTGACTGTAGATCGAATATTTCCTGCAGAATTGTGTGTAAGTAAATTGTATCAGGTGTCTAGGTAAATTGTATTAGGTGCAACAGTATCTTGAGGCAGATATATCAGTCTGCAGGAGGGAAGGGAAACTGTATGCACGTGTGATCATGCATGTTAAAGTCTCTGCATTGTACCACAACTGGGCTTATGGTGAAGGGTGAGGGTTAGATACTTAGGCATGGTGAAATTCCTATGTTGAAACTCTGTTGACTAGGATAAAAATTTCTACTGCATTCTCTATTTCAGAGTTTCTATCTTTATATATCTGTTACTCTACTTACACAATTGTTACTAGATATCATATGTCTACTTGTCAAAGCCTCTCTTTTTTGTGTATATATTCCATATATATTATGAACATTGAATATAATCTCAACATATGAAATATCTATTTTTATTTGGAAAGTTGGGATAGATTTGCAGAGTTACGCTTCGTTCTTTTTTGATCTTTTTTTTCTCCACTAAATTTTTTTTTACCTTTCAACTTTGCAGGCCCAATGGCCATCCCAACAATGGAAGAGTTTGATCACAAAGCGATGGAAAATTAGCTATGGGGAAGAAAGAGAACGAGGAAAAGTTCTCAAATTATTTTTACATCACTAGGATATTTTGTTAGAATCGTAGTCTAGTAAAATTGTATCAAACATAATATAATATTGTTATATAAGACATTTTGACTTCATTAGTGATATGCAGATTTATCTTTATCTATTTTGTGTGTACTTATGCTATTGACATTTGTTTACTTCCTTCTATATTATAATTAGTTTTAGTTTTATAAAGGTTAAAAATTATTTATCTATATATAAATTCAGATTATAGATAATGGCATTTTAAAGACTATGGGCAATTGATAGGAATTCACATATATACCATTCCAATATTGAAACACATTTTATCCGTTCCAGTATGAATGCTCAAATTAATTTGGACAGTTTCTTATTAGGAACACTTTATTGGTGTTCCAACACAGGCACACATATAATGTGTTCCAAAAATCATCCTTTGGAACCCTTTATTAGGAATACTTTGTAGGTGTTCCAAAATTGGCACGAATATAAATTGTTCCAATAACCGTCCTTTGGAACACTTCTATTCCGTTCCAAGAATTTGGCAGCCCAAAAATAGCCATGGAATAAAGGCGTTCCAAAAAATATTCGGAACATAATTTCTCCGTTCCAAAAGGATCATTTTGGTGTAGTGCTTGCTCGGGGCGGAGCTCGCTTGGATGCTTCGAGACGTAGAGTTTTTTGGAGTTTCGAGGCGCACGGGCGCATTAAAGCCTGGACTTATACGAGATATAATGTATGGACATCACCTATCCGAAGCTTCTGCTGGTCTACTCAAATTGTATTGAGAGATGATAGAGAGCAGAGTGACTTATAATGTGAGAAGAGTGAGCTTGAGTTGTTGTAATCTTGGCATCGTGCCACAATTGTAATCTTTGTTTCAATATCAATAAAGAGCATTTTGAATGACCTGTGTTTTGAATTTAATTTTTCGTTGTTGTCATTCAATATTTCTGCTTGGGACTTCTATGCGACGACCCCGTCGCTTAGCCTGTAATCGACCGTTATGGACCTATCTTGCGTGAGCGCAATCTAGGCTCACGCGGCCTCACGCCTTGGCGAGGACGATCGCTCCTACGAGAGTGGGGCGTGACAAGCTAGGTTTTTAATATAGTGGCATTTCTATTAATTTAAAATTTATAATATTATTGAAACTAATATTAATACTAAAATTTAAATTAGTTTTTGATTAACATTTAAACTTAGATTTAAATTCACAACTTAAAAATTGTTAAAGTTAAAATTCTATTCTTTTTATTTACAATCTACGATATTATTGGAACTAGCATTAATATTAAATCTATAGTGGCATTTCTGTTAATTTAAAAATTACAATATAATTGAAACTAATATTAATATAGTGGCATTACTGTTATTTCCAAATAAACTTTTCCTTGTTCGGTCACACCCTTCTACGAGTGGGTTATACCCCCGAAATGAGCGGGTTAAATAGCCTTTTCTAAAGAAAAGAATCCATCCGACTAGAGATAAACAAAAAAGAGAAGAAGAAGAATCGTAATGGAGAGGAGCAAGATCAACTGCAGCGGATGGACCGTCATCCCTACAGAGATTCTCTCGATGATACTGGTACTGTCGGGGATGCCGGCGGACGAGGTAATGTGCAACGTGGCCCCAGTTTGCCGTTCGTGGTGGAAGGTGCTCAACGGTCCCTTAGACTATTGGTCTAACGTGGACTTGGAACAGTGGTGCCGGAGGACCCAGCGAACCGCTAAGATTAATTTGACCATAAAGAAGCTCTTGGCTCGCAGTGGGGGATATCTACTGTCCTTCTCCGCGTACAAGCTCGACGAAGCAGCCTTCCCTTTTGCATGTTTAAGGCCTGTGCAAAATTTTATTTTGTCTTATTCTAATACTTTATTTTTTCTATTACAAAATTTTACGTATACTTTGTTAATTTCTATTGATGTTTTCCCTTTTTATAATACAGCAGAAAATTTTTAAGGGTGTTGCGCATTCCGAAGTGCGACGTGAGTGATGAAACTTTCGTGAGACACTTGGAGTTTCTCCCGGTGCTGGAAGAACTCGACATTAGCTACTGCCTCTATATCACGTCGATTGGAATATTTTCAGCCGGCAAGTATTGCCACCGTCTGGTCAAGCTGAGGAGGAACATGTCCCCTCCATATTTCATGGTCAGAAATAGATTCGTGCTGAACAGGTCGAACGAGACGAAGGAAAAGGCCATGGCTGATTCGATGCCGCGTCTCAAGCACCTAGAGATGGGCTCAGACATGTTCAATAGAGATACGCTGCGATCTATCATATGCAACTACAAGGGTCTTCGCCGTGCTCGACATACGTGTGTGCTTCAACGTGCACTTCAACGACGACCTCAGAAAAATTTATGATTTAATACAGACATTTAAACGACCCTTTGATGATGTAATCCCAGGGGAATGTGGATACGAGATGTATAGTGATTTAGATCTCATTAATCAGTCCTGGGGTGAATGGTTCTTCTGACATTAGCATGCATGCATGTATTTCTTTCTATTTTTCATATTTACTAGTAAATGTACGAGCTTTGCATGTATAAAAACGTATAATAAGAATTTTATCCAATTATAGTTAAATACGCGTCTAACTCATTTGGTTAAGGTACAAGGTATTTTTCTTGTTTGGTTGAGTTTGATTCTCCATTTTGACAAAATTTTACTTTTTTCAACAATTTTTTACATAATTAATTTTTTTAAATAAAATGGACTGTGATATAATGACGGCTTAGATGGCTCACTTTTGAGCTATTTTGAAGTCTCATTATATAGTGGAAGATATGTTATCAGCATCTTAACATTAATACAACATCTCAGTGTAATCATATCTAAGAGATTTTGACATTTTCCCACACAGTGATGACATTTTACCTTCTTCAAGATAAATTTTGGCGATGTAAATTCCACTCATATTTATGGTATCAGTGCCATTCATCATAATTAATGGTGATCGATAGACATTTATACAAGAAGAGTGGCTCGGGGGAGATACAAAAAAATTGGTTTCTTTTTCACAACCCTTTAAAATCAATTTATACAGCCAAACAGCCAAACTATTCATCTTCACCAGCCTTCAAAACCAATTTATATAGATTCAAAACAAAACAAAACAGCCAAACTATTTAAAATTCACAACCCTTCAGAACAATCTCAAAATGGAGAAAAACAAAACCTACATTTGCGGATGGGTCAACATCATCAAGGAGATCCCAGCCATAGTTTTGGTACTAGCGGAGATGTCGCCTTAGGAGGTCGTCCGCTTTCCTTTCATTTTTCGATCGTGGTGGAAGGTGCTCTACTGTCCATGCTTCTGGTCGGACATCAAGTTGACCCAGTGGTGCCGCAGGGTTAACCTAATCTCGAAAATTGACGAGGCGATGAACAAGCTAGTGCGCACAGTGAGGGAAAAGAAAAGGACTCAAAATTAGTTTAGATTAATCATACTCAGATTTATTGGTGTATTAGAACAAATTAAATTTGATTATAATTAGAATTCTTAATTTTATAATATTAGGTTGTTAATTAGATTCGCATTACATTAAATCTTTACATAGATCGGACTCTAAATAATAAATTAGGGTTAATATTTTGTATATACTTGAACATTTCCCGTCCTAAATGTACCATACTTTGTTAAAAGTATGGAGGATATCCAATCTCCGTGTTAAAACCACGGAGAATGGCCATTCTCGATGTTATAAGCACGGAGAATGGCCATTCTCCGTGTTAGAAGCACGGAGAATGGACATTCTCTGTGTTAGAAGCACGGAGAATGGCCATTACCCGTCCCAAATTGTTTCATACTAAGTTAAAAGCATATAATAGCACCCAAAAAATGATAACAACAGAAAAATTCTATAGAACCCACACACCAGAATCGAACCTAGGCCTTCCATGTAAAAGTCAAACAGCACAACCAACTAAGCTTGGAATAAGAAGAGTCACTGGAGGTCATTGAATATCCCTAACTTCCAATAAGGAGTAAGAAGAGTCGGTTAGGAACGTGTATATATATACATAGGGGTCCCCATTCATTTGAGTAGGTTGCACATTTAATATGGCTCCAAAAAGATCATCTGGTTGGGAACCATGGCCAGAGTCTTCTTTCCGTCGTCGTCTAGCCTCTCTGCATGGAGCACCTTCTGCGCCGCCTCAGGTCCATGACTAGCTGGCACAGGCTGTAGACTTCATAACCTCCTGCGGGTTGTCACTATAGATCATTTCTCGACCTTTTGATCCGGCGCCCAACTTTGACCTGTTGTCGATCACTCCGGAGGAACGGAATTCTCTGAAGAAAAAGGAAAGGACGGGTTTGCGCACCCTGCAGGACTTTGCGGTGGTCCTCCGCGAGGCTAGTGAGGGGTCTACGTAGACCTCTTCTTTTTATGTTTTTTTTAGTTTTTTGCATTTTTTTCCTTCTCTTGTATCCTTCGCCGGAAAATGTTCCGACGAAGAAGCTGGGATTTAATGCAATCTAATATTTTGTTAACTCAATTTGGTTTCGGCTGCAAGCGACTAACTATTTTATCTATTTTTCAATTAATAAATCTTGTTACGTTAAATCCATATATTTGTGACGATATTCACATCAATGACTTGTTACGTCATAGAATTGATTATGCTGCCAGCGTCAAGTCTTTGCCGTCAAATCCATCTTAAATATGATTACAAAGTAAACTAGAGGACAACTTTGAGTGTTTTTATTTTTACTCTTTTCAAGTACATAGTCTAGTTACCAAGTCGTCAAACGGGAAAAAATCGGGATGGCAAAAATACGAGTACAGATCGGCTCAATGCAAAAAAATACGTTCAAAAGTTCAATCAAATATTCAAAAAATAGAAATTTTGAGATTAGAAACTTCACATTCTTAAATATGTTGTCAAATTTTGTTAATTAAACATGTTTCCACCATATTTTTTGTGCCAAATTTTTCAATAATTTATACGAAACACGTTTAAAACTTCGCATGCTTAAAGTTTATGTCGTAATTTCACGTGGATATTGATGGAACTGGGGATTCCCAGGACCCTTCCTTTGGTGTTCGTATTGATCGATAGAAAGTTAAACAGATCTAATACGTGTTCTAACCCTTCATAGGCGGAAACTAGGGTTCACGAATTATACCTGCAGCGGAAAGGAGATAAGTAATTCCTGGCAATCTCGAGCGGACGATCCCAAGATCTTCTGCACGTATTCCTTCCTCGAATTGGACGTCGTGTGGGCGACGATCTCCCAACCTTTTCTTCTTCTTGGCAGCCCTCTCTTTTTCTCCTTACGTGAATCACGAATTTAGAGAAAGTTTCAGATTTGTGATCGGTAATAATACGGCTAGAGAATAGAGGATATATATAGGCTACGGCAGGGACCATGAGGAGAAATTAGGGTTAGGCCTCCTAACAAATCTGGATATCCCGTGTTCAGCTCGAACACACAATCTAGGCCCATTAACAATAGCTCGGTCCACTAATGAGCTATTGTTGTACTACCTCCCTAATCCCAAATTATGTTTGTGGGCTCCTTTTATTATATGCTCGTTTGGCTCCCCATGTTAAGATATCGTATGTCCGTCGATCAAATTAAGTTACTGACAACTATAGTGATTCGACATCTTTTATCCTTAAGTAGTACCGCTCAACTTTATTTGTCATGTCGGATATAATCCACCTGCAGGGTTTACATGACAATCCTTATGAGCTCCTTAAGGGGACATCATCAACCCGATGTATCGGGACATGGATTCCATTTATAATCAACAGCCCATCATACATACAATGTTATTACCCAATTCATAGAGGTTGTTGATCCATAATGAATCTCACTCTTTTATGAGTCAAAATAATGCACACTGCATATACATGTCCGTTATTATATCCGGGTTAAGAGCACAAGCATCCATAATAACTGAGGTGTTTATTCTCTTATGTAGTCAGTACAAAGAGAATAACCTCAAGTGGTCCTGTTCAATACACACAAAGTGTACTAGTATAAACCTATAGTCAAGATAGACTAATACCAGATTACACTATAACCTTTCCAATAGATTGTCCAAGTCCATCTAGGTTGTGAACTATTTATATACTCCATAGGGAACTGATTATATGATCTTCTGTGTGACACCACACACCATATTATCTACAATATAGAATATCAGACATTTGCATTAACACATAGGGAACTCATTATATGATCTTCTGTGTGACACCACATACCATATTATCTACAATATAGAATATCAGACATTTGCATTAACACTTGCAACAAATACAATATGCAAACATTTGCCCATATGATTCTCATTCAAAATTTAAGGAAATAAGGTTACTAAAAAAGTGATGCTTTTAGTATATAACCCTAACAATCTCCCACTTATACTCAAAGCATTGCTTTTCAGTATATTGTTGCAAATCTCCCACTTATACTTAAAGCCATGCTGCAACACATCTGACTCCCATTCCCTCAACATGACTATCAAAAGCCTTAGCTGGTAAGCTCTTTGTAAAAGGATCAGCTAGGTTGTCGGCTGATGCTATCTCGATCACAGCAACTTTTCTTTTTTTTACGAAATCTCGTATCAGGTGGTACTTGCGCTCAATGTGTTTGCCAGTCTTATGGGCTCGTGGTTCCTTCGAGTTTGCAACAGCACCACTATTATCACAATAAAGTGTAATAGACTTAGGCAAACTAGGTACCACATCCAAGTCCAACAGAAAGTTTCTGAGCCAAACCGCTTTTTTGGCTGCCTCAGAGGCTGCCACATACTCGGCTTCCATGGTGGAATCAGCAATACATTTTTGCTTGATACTCCTCTACACAATGGCTCCACCTCCCAAAGTAAACACGTAACCTAAGGTAGATTTCCTGGAATCCCTATCTGACTGAAAATCTGAGTCTGTATACCCCAAGGGAACTAAACTATCTGCCTGGTAAACTAGCATATACTCTTTAGTCCTTTTCAGGTACTTCAAAATATGCTTTACGGCAGTCCAGTGCTCTTGTCCTGGGTTAGACTGATATCTGCTGACCATGCCTACGGCAAAGCAGATGTCTGGTATCGTACATAGTATTACATACATTAAGCTTCCTACTGCTGAAGCATAAGGAACTGCCTTCATGTTCTCTATCTCTTTAGGTGTCCTCGGACACTGCTCCTTTGATAGAGCAATTCCAAGTCTAAAAGGTAAGAAACCTTTCTTAGAATTTTGCATACTAAAACGAGTTAGTACAGTATCGATATAGGAAGCTTGGGATAAGCCCAACATCCTTTTCTTGCGATCTTGTAGAACTTTGATCCCAAGGATGTGACCTACTTCTCCCAAGTCCTTCATATCAAACTGTTTGGATAACTATACCCTTACATCAGATAACACCTTCACATTGTTTCCAATGAGCAAGATGTCATCCACATAAAGTACTAGGAACACCACCACGTTTTCGTCACACTTTCTGTATACACATGATTCATCCTGACATTGATCAAATCCATAGAATTTTATCACCTGATCAAAACATATGTTCCAAGATCTAGAAGCTTGTTTAAGTCCATAAATGGACTTCTTGAGCTTACAAACAAGATGCTCCTGGCCCTTTTCAATGAACCCGTCTGGTTGCTTCATATAGATGTCTTCCTCAAGACTTCCGTTAAGGAAAGCTGTCTTGACATCCATTTGCCAAATCTCATAATCGAGATGAGCTGCAATAGATAAAAGAATCCGGATAGACTTAAGCATGGCTACAGGAGAAAAGGTTTCCTCATAATTGATACCCTCTCTTTGAGTAAAACCTTTTGCTACAAGCTGAGCTTTAAAGGCTTCAACCTTACCGTCTGATCCACTTTTTCTCTTATAGACCCACTTGCATCCAATGGCTTTTACACCAACGGGTAGTTCTACAAGCTCCCAGACCTGATTAGAATCCATAGATTCTATTTCAGATATCATTACTTTTTGCCAAGACTCTGCATCTTTAACTTAGAGTGCTTCATTGTAGGTACATGGATCATAATCTTGTTCCTCAGGGACGAAGTCTGACGAATCTCCCAAGAACATATATCTATCAGGTTGTATCACAACCCTCCCACTACGACGAGGCACTATCGGTTGTGGTGTAACATTTGTGACACATTGTGTCATTATTTGTGGGTCATCCTCTTGTACTGTTGGTACTGAAGTACTTGGTGTCTCACGTCTCAGTTCTTCTAGAACAACTCTACTTGTGGGTTTATGGTTCATCACATAGTCTTCCTCTAAGAATCGGGCATTGGTGCTAACAATGACCTTCTGATCCTTAGGACTATAAAATAAACCTCCTTTCGTTCCTCTTGGATAGCCTACAAACAAGCGTACTTTTGTACGAGATTCCAATTTATCTGCTTTCCCATTCAGCACATGTACTAGACTACCCCAAATACGAACATGTTTTAGACTAGGCTTACGCCCAATCCACAGCTCTGTGGGAGATAAGAGGTACTGACTTAGAAGGAACCAAGTTCAAAATATAAGCTGCAGTCTCTAAGGCATATCCCCAAAACGAATATGCCAAATCCGAATAACTCATCATTGATCTAACCATCTCCATAAGAGTTCTATTCCTTCTTTCGGCTACACCATTCTGCTGGGGCATTCCAGGTGCAGTCAATTGGGATGCAATCCCAGCCTCTGATAAATAATCCCTAAACTCGCTAAAGAGGTACTCGCCACCACGATCTGATCGTAATGACTTGATATATTTTCCATGACGTTTCTCCGTTTCAGCCTTGTACTCTTTGAATTTTTTAAAGCACTCAGACTTACGGCACATCAAATAAATGTATCCATACCTTGAATAATCGTCAATAAATGTGACAAAATATTCAAAGCCACCTCTAGCTTGGATAGTCATGGGTCCACACAAATCAGAATGAACCAATTCCAACACATCTTTGGCCCTATACCCCTTTGCCGTAAAAGGCCTTTTGGTCATTTTACCTTCCAAACAGGATTCACAGACTGGTAGTGCCTCCACTTCCAATGAACTCAAAGGTCCATCTTCAACCAGTCTTTGAATCCTTCTTAAGTTAATATGCCCCAATCGCAAGTGCCAAAGATATGTTTGGTTCATACAAGAAGGTTCTTTTCTCTTATTTAAGTTAGATGACATATTATTCATTTCCATAAGTTGTATTGTGGACGAAATAGGATTAATGACATACAAATTATCAACCAATGCACCAGAACAGATAAAATGTTTATTCTTTCTAATAACAATATTGTCATTAAAATAAACTGAATATCCATCCTTAACTAACATAGAAACAGAAACTAAATTCCTTCTAAGTGAAGGTGCATAAAGACAATCTCTTAATGTCAAAGACTTATTTCTACCAAAAGATAAATAACATCTCCTAATGCAACGACCGATACTTTTATAGCATCACCCATGAACAAGCATATCTCTTCATCACTGAGCCGTCTGGTTTCCTGGAACCCCTGCAATGTATTGCAGACATGATTAGTGGCTCCTGTATCTACACATCAGGTGCTGGTAGATAACACCGCTAAACATGTTTCAACTACTAGTAAATGAGATATACCTTATTTGTTCCCTTGTTTGAGAAGTGGACAATCAGTCTTCCAATGTCCTGAGCCTTTGCACTTGAAACATTTGTCTTTCGGCTTTTTCACCGCGCCTTGAGGTCCCATGCCCTTCTTTGCTGAGTTTGTCTGTTTCAGAATGTTATTCTTCTTCTTACCGCCTTTTGGCTTAGAAGTAGAAGCCTTTTCAGAAACAAAAATATGACCACTCTGCCTAAAGAGAGATTCAGCATCCTGTAGCTCTTTTGCAAGTTCTGCCAAACTATACAACCTTTTGTTCATGTTGTAATTAAGGCAGAAATTGTCAAAACTTTTAGGCAGAGTCCCGAGAATGATATCGACCTGGGATTCCCCATCAATTTCAGCTCCAAGGATCTCCATCTCATTCAGATGACCCATCATCTTGAGAACATGATCCCTTACGGGTGTACCCTCAGCCATTTTTGTATTCATCAAACATTTCATAGCAAACTGCCTAGCTGCTCTACTCTGATGTTCGAAGAGTTCCTTGAGGTTATACATCATGTCATAAGCAGTGGCCATAGCCTGATGCTGATGTTGCAGTACATTTGACATAGATGTCAGAATATAACACCGCGCCATCTCATCTACCTTTTTTTACTTCTTATAAGCCTCTTTGACCTCTTCATCAGAGTTAGCATCAGGCTTAGGTGGGCATTCCTCAACAAGTACATATTTGTACTCCTCAACAGTCAGAACAATATCCAAATTACGTTTCCAGTCAATATAATTAGGTCCAGTAAGTTTATTTTCTTTAAGAATCACCATAAGTGGACTGAAAGAACTCATTTTTGAAATCCTGAGAATCACATAAATAAAATTATGTAGGACAAAAAAACTTTTTGAATTAACTAAATATTGATTCCCTCAAAACAATAATAAGAAATTTACCAACACCTAGAACACCATGAATTTAGCATGCCACGATAGTGTGGACGTATACAAATTCAACTTTGTTCAAGTAGGTTTTTCTTATTAATTTTACTATCTTGTCAACATAACTTTATGACAAATAAAATTAATATGATGGTCTTGCTCTGGTCATACAAATAATAGCAGTGACTCTGATGGAGAGGATACCATTATTTGTATCTAAGTGTATATCATTACTTAATACCAAGTCCATTACCTTGTAATGAGTTCCTTAAGATGGAGAAGTGAACACATACTAGGTAACTTTCTACAATTATCCCTAAGGAAGTTTGTACTGGTGATCCATAATTATACTCATCCGATATGGAGGAAAGCACTATAGCCAATACGCAAGTATAATTACATCACCTACAAACCAGTAATGGAGACCATAGAATTTAAACTAAATAAATATTCTCTCCCACTTAGTTATTTAACAATGAGGATTTTTCTACTAGTTGATATTATGTCCATGTTGTCCATTATTAATGTAGGCTTGGTTTTTCAAAAAAAACAACCACACAATAATAAACATGCATAATCAGAAAAAACAAAATAACAAAAATAAGAGAAAATATCCAACTATTATGGTCATCTTTGCTGCTCCTTCATCGAAAATCATCTGTCTGCCTCTGGACTGCTTAAAACCAGCATCTCGTCCGACGTTAGAAACAGCCACCACCGCCATCACGATTGATCAAAAATAATAAAAATTACATCAATCCTATGCCTCCCGAAGGAGTTCACACATAATCTAGATTACAAAATTAAAATAATAAGTACGATCAACCCTCGTGATTTAAATTATATCCACAGCAACAACAACATCTACGACATGTCCGTGGTTTAAACAACACAATCAAAAACATGCATCGGACCATAATAGTTGGATCTAAGATGCCTGCAAAACCGAGTTAGAACAGATCTACATCTACCGACTATTACACAGCACAGCTTTTATTGGACAACATGGACGTATCAATCAATACGTAGATCCAAAGTGGCTCCGATACCAATTGATGGAACTGGGGATTCCCAGGACCCTTCCTTTGGTGTGCGTATTGATCGATAGAAAGTTAAACAGATCTAATACGTGTTCTAACCCTTCATAGGCGGAAACTAGGGTTCACGAATTATACCTGCGGCGGAAATGAGACAAGTAATTCCTGGCAATCTCGAGCAGACGACCCCAAGATCTTCTGCACATATTCCTTCCTCGAATTGGACGTCGTGTGGGCGACGATCTCCCAACCTTTTCTTCTCCTTGGCAGCCCTCTCTTTCTCTCCTTACGTGAATCACGAATTTAGAGAAAGTTTCAGATTTGTGATCGGTAATAATGCGGCCAGAGAATAGAGGATATATATAGGCTACGGCAGGGACCATGAGGAAAAATTAGGGTTAGGCCTCCTAACGGATTTGGATATCCCGTGTTCAGCCCGAACACACAATCCAGGCCCATTAATAATAGCTCGGTCCACTAATGAGCTATTGTTGCACTACCTCCCTAATCCCAAATTATGTTTGTGGGCTCCTTTTATTATATGCTCGTTTGGCTCTCCATGTTAAGATATCGTATGTCCGTCGATCAAATTAAGTTACTGACAACTATATTGATTCGACATCTTTTATCCTTAAGTAGTACCGCTCAACTTTATTTGTCATGTCGGATATAATCTATCTGTAGGGTTTACATGACAATCCTTATGAGCTCCTTAAGGGGACATCATCAACCCGATGTATCGGGACATAGATTCCATTTATAATCAACAGCCCATCATACATACAATGTTATTACCCAATTCATAGAGGTTGTTGATCCATAATAAATCTCACTCTTTTATGAGTCAAAATAATGCACACTGCATATACATGTCCGTTATTATATTCGGATTAAGAGCACAAGCATCCATAATAACTGAGGTGTTTATTCTCTTATGTAGTCAGTACAAAGAGAAAAACCTCAAGTGGTCCTGTTCAATACACACAAAGTGTACTAGTGTAAACCTATAGTCAAGATAGACTAATACCAGATTACACTATAACCTTTCCAATAGATTGTCCAAGTCCATCTAGGTTGTGAACTATTTATATACTCCATAGGAAACTGATTATATGATCTTCTGTGTGACACCACACACCATATTATCTACAATATAGAATATCAGACATTTGCGGGAACTGATTATATGATCTTCTGTGTGACACCACACACCATATTATCTACAATATAGAATATCAGACATTTGCATTAACACTTGCAACAAATACAATATACAAACATTTGCCTATATGATTCTCATTCAAAATTTAAGGAAATAAGATTACTAAAAAAGTGATGCTTTTAGTATATAACCCTAACAATACTAGTAATAATAGTAATAAATTTAATTTTGAAAAATAGTTTTTAAAATTAGGGTCTCAGAATTCCAAAGGTTGGTGCTCTTATAAAATTTAAGACTCAAAACTATTCTAATTTTTTTCACTTCCCAAGGTCATATAAGACGGTCAAATTTTTCCTCTTCTTCTCTCAAACCCTCTTCCTTCTCCCAAACCCTCTCCCAAACCCTCTTTTTATCAAAATGTCGTTGAAGAAACAACGACCGTCTCCGAAAGGGAAGAATCCACAAAGGGATGCGTTACAGGCCCAAAGGACAAAACTTGCAAGGGCAGCGAAAGCCAAGATTATGGTCGCTAGGGCATAGACGGAAGCAGCGACAGTGACAGTGACGACGAAAGAGGCGACGACAGCCAAGCCACCTGCAAAAAAGGCTAAAAAAACTCATTGTTCGACAAAGATCGAAAAATCTATCTTCGATACAGAGTCATCGGAAGACTCAACTTATGAAGATCGAAGGCGCACTTAAGCGAAGGCTGAGGTGGCAACGGATACAGAGTCATCAGCAAACTCTAAAGATTTTGAATCCTCATCAGAAGAGAAAAATGAAGAGGAAGAGCAATCATCAAATAAGTCCCAGGATGGAGAGGAGGTAAAAAATTGTAAAAACTCAAAATCTAAGAATATTTACAATAAATATTTCAAGAAAAAGGCTGTTATGCCTGAAAGATCAATTAAGATGAATGATATCGAAGACGAAGGTTTTCTGGATATATTAAAATTCTATCAGTTGGAGAAACTGAACAAATCATGTCTTAAAAAAATCTTCCAAATAATAGTAAGAGAATTTTACTCAAATCTTTCGACTAAAATTAAAAAAGAGAAGATGATCAACAACTGGTGTTTCTGAGAGAAAAACTGATTAGGGTAAATGCTGCTGTCATCAACGAATTTTATGGATTTGATCCAGTTTCTGAGTTTGATATGAAAGATATTGATAATGTTTCCATGAGGGATGCAATTCATGAGATTACAGGTGTATCAGTGGGTGCCAAGACCCCTCAAAATGTATACAAAGATTAATTAAAAACTTTGTATAAATTGTTGCATGCCTACATATCTCAAACACTCAACCCTACTGGACATGAGTTTTCCATCCATCCCGAGAGAGTAAAATTTCTTTATTATATGGGGGGAAAGGTTGGATATAGGTTCTTACATGTTCAGTAGAATGATGCATCTCGTGGAAAAACCAACTGCAATGACAGCTCTCCCTTTCGGAGGATTTGTATGCTCAATGGCTAGTAAACATTTTGTCCCAAACTTAGCAGGGGATGTTTATATTAAAAACAAAGGCGCTATGAGAAAACTAACCTTCACTCGAATGTTTGGAAAATGGACAGCAGCTACAGGGAAACCATCAACATCTGGAAAACCATCAACTTATGGAATCCAAAACACTAAGGACAGGGTTGATGATCTATACAATTTTGTTGCTGCAAAATTTAAGAATGACTTCAAAGAGATGAAGACTATATCCGATAACCAGGAATTAATTCTGGAGAAGATTAACCAGATAGAGGTTGAATTTGCTGATCAAGAATAAGATTTCTCTTCCCTCGTGAAGAAGGTAAATAGGGCTAGCCCAAACTCTTATATAAAAAATACACACTGTACACATTAACACTCTAATGCTAGCCCTCATTTTATATTTCTATTTATGTTTCTGGATGTCATTTCTATATATACAGTGAGTCCATACTGACAATAATTTTTCTTATTCCGTCCCTCAAGGTGTGGGTGAAGGATATTTTGAGGAAGAAGAAGAAAAAAAAAAGAAAGAAGAAAAAGAAAAAGAAAAAGATAGAGATGGAGATGAAGATTCATCTTTTGAGTTTTGAAGCTTTTATTTCAATTTGAAAGTAATATTTGAATTGTAATATGGTTCGGAATATTTGTTGGTCTTGGCGGTCAAACTAAATTTTGTGTTTGAAATATTGTAAGACTAAACTTTTTGCTTGTACTAAGCACCGTTACGGTGCATGGTTCATAATTTGTTTGAAAAATATAATATGGTCTTGAATTTAGAGTAGGTCTGATATTTGTTTGGATTATTGTATTATGAATTATGCAGGTTCTATGTTGAATTACTAACGTGGATTGGGCAGATTACTGTAACGTGGATTATGCAGTTTATTGGACTGGGAATGAAGTATACTTAATTTGATTATGATTTTTTGGTTGAAGCATTTATTTGATTTGCAGTTGGCCATCACAGATAATTTTGATCTATTGGTGTATTCCTTTGATTTGCATATGCCCTTCACAGATTTCATGAGTCCTGGGTGCATTCCTAGGGTTTACAGATGGCCTCATTACGGATGCATTCCTGGGATCACTAAAACTTTATATGATTATAATGTGTTTTACTTTCTGCAAATAATCAGTACATCGATGCCATCAGTATGAATTCGATGCCAGTGTAATGCATAATGTAATCCTTCCTGTTCATCCCTTGTTATTGCTGAAGCAAAGTATGTAATGTAAGAAAAATTCTCTTGGATAGTAGGTTAATTATATTCAAACATTCGCAAGCAATTTTGTGCAGCCATACAGTGGAAGCCAGATAAAATGATTTTCAGATTTTTTTTGAACATGATTTAATATTAAATGAATATACTTTGGTAAATGATATTAAAAATACTGTAAATATTTGGTAAAAAAATATGAGATACTTGAACATTTTTCGTCCTAAATGTACCATACTTTGTTAAAAGTACATAGAGTGTCCATTCTCCGTGTTAAAAGCACGGAGAATGACAATTCTCCATGTTAAAGGAACGGAGAATGGCCATTCTCCGTTTTAAAAGCAAGGAGAATGGATATTCTCCATGTTAAAAGAACAGAGAATGGTCATTCTCCGTGTTAAAAGTAAGAAGAATGGCCATTCTCCGTCCAAAATGTACGATACTTTGTTAACGTAAAAATTCGAATATACTTTGGTAACTGATATTTTTTAAAAATACTGTAAATATTAGAAAGATGGTTAATATAACAAAATGTTGAACATTTTCCGTCCTAAATGTACCATACTTTGTTAAAAGCACAGAGAGTGGTCATTCTCCGTGTTAAAAGCACGGAGAAGGGTTATTCTCCGTGTTAAGCACGGAAAATGGCCATTCTCCGTGTTAAAAGCAAGGAGAATGACCATTCTCCGTGTTAAAAGCAAGGAGAATGTCCACTGTCCGTCCAAAATATACCATACTTTGTTAACGTAAAAATTCGAATATACTTTGGTAAATGATATTTTTTAAAAAATATTGTAAATATTAGAAAGATGGTTAATATGACAAAATGTCACAATACAAAAAAAAATATTCTCTTCGAAAATATTATCATTAGAAAAGTAAAAAAATATTTTGTCCGAACAGATTTTTTTAAAAAAAATATATGAGCAGATGATCCGCCCGACCTCAGAAGCAGGTTTTCTCAGTTCACCACTACCACCATGACATGTAGCTTTATTAACAAAATATTAAATTGTTAGAGGAAAAATAAAATTTCTGACAATAGCATGGACAGTAAAATTAGAGCGGTGTCGCTGGTACTTCTCCTTGTTCGAGGAGGTCTCGATGACGTCCGACGCGAACCGGACCGTTTCTTCTCGGTGCTGCTGGTACTCCTTGTTGTTCTAGGAGGGCTCGACGACGTTCGACGCGATCCGGACCGATTCTTATTTCCTTCTTCATCTCCGTTTCTCTTTCCACCACCACCACCACCGCCACCACGGCCTGTAACAAAAAAAATTACGAAATTTATACGTTGATGCACAAAATATTAAATTGGATGGACGAAAGAGAGAGTAAATATGAGTTAATTTAGGGTATTCATTAAAAAAATTAAAGTGAAGAATGACGTGCTAAAGCAAGTTACCAAGAGGTTAAAAGTCAAAATCAGCATTAAATGATGTTTCCACTCTATTATTCAATCCGAACCATTGGATCAACATCCAATGGTTCAGATTTGGGATGTATCGATACATCATTTTCCAGGGAATATATGGTAGAACGACCCATATATATATATATATATATATATATATATATATATATATATATATATATATATATATATATATATATATATATATATATATATATATATATATAAAGGTTTAGAAATTTGGAAAAGAAGAAGCCAATTTTTTTTTCTTCTTTTTGTACTTAAAAGTTGTGATACCCTCTAACATTTTTAAAAGAATTTTTTAAGTATTGAAATATAACCAAAATTTTATGAATTTATGTGTTAAGTTTATTTGGGTGGGGAGCAAGCCACTAGGGTGCTCGATGGCAGTATTTATTTGGTTGCTGGATTTATGCCCTTTGATGAATATATATATATATATATATATATATATATATATATATATATATATATATATATATATATATATAAATATATATATATATATATATATAAAGGTTTAGAAATTTGGAAAAGAAGAAGCCAATTTTTTTTTCTTTTTGTACTTAAAAGTTGTGATACCTTCTAACATTTTTAAAAGAATTTTTTAAGTATTGAAATATAACCAAATTTTATGAATTTTGTTAGAAATTGCAAGTACTTCACTTTGGAGTTCTACAAAGTTGAAACTGTCGTCGAGGCTTGAATCTTGCAATTAGCAGCACTTTCCTTAAAGTGTTTCGGGCACTCCGGTAACGTCTTGGAGTCAGCACGCCAGAACACCCAGGATAAGACAGCCTTTATGCCGGAGCTTTACCAGACGTTGGGAGACACCGGCGTAGGGAAGAACACCTTTCTGGAAATATTTGGAAGAGAAAAGAAAGATGAATGAATACTCGAATTCTGTGTGTTTTAGACTCAGAAATCTGTAGTATATATAGATGAATTCATGTTGTTTCGTGAAGGCGCGACCCTTCTCCTTCTCTTGTGTGGAGGATTCCTCTTGATCCTTCATATCGAGCTCGTGAGTCATAAGCTTACTCATGAGGGTCTCAAGGTTCATGACTGTTAGATCGTTCCCCGCAATAATTGCGGTAGCTTTAGGACTCCAAACTTTCGTCAATCCTCTAAGGATTTTTCTGATCTTTTCATGAGCCGGATATTCCTTACCAAAAGAGGAGAGAGGATTAATAATATCACCAAATCGAGTAAACATGCAAGTAATAGATTCATCATGCTTCATTTTAAAAGACTCATATTCTTGCGTGAGTCTACTAATCTTAGACTCCTTCACTTGTGAAGTTCCCTCGTGTGTGACTTCAAGTAATTTCCAAATCTCATTGGAAGTCTTGCAAGTAGAGATTCGGTTGAATTCACTACTGTCGAGAGCACAATAAAGAGCATTCATTGCCTTGGCATCTCGACTTGCAAGCTTCTTGATGTTTTCAGAGAGAGTGTCCCGAAGGGTGTCAGAAGCAATATCCTCAATAGCTCTGGAAGGAGTAGGAAGACCATTTATCACGCAATCCCATAAGTCGAAATCTATGGACTTCAGATAAATGCTCATCCTAATCTTCCAATAGTTATAGTTGGTACCATCAAATAGGGGAGGCCTATTTGTGGAGTGCCCCTCATTGTGAAACATGTTGATACTAGGGTTAGAGGCCATGGATCACTCAAGGGTGTAAATCCAAATCAAGAGAACGAAGCTCTGATACCAATTGTAGAACCCTAGAGGGGGGTGAATAGGGAAATTAAAAATTAACTACAACAATTGATGCAATAAAGACAATTGAAAGTAAAGAGTAGAAAGATCAAACGCAAGGATGTATCGTGGTATCCTCTTTTGAGGCAATCCAGTCCCGGAACTCTCTCAGGCTTTAATCCACTATTTAACCAAATAGTACACACGAGTTTGGATCCGAAGAACTCGCCAACTTCAACACGAGTTTGGATCCGAAGACTCGCCAACTTCTACACACGAGTTTTCTTACGAAGGCTCGCCAACTTCAAACAAAAGAGAAGAGAACTTGTTGATCTTCTAACACGTGAAGATCAAAATGTACAACTCTTTAATACTCTAGCACTTTGGGAGAGGATGACAATGAAAAGCTTGGAAGAGTATTAATGGTGGAGCTCTTGGTTGTTGGAAAATTTATGGTAAGAGTTGGTGAGAAAGCTCAAGAGAGAGAGAGCTTTCTTTTATAGGAGAACCAAGAGTTGGTGGCATTTAATGCTCTGAATACAGACAGACCGGCACGCCGTCGGTATACAGCGACATACCATCGGTATACCGGCCAAATAGTAACGGTCATATTAATGACCGTTTGAGAGCATTAAATGCTGCCATTAATGCTAGTCAGGGCAATTCAAAAACCAAATGTTTGAAACTCGGTATACCGTCGGTATGCCGGAGCTTGCCGCCGGTATGCCGACAATTTGTTATAGCAAGTTTTAGGTTGCTAAAAACGGTATACCGCCGGTATGCCGGAGCATGCCGTCGGTATGCCGATAATTTGTCACAGCAACTTTTGGGTCGCTAAAAATGGTATACCACCGGTATGCCGGAGCATGCCGTCGGTATGCCGACAATTTGTCATAGCAACTTTCTGGACACAAAAATCGGTATACCGCCGGTATGTCGGAGCATGCCGCCGGTATGCCGATAATTCGTCACAGCAACTTTCTGAGATCTAAAAACGGTATACCGTCGGTATGCCGGAGCATGCCGCCGGTATGCCGCTCAGTAGGTATTTGATTTTTGACTTGTTTTTTTTACTTGTCATCCGTCCTTAGGTGTTTACAAATATACCTAGGTTTCTACAGACACAGAGACTCTAAGCAGGAAGACGCTGTCTTATGCCGGGAATGCCAGTAACTGCTTCAGTCATCAAAGTGAAAGAGATTGCGCTTGAACGGAAGAACTCCATGTAGTAGATCTTCTGAGAATATTTGAATCTGAAGAACAGAAGACTAAACTACGAAGATGCTGTTAATAATCAAAATAAAATGTGCTAACAACTTTCTCCTGAACACCCACTTACATCCAATAGGTCTTGACCCTTTGGGCAGATCGACAATTTTCTAAGTGTGGTTAGATATTATCGAATCCATCTCATCTTGGATAGCATCTTTCCAAAAGGATGAGTCCCGCGAAGCTATTGCTTCTTTAAAGGTTTTAGTATCATCTTCCACCTGAAGAATGATAGGAATCTTTCGAATAAATTTCTCTGTATTTCCTTCTACTAAGTAAAAAGAAATTAGTTGAGAATCTATTTCGTCAGATCCTAGATCCTTAGCCTTTCGAATTCTCTTGCTGATCCGAAGCTCGGGTTGTTTTTCAACTAACCGTGAAGAGCTCTCCTCACGAGACTCTTCATTAGCAGGAATCTCAGGATCCTTATTCTTAGTAATAAGGTTCTCAAAAAATTCTACATCTCTGGATTCGACAATAATGTTAGACTCTAAGTTTAAAAGTCTATATGCCTTACTATTGGCAGCATAACCTACAAAAGCACTTTTAATTCTACGAGGACCTAATTTGGTCCTTTTAGGATCCATGTTTTTGTAATAAGCTATATAATCCCATACTCTAAAATAACTGATATTAGGCTTACGACCTTTCCATATCTCATATGGTAAAATACCAGTTTTCTTCAAAGGAATTCGGTTCATTATATGACATGTAGTAAGTAAAGCTTCTCCCCACAAATTAAATGATAATTCATAATGCATTAGCATTGCATTTATTATTTCTTGATATGTTCCTTTTTTTCGGCTAGTCCGTTCTGTTGTGGTGTCCGTGGTGCAGAACATTCGTGAATAATACCGTTTTCTTCACAGAAGGTATTAAATTCAAAAGAAAAGTATTCACCACCTCTATCACTTCTAAGTATTTTAATCTTTCTACCAAGTTAATTTTCAACCTCTGATTTGTATATTTTAGAAGCATTAAAGGCTTCATCTTTATGCTTTAATAAATATACATATATAAATCTAAAGCATTCATCAATGAAGGTAATAAATATTTATTACCTCCTCGTGATAATGTGCCATTAAATTCACATAAATCAGAGTGAACTAAATTACGCTCTATACTGTGAAAAGGTTTTTTAATTATTTTGGATTTTGCACAAATTTCACACTAATCTAAGTCTTCAGAATTGCATGAAATTAATCCAAATTTAATTAACCTTTTCATAGTGCTAATACCTATATGCGCTAATCTACTATGCCATAAAGTAGATGACTCAATCATATAAGCAGAAGTAGAAACTTTATTGATATTATTTTCAATGATACAAAGTTTTATCATACCCTCATCGGTATATCCCTTTCCAACAAATACACCATTACGGGTCAAAATTAATTTGCCCGACTCAAAGACAGATTTTATTCCTGGTTTACCCAACAAGACTCCACTGACGAGGTTCCTACTCATATCCGGGACGTGAAGTACGTTAGTCAGAGTTACTTTCTTTCCGAAAGTGAATTAGATTTCCACATCACCTGTTCCCACGACCGTTGAGTGTCCTTCATTTCCCATCTGAACTTTTGTCCATCACTGACTTCAGAGTAGGTCTTGAAAGCTGCTTTGTCGTATGAAACATGAATGGTAGCACAAGTATCGTACCACCATCCTGGAGCCTTCCTTTTGACCGTCATGAGTTTGCTCACCGTAGCAATTATGTCATCTGTCTCAGTGAGATTTACCTCACTGTTTTGGGTCTTTCGAACCCGACAGTCTCTGGCATAATGTCCTGCTTTGCCACATACAAAACAGCCGGTCTTGGGTCCTTTAGCGGTGCTGGAATTCTTAAACTTTTGTTGGTCCTTCTTAGGACCGAGAAAGTTCTTCTTTCCTGCAGGTCTCTTGCCTTTCGCGCTCACCGCGTTGGCTTTAGAAACTCCGTTGTTCTCGAATTTCTGTCTTTCCTTCGATTCCTCTTCGATTCGAAGGTGTTTTTGAATCTGTTCCAGTGAAAAATCCTCAGAGCTGTGAAGTAGTTTCTTCCGATAACTATTCCAAGATGCTGGCAATTTAGTAATTATAGCACCAACTTGGAATGGTTTCGGAAGTTCTATCTTCACTGCCCTGAGTTTATTGACTAGAACTTGTAGTTCGTGTACTTGGGCTAGTATAGGCTTTGTATCAAAATACTTTGATATAAGAAATTTCTTTGTACCTTCTTCTTCTGCTCTGAATTTGAATTCCAGAGCATTCCAGATGTCAATTGTCGAAGAATTTTTTGTGTAGAGGTCGTACAGTCTGTCCGACAGGGTGTTCAGAATGTGACCACGGCACAGCAGTTCGTCCTCTTTGCGCTTTTTGCGTTCTGTCTTGACTGCATCAGAATCTGCTGGAGTGGGTTCTGAAACAGATGGCAGTTCTGGATCGAAGACGTAGTAGATCTTCAGCGCCGTCAGGAGGAAGATCATCTTGTCCTACCAGCGTGTAAAGTTTGTCCCGTCGAAGCGATCTAGTTTGACTAGATCCTGATTCATGACTTTAATGCTCGAAATCGCAGCCTCGGACGCCATTATTTGCAACACTTTAAGATTGTTAGAAATTGCAAGTACTTCACTTTGGAGTTCTGCAAAGTTGTACTGTCGTCGAGGCTTGAATCGTGCATTTAGCAGCACTTTCCTTAAAGTGTTTCGGGCACTCCAGTAACGTCTTGGAGTCAGCACGCCAGAACACCCAGGATAAGACAGCCTTTATGCCGGAGGTTCACCAGACGTTGGGAGACACCGGCGTAGGGAAGAACACCTTTCTGGAAATATTTGGAAGAGGAATGAATACTCAGATTCTGTGTGTTTTAGACTCAGAAATCTATAGTATATATAGATGAATTTATGTTGTTTCGTGAAGTCGCGACCCTTCCGAAACAACAATCATTCACCTGTGTCACGTTGCCTAAGTGCACAAGTGCGTCAACAATGGCAACACCGGCTACATTTTCATGAAGAGAATAAAACAACAACCAATGGTCACCCACTAGCAACCCTTTGGTTGTTGCACACTCCTCAAGAGTGCACATTCCTATTTAAGCACTCTCAAAGCCTTTCTCTTTTTTCGATGTGGGACTAAAGTCCCTTCTCTTTCCTTTTCATCCTTTAATAACAATAAATAGAATTAATTAATTCCAACAAATTTATGTGTTAAGTTTATTTGGGTGGGGAGCAAGCCGCTAGGGTGCTCGATGGCAGTATTTATTTGGTTGCTGGATTTATGCCCTTTGATGAAAATTGTAGGTGAAGCAAACCAATACTTTTGTGTATAATTTTTGTTAGTTTAGGTCAACTTTACAGGTCTTACAATCAATATCCGCTTGCTTCGCGTGTCGGAAATGCACTGAGTTGCTCTCCTTGCAAGTCACTATATACTACAATAACTAGTGTAACCATGCTAACGAGGCCTACTGCTTTCATAGTCGAGAGAAGTCTATTTGTAGTCTTGTACTTGGTGCTGCTTGGATGCATCTTGGATGTAGGTTTGCGTCATCACAGTCATCAGAACGTTAGCAATAAAATGCCCTTCGACATACTGCCACAAGATAGCAACATGCTAACAACTTCTGACTTCCACGAACATAGTACCAAATCTAGCTTTGTGCTATATCTAATTGGTGTCCTCAACCTAGCTGAGCAAGAAAGAGGTACATGGCTTTATAATTATATGAAAGGCACTTGCACTTGCACTGGTTTAAGGACGAGTCTCTTTTCAAGTTGCAGAAATAATTGGTAGGAAATGCCACTTTGGGGTATGGCCTACACTGAGGAGCTTGGAGAGGTTATTCTCACGGTCGGGATTGATCTATCGCAGTCAGCTGATTGTTGGATTTGGGATCCGTCGGGTGATACTGGGTGTTCTGGAGAGTTCTGTTTCCAAAGCTGTTACAGTCTTGTGCGTCGTACTTTTCCTACTAGTATAGACTATGAATTCAGATGGTGCAAGGGACTGGCCAGTAAGATGCAGCTTAGTGTCTATCGTCTAGTTCTGGGCCGCCTTCTGACGAGGGACAGACTCATCTTATTTGGGATCCAGGTGCCCAACACAAAGTGCGAGCTATGTGACTTGGATAATGAATCCATGCGACACTTACTTTTTGAGTGTGAGGTGTCCTGGTACATCTGGAATGAACAATGTCGTGTGCTGGGCGGATGTGACTCTGACAGAGAGATCGAAGATATCATCAATGGGATCCGGGATCGAAGAGGGAGAGGGCAGGTCTGGTTCAAGAGCGCTAGAATACGGCTGGCTGCTGCTGTCTGGCATGTATGGAGGGAAAGGAATTGTCGCATCTTCGAGGGACTTACCATCCCTCATGTAGGCATCCTCCATAATATTGATTTTGATGTAAAAGCTATGGAAACTTGATGAAGCTATGGAAACTTGATGAGTGGGAGACCCACTCTGATTGTTTGATTATGTGTTAAGTTTGGAATAAAATTTACCATTTCCAATATATATATATATATATATATATATATATATATATATATATATATATATATATATATAAAACAAAATCCTTCCACTTTATTCATAAAAGGCGCAAAATGCCGAAGCCTTTACAAGAGACACCTCCGAGAGAAGGGGAAGACAGAAGGAAAAGAAACTACACAACAAAACACTGTCGAGTTCCTCGTAACATCAAGAAAGTGTCGATGCCCAAAATGCCTGGAGACCGTGGTTGCAAACCTTGCTAACTTTGTATACTTGACGAAGGAATTCGCGGATGAGCTGATCGGCCGAGAATTGATGGCCCTCGTATCTAGCTTTGTTCATATTCTTCCAAATGACCCACGTGATAGCGGCTGCGACGATCTGATGTCCGTGGAAAGCATTGTCCCATTGGACCCGGAGATCGTTGAAGCCCCTTCCACACAATGGTTGACTGAATATACGGGATAGAGTGTCCCAAGCCTTGGCCGCAACATCTCCGTGACGGAGGATGTGCTCTTCCGTTTCCTGTTGTCTCTCTCTGCAGCAGTGGCAAGCTGAAGCTAAACTGAAGCCGATGTTGTTGAGGTTGTCGTCTGTGGGGAGTTTCCGTCTAGTGGCCCTCCATATGAGAAAAGATTATTTTTTGGGAACGCAGTTGTGCCAGAAGAGACCTAAATTTGGGGAAGGAGTACCTGGGCCGCGGGCTAGGCGTCTGGCGGAGGCCGCTGAGAATGCGCCGTTGGCGGTGATAGACCAAAGCAGGCTGTCTGGAATGTCTGAGATCTTCGTGGTGTGGAGTTGTGTCTCTCTACCCGTACCAATCCAGTCCCGCACCTTAGTCCAGATCCAATTGCCCGTAATGTCCCAAATCTTCTTGATCTTGCTGTGGACTGGGGCGGCCGGTTGGCGGGGAAGAAGATCCTCTCCAGCCCACCGCTCGAAGAAAAGATAGGAATCGCTTGAGCCCAGCTGGAGACGGATAACTGGTTCGGACAAGCTACGACAGGATGCGACGCCATGCTGCGGAGGATCGGCAGTTGGAGGTCGCGTTGGACGGGTGAGTGTGTTTAAAATATCTGGCCTTCATGAAGCGAGTCAAAAGATTTCTGCCGATCTGGAGTTTCCACCACAGCTTCATGGAGAATGCGTCAACGATGTGTGCCAGCCGGTCGAAACCAAGGCCGCCATCTTCCGTGGGTTTAGCCATGGTGTCCCAGGTGGCCCAATGGTGCTTGTCCTTGCCATCGTTGTGTCCTCAGAAGAAGTTGGAGAAGAGGTGCTCGATGGTAGTTAACACTTTTTTGGGTGGGGAGCAAGCCGCTAGGGTGTAAACGAAAATGTCTGTAAGGACATGTTTGATCAAAATCATCTTGCCCGCTATATTTGTTTATATTTCAATACTTAAAAAACTCATAAAATTTGGTGTCTTGTGTCACAAGTTGAAGAGAGACTGTTATCAATAACACAAGAGAAGCACGGCCGTTCTTGGGCTAAGAAAAAACTGGTTTGGTGCATCAAACCGGCATATAATCCGAGATGTCAACACACAAGTCTATTCGATGTCCTTCCAAGCAGCACCAATTACAAGACTACAAATAGACTTCCTACTATGAAAGCGTGGTTCCTCTGGGTATATTTGGTTATATTTCAATACTTAAAAAATTCATAAAATTTGGTGTCTTGTGTCACAAGTTGAAGAGAGACTGTTTCCGTGACTCAAGCCTGGATATGCATCCACTTCTTCCTACTATGAAAGCGTGGGTGTCGTTAGCATGGTTCCACTGCAGACCACCAATTATTGTAGTATATAGTAACTTGCAAGGAGAGCAACTCAGTGCATTTCCGACACGCGAAGCAAGCGGGTGTTGATTGCATGACCTGTAATTTGATCTAAACCAACCAAAATTATACACAAAAGTATTGGTTTGCTTCACCTACAATTTTCATCAAAGGGCATAAATCCAGCAACCAAATAAATACTTAAAAATCAACTGAGAAATAACAGTTATGCATCTGCTGACTCTACCCGCTGGTCTGGTCCAGCAAGAGTGGTGACCACTTCTACAGTTCTACTCACTGGAAGCAATCTAAAACTGTGTGTACACAATTAAAAAACTGTTAGTGAAAGCTAAGCATCTATGATGCAAAGCTAAAGGAATATTGAGATTAAAATAATTGCAGATATGGATTAGAAATGGCATCCAGATAACAAATAATAAGCTGTTTTTATATATAAGGAGGATATGAGAGTTGAAGCAGCAGTAGAAAGAGCATATAACATCTCCAATGTTCATATTGGCGATGGGCGTCTTGATGATTCCTTTCACTCTGGTGTTTGCACCGGCGAGACGGCTCGTGCTTCTAGTTCACCAGCTTCAGCAGCTACTGGCAAGGATGAGGCACATGCAATCGGCGTCCCCATCCATCTCCAGCCGCTTGGCGAGGCTCCAGACACTGAGCCTTGTGTTGTGACTCCAGTCCCTGATCTCTCTACTTGTACATACTCAAGGTACATGTATCAAAGCTCTTATGGAGAGAGTGATGGACATGAGACTGCTTTTAAGTGTTTCTCTCTTCTTTGGCAATGGTAGGTATGTTGATGTGGATGCTTATTATGCAAAGTAATCTCCATGTTGCTCAACAGTCGATACTTCCTGAAACTGAAACCCAAGTAGCAATTATATATCAAGTGCTTGCATATTTGCT
Organism: Iris pallida; assembly: GCA_029216955.1. Lineage (NCBI taxonomy): Eukaryota > Viridiplantae > Streptophyta > Magnoliopsida > Asparagales > Iridaceae > Iris > Iris pallida. The sequence goes on along the minus strand of JANAVB010037819.1, from coordinate 17,642,621 downwards.
GCACCAGTGTCTTCTGATCTGGTTTTGAGAAGAACAGTTGTGTCCTTTCTTCTTGTAACATGTTCAGAATGCTTAAGAATATGTAGCTTAGCCAAGCATAGAACTCTTGACATATTCATAGTTTGCAACTATGACTATTGTGAAGTAATAAAATGTCAAAGATGGCGTCATCTCAAATCCATGCCTCTGCAATACAAAGATACAGTAGTTGTAGAGGATTTTTATTCCAACCCCATCCCTTCATTAAGCCGTGTTTGGTTGGTAAGTGGGAGAGACACAAAATTTACTAAATTTCTAAATAAAGGTCTGAAACGTCTATGCTAAGGACGTTTCAATTGAATTACCTTAGTATCTCATCGAACCCCTACTAAACCCCAAATCCTCTCACTAAACCACAAGAAAAAAAAAACCGAAACAGCCCTGGGTTGAGCGTGTGAGGCACATAAAACGTTCATACTATGAAATAAAAAAAAATTCCCCTTGCAAGCTTGGGCGTTTCAGATATTTATTTAGAATTTTTGCAAATTCTATTCTCACACTGTTAGATTATAAGATAATATTTGCAATGTAAATATGGCCCATAAGCCCAAATGTAGACACTATATATATTGTGACAAATCCTAACAATGAGAGCAAGGCATTATTATTTCCTACATGGTATCAGATCCTCCAGAAAAATCCTAGCCGTCATATTCTCCATCCTCGATCCGATCTCTACGCGCCCGACGCACCCGACGCGTCCGATCCGACGCGTCCGATCCGACGCGTCCGCCGATCCCCTACGCGTCCGCAGCGCCGATCCGACGTCGCACCGACCCGACGGTTTTAGTTCTTCTTGGGCAAAGTCTCTTCGGCAAAGCAGTTCTTCCTGGATCCGACGCCGATCCAAAGCAGTTCCACTTTGCAAAGCACAACAAAAATTCTCTTTGCAGCAGTTCCCCTTTGTGTGGTAAGACAAAGTCTCATCGGCAACTCCAAAGCACAGCATAAAGTCTTCTGTGTAGAGAACGCACAAGCATTCTGTAAAAAAAAAAAAAAAAAAAAAAAAAAAAAAATATATATATATATATATATATATATATATATATATATATATATATGTTATCTCTTTCGCAGATTTGTCGGAGTTGTACAAATTTTTGTACACCCGACATCCACTCGCCCCTACGCGCCAGATCCGGCACCCCTGATCGCGGCCGATTCGCCGCCGACCCCGTCCATCAGCGGCCGATTCGTCGGCGCTGTACAAAATTTTTGTACACCCGACATCCGCGATGGCAGATGATGCTGCGTCCAGCTACTCCGTCGCGACTGGCGGTGGCAGTGCACATAACCCAAATTATCCTAATCCGAAGGATCCATATTTTCTGAGTTCTGCTGATCAACCAGGAAATATCATTACTCCTATTGTTTTCCTGGACCAAACTATGCTGAGTGGTCTCGGTCGATACGTCTCTCCCTGATCTCTAGGCGAAAGATCACTTTTCTGGAGGGTACTGAAGTCAAACCTGTTAATGATGCTAGCAAATTGCTTGATTGGAGATGCGTGCAAGCGCTATTGGTTCAATGGGTTCTTAATACCATTGATCCGTCTCTGAAGAAATCTTTGCCGTACTTTGAGGAGGTTTATCCATTGTGGAACTTGTTGGCGAAAAGATTTGTTGTTAGCAACGGCACTCGGAAGCAACAAATTAAGGTGGCTTTGGCCGAGTGCAAACAAACGGCGTCGATGTCTGTGGAAACTTATTTTGGAAATTTGCAGTCTTTGTGGGATGAACAAGCTGCTTATTTTCCATTGCCTACTTGTACCTGTGGTGAACTTGCTGCCAAGCTACAGGCTATGAGGGATGAAGACCACTTTCAGGACTTTATGTATGGGTTGAATGCTGAGTTGTATGGTCATACCCGATCTAATCTTCTGGCTCAGGATCCTCAGACAAGTTTAGATCGGACATACCAGGCAGTCCGTGAGGAGGAGGATATGCGAAAATCTAAGATCCAATCCGCTACTGAGGAGGTGATAGCGCTGGCTATCAAGTCTTCACCTCATATTTCTACTACTTCTAATAGTAGAACCTCAGATTCCAGGGACAAATCAGGTATGGTCTGTACTCATTGCAAGAAAATAGGTCATGATGTTGCAACTTGCTTTGCCAAGATTAGCTATCCAGAGTGGTGGGAGACTCGTCCTCGGCGTGAGGGAGGACGTGGTGGTGGTGGTGGAAGAGGCCCGGCACCACCACAGAGACGTAATGGGGGACGTGGTGCTGGTGGCGCAGGGGTTGTTCATTATGTCGCCGCTGCTGGTCATGGTGTCCCTGCTAGTCTTGCTGGGAGTTCGGCGGATATGATGCATGGAGGGTATCCTTCACCACTCTCAGGTGAACAATGACAGAAACTGATGAGCTTGTTGGGTAACGACGATTCTTCCAACCCTGGTTCTTCAAACTCTGATCGTCTGATGGGTAAGAATTTTTCTGTCCCTTGGATATTCGATACTGGGGCTACTCTTCATGCGACAGGCTCTCGTGACTGTTTCGTTGATTGTTTTGAGGGCCCTGTCTGTCCTGTGATTTTGCCTGATGGGAGCACTATTGAGGCTGTTCTGAGAGGCAAAGTATTTTTGGCTGCTTCGTTGGTGTTGACGGATGTTCTTTATGTTCTGACATTGACTTACAATTTGATCTCTGTCTCCCAATTGATTGGTGCCAGAAATTATGATATGTTATTTACTCCTGATTTGTGTTTTGTTCAGGACCGAAGTACGAGGATGGTGATTGGAGCAGGTGAACAATGGGGTGGACTTTACTTCTTGGGGAGGTTCCAGCTTCTTTGGCTTCGGTGATCCTGGCATGCAAAGAGAATGATTCCGAGGTTTGGCATAGTAGACTGGGGCATCCCTCAGATAAAGTAATGTAGACTTTACCTTCTCTCTCTGGTAGTAGTGTGTTTTCTCATAAGGCTTGTGATATTTGTCATCAAGCTAAACAGACTCGTGATGCCTTTCCTGATAGTAGTAGTCGTGCTTTGAGATGCTTTGAACTTATACACTGTGATCTGTGGGGACCATATCGTGTTCCGTCATCTAATGGAGCACGATATTTTTTGACTTTGGTGGATGATTTTTCTAGAGCTGTTTGGGTTATTTTGTTGACGGATAAGTCTGCTGTTTATTCTATGTTTCTTAAATTCATTGCTATGGTGAAGCGACAGTTTGGGGCTGATATACGTCGTGTGCGGAGTGACAATGGCACTGAATTTAATTATTTACGAGATTATTTTTCATCTCAAGGTATATTGTTCCAAACATCCTGTGTTGGGACACCTCAACAGAATGGAAGGGTGGAAAGAAAACATCGACATATTTTAAATGTAGCCAGGGCATTGCGATTTCAGGGTTCTCTTTCCGTAGATTTTTGGGGGGAATGTGTTCTGGCTGCATGTTATTTGATAAATAGAACCCCTTCTAGTATCTTGTATTTTAAGTCTCCTTATGAAGTTTTATATGGCTCGGCTCCTTCGTATGATCATCTACGTATTTTTGGTTGTCTGTGCTATGCGTATGATTTGCAATCCCGACATGATAAATTTGCTAGCAGGAGCAGAAAATGTATCTTTGTTGGGTATCCGCTTGATAAGATGGATGTGCACAATGCTAAGATGCCTCCTTATTCAGAGACATTTGCCCAAGTAGCTAAGATGCCTACAGTTCGGGCGCGTAAGTCTCTATATGGTTTGAACCCAACAAAGTGTGTCGCCTGCGTAAGTCTCTATATGGTTTGAAACAGGCACCACGTTGTTGGTTCGCTAAGCTTACTGCTTCTCTGATATCCTATGGATTTATTCAATCACATTCCGATTATTCCCTTTTCTCTTTTTTTAAGGGGAAGGTAGAGTTGCATGTTTTGATCTATGTGGATTATATGATTGTGTCTGGTAATGACACAGGTGCTTTAGATGCTTTCAAAAAGTACCTTAGTTCTTGCTTTCACAAAAAGGACCTTGGTATGTTGAAGTACTTTCTTGGCATAGAGGTGGCTCGGAGTGCGGAAGGAATTTTCTTGTGTCAAAGGAAGTATGCTTTGGACATCATTTCAGAATGTGGTTTGATGGGGTCTCGTCCTGCCGGTTTTTCCATGGAGCCCAATCACAAGCTGGCAGAATCGACTAGTCCAAGGATGGCGGATGCAGAGACTTATAGGAGGCTGGTTGGGAGGTTGATTTATCTATCATTTACTCGCCCTGACTTGGCCTATGCTGTGCATATCTTGTCTCAATTCTTACAAGAGCCTCGACAAGATCATTGGCATGCTGCTTTGAGAGTTGTCAGATATCTCAAACATGCACCAGGACAGGGTATTCTTTTGAAAGCTGATTGTGATCTCCGTCTTTCTGGTTGGTGTGATTCCGACTGGGCCAGTTGTCCTTTGACTCGCCGCTCTGTTACAGGCTGGTTGGTGTTTCTGGGGGGGTCTCCTATTTCTTGGAAGACCAAGAAGCAGTCAACTGTTTCCCGATCTTCTGCTGAAGCTGAATACCGATCTCTTGCTGCGCTCGTTTGTGAGTTGAAATGGTTGAAGGAGTTATTGGTGTGTTTGGGCGTTCGCCAGGAGTCTGCTATGTCGGTGTATTGTGACAGTCAGTCAGCCCTGCACCTGGCTTAGAACCCAGTATTTCATGAGCGCAGTAAGCATATTGAGGTAGATTTGCATTTTGTTCGCGATACTATTAGAGATGGCACCGTAATAGCCTCGCATGTTCCTACTTCTTCTCAACTGGCTGACATATTCACCAAGCCCTTTGGAAAGCAAGTGTTCGATTCTTTTCTTCCCAAGTTGGGTATTTGTGACTTACATGCTCCAACTTGAGGGGGGGTGTTAGATTATAAGATAATATTTGCAATGTAAATATGGCCCATACCCATAAGCCCAAATGTAGACACTATATATATTGTGACAAACCCTAACAATGAGAGCAAGGCATTATTATTTCCTACACACACTGCTATACAGGCAAATTTGAATGCTTTGGGCAAAAATTTCTGGAAAAAAAAACGGAAGAAATAAAAAATAAAATAATTTATTTTCCATTGTAAGCTTAACAGAGAAAGTTGAAAAGAAAATCCAGAAAAATTTCTGAAATTAAAAACAACATCATCAAAAAGACAAAGGTTAAGGGCACTACAGTTGCGCACGCGAAAACGTTTGTCAACCCACCTGATCAACCAACATCCGTCTAACGGACACCAAACACAGATAAAGACAAGTATATGGCGGTGACTACGTCACCTGAACAAACCCCAACATTTATAACTCAGATGAAATTACATGATGGACAAAAACTAATGTTGAACCATTTGCCATAATATGTTAAACTCCCTCACCACTCTCAAGAATAAAAACATAAGATTACAGTTGAGATCACTCACCAGTAGCAATCTCTCTAACCGAAATTGACGACTCATCGATTAGATCTCCTTCATCCTGTTTTGGATGACGAAGTCCTAAGAGCAAAGCACGGACTTTCTCTTAGATTTTTCTGTTGACGAGCACTCCCGAATCTCGACTTTGTGCTATGTTTTGTGCCTCCACACTTACCCCCACATATATAGGTTGAGAAAATTATATTCTGGTCATAATAGGATTTCCTAAATAGGAATAAAATAGAAATCATATTATGCCTAAAATATTCCATCAACATCCTATTTTAGATCATAATATGATTTCCTAAAATAAGAATCATATTATATCTAAAATAGTACAACACCAAACATCCAAATCTAATCAAATCAAATATTTAACTAGATTTAGATTCCACAAATATGGTGTTACCAAATCCATACTAGACTCAAACATTCTCTCTCTCCAGTCTGATGAAAGGGTGTTAATCTTATAGCTCCTCAACTGGACTCCATGACTGTCGTCCCACGAAAGAATACCTGCTCCCACATGCCACTGATCTCCGATCCCCCGAGTTGCTTTGCATCTTCCTTCGTCTTCAGCTCCTCGACTGTCACGTCGACACTAGCTGCCATGCATAGCACCTTTTGCACCATTGGGATCCTACCGACATTAATAACACGACAAAGACCAAAGTCCCTAACGATCAGCCTCACTGTGAGTCTCGGTTGTCTGTCCCTGACTTCCATCTTCCACCGGAATGTGTTACCATTCCAACGAGCTTCTTACCCTTGGTTGGCCCAACTAAGCGAGCGGTGTGGTTCTCCCGAGATTTAAACTCCTGAACTTCCTCTGAAGCTCTCCCATACACATGCATCCTCGAGCAGAACATCATGTACTGTGCATGCCGTCGATGACCTACAGCTCCTCCTGAACTATATAAATGATGATGCTCCTGCCTCATATTGAGTTTGCTACAAATATTGATCTCCTTTCTGGCTTCAAACTACTGAAACAGATGTCGCTCCATAAAGCTTTGGCAAACCACTTGTTGTGAAAATTAGATTCGTAGAGAATCCCCCACCTGGAGACCGACCAGATATTATGGGACCGATAGACTGACCCTCAATCTTTGACCCATCTTCATTCGTTTCTTTGTCTCGACGAACCAAACCCTCCATAACCCTTGAAGCTTCTCGAAGACCCTCCTTGACAAGTTTTCGACTATCCACCTCATGTCGAACGCCCATCGAACCTTCATCCAGTGGCTGTGGCCTGCCTGTACAGTTTAGCGTCTTGAGCATGTACTTGCCACAATACAAATCTTTTAGATCTAGCTGTTGGAAACCCTTCGCAAGCATCCAATCTTTGTTCCTAAACAAACTACGACAGCCATCATCTGTCGGCCTCCCTATCAAAACCAAGTTGTAGCACAAACTCGGTAGATGTCACACACCCTTGAGCACGAGTTTTCACCGAGCTCCATTGTCAAATGCACATTACTGATGCCAACAACTGCAGTCGTCCTCTTGTTGCCAATCTTCACATGTTCAAACCTGTCGTCGCAGTATGACGTGAAGATCCTCCTATGTGGAGTGGTATGATACGACGCCCCGGTGTCCATGACCAGTCGCCATCATAACACAAGACATAAGGTTTTTCTGCATCGGTCGCTGCGATGATGATATCTACAAACGTTGTGAGATCCTCCTGATCGTTCTTGACTTTTGCCTTCTCTACATTGAGCTTCATGCAATTTCTATTGATATGACCCCTTTTGCCACAGTGATAGCAGCCCTCCTTGCGGTCCACAATCACAAGATTCTGAAAACTCCCTCATGTCCTCGCCTATGAATTGGGTCTTTCTTTCTCGTGGAGAGCCACTAGAGCGGACTCCTGCGATGATTTAACTTGCTTGCAACGGACCTCCTCATTCAACAAGCTACTTTTGACTTCCTCCATCGTGACAACTCCATCTGGTACGGAGTTGCTCAATGACACAACCAACGTCTCCCAGATTTCTGATAGAAAACTCAAAAGCAGTAGGGCCTGAAGCTCATCATCAATCACCATCTGCAGACAACTGATTGATGATATCCTAAACCTCGTTCAGATGTTGTGCCACCGGGGCACCCTCCGTGTACTTCGAGTCGATGAGTTGGTGCATAAGAAACACCTTGTTAGCAGCCGTCTTCCTTTCGTACAGTGAATGCAGCTTGTCCCACAATGCTTTTGTCGAACTCTCTATGGACACGTGGTAAAACACCGAGTCGTCCAGCCATTGGCGGATGAATCCAACGGCCTTCCAATCCAAACGTTTCCAGTCTTCAACAACTTTATCCGATGGCTTTGCGTTGTCACCCTCCAACGGACCATGTAAGTCCTTGCACCAAAGTAGATCCTCCATCCTTGGCTTCCAAATCGCTCAGTTTCCTCCTATGAGGATGATCATACGAGTGTTCATCTACTCCATAGACATGGTTGCCAAAACCTCCAAAGCACTGATACCAATTGTTGGGAACACGGCATGACCCAAATCGGAGTTGGCCTATGAGGTGCGATATTGAATTAGGCCCATATGCCTTAAAAGAGAATTCTCATGTAAGACCTAAACCAATCCCAATTATCTACACCACATGATTCCACCTCCTAACCGATGTGGGACTAAATTACAAACTCCATTGTCAGCCTCATTTGAATGCTCAATCGAAAACAAGATACAACCCAACAATCTCTACCTTAGTTCATTTTTGCTAGTAGAATAACCTTAGCACGTTGCTACATTTGTCCGTTCCCGATAGCCGAACAACCTTAACACCCTTGCTACCTTTTGTTCGTTCCTGCCAGCCGAATAACCTTAGCACTCATTGCTACCGTTTTATTCGTTTCCGTCAACCGAGCACCCATGAGATACAACATATTATCATCTCGATCTGTTCGACCACAGAACCAAACCGACACGATCATCCACACCACCATTGTATGCCAACCACAATGTCTTGCTCAATCTTGGGCTCGTCAAACCCACCTTTGAAGCCAATTTGTATAGTTGATGCTCCTACTCCACTTTGAGAAAAGAGCCCGTATATCCGTGTACCATCCGTCTCAAACCAGTTAAAACCGCTCAAACCAGCCCCGTAACCATGGGCTCTAATACCAATTGTTGGGCGCGCGAAAGCATTTGTCAACCCACCTGATTAACCAACCCCGTATAACGGGCACCAAAGTACAGATAAAGATAAGTATATGAGGGTGACTACGTCACCCGAATAAATCCCAACCTTTATAACTCAGATAAAATTACAAGATTAACAAAAACTAATGTTGAACCATTTGCCCTAATAGGTTCAACTCCCTCACCACTCCCAAAAAGAAAAATAGAAGATTATAATTGAGATCACTCACCAACCCATAGCAATCTTCCTAATCGAAGTTGATGACTCCTCGATTAGATCTCCTTCCTCCTTCTGTCTTAGATAGTGAAGTCCTAAGATCAAAGCACGGGCTTTCTCTTAGATTTTCCTGTGGAAGAGCACCCCAAATCTCCACTTTGTGCTATGTTTTGTGCCTCCACCCTCACCCCATATATATAGGATGAGAAAATCATATTCTAGTCATAATAGGATTTCCTAAATAGAAATAAAATAAGAATCATATTATGCATAAATATTCCATCAATATCCTATCTTAGACCATAATAGGATTTCCTAAAATAAGAATCCAATTATATCTAAAATAGCACAACACTAATTATGGATATCCAAATCTAATCAAATCAAATATTCAACTAGATTTGGATTCTACAAATATGTTGTTACCGAATCCAGACTGAACTCCAACACTACAGAAGTTAGTAGAGACAAAAACATACTATTGTCAATTGTGTGCATATCTATGACTGCTAATTTTTTTGTCCTTGTTATTTTATGACTGCCAAAATTTTGACAATCCTGATTTTATATGGACTGCCAAAATTTTGATAGTTACCCTTAACATTTGTCATAAAACATAGAAGGCAATAGATTGATATCAAAGTCACAAATTAAGGGGTTATTGGTTCGCTGAACCGTACCACGAAAGTGACAAAAGCTCGAAAGTGGACAACATATTTCCTAGTTTTGATGTATGCTATGTTGTAGAGGTGAAGCTCAGAAGTAGAGCGATGGGACATGAGCAGTTCCTGCATACGGAACTCCTGCCCTCATTTACCCAATTTTACTTCTCCAAAAATAAATCGGACATGGGCTGAAGTAATTCTTGCCGGCGGAGGAAGGGAACGTGAGGGTCGAGACGTCTATCTTCGTCGATAATTGACAAAAAGAAACGACGAGTTAGCGGGACGCGTATGCGACGATGAAGATGGAGGCATTGGTGGTGATGGTCTAATGAAGGTAAAATCTATTGGTGGTACTTCTTATTTTGTAACGTCTATTGATTATTATTCTAGAAAAGTTTAGGTGTATGATATAAAGACCAAGGATCAGGTGTTGCCTACTTTCAGAGAGTTTCAGTCCTCAATTGAAAGTGAGACGGATATGAAGTTAAAGTGTATTTAGTCCGACGTTGGCGATGAATAAATTGGTCCTTTAATGCCTACTACAAAGAGCAAGAGATTCGACACCAGAAGACTCCGCCAAAGATACCCCAGCTTAATAGTGTAGCTGAGCGGATGAAAGGACACTCATTGATAGGGTACGGTATTTGCCATCAGAAATAAACTTATCGGACAATTATTAGGGTGAGGCTCTCAACACTGCTTCACATATTATTAATTTGTCTTCTAGTGCTCCTTTGTCGTTTGATGAGTCTAAAAGTGTATGGTATGGCAAGTATCCGTCATACAACCACCTTCGAGTGTTTGGTTGTAAGGTCTTTGTATATGTACCAAAAGCTGAGAGATCCAAAATTGAGCCAAAGACGAGTTAGAGAATTTTTTTGGCTATGGTCGAAATGAGTTTGGCTATAGACTCTACGACCTGATGGAAAGAAAACTCTATAGAAACAGGGACATGACATTTGTCGAGGATTAGACCATAACCAATACTCATGATTCTGAGATGCCTTTTGAGGGTGAGGAATTGCCTGAGTTAAAGTCATCACGATTTGAGCTATTTCTAGAGGACACTGCTGAAAATCCAATTATGGGGGAGCTACTACATAGAGATGCTCCCAACCTTGATTATCAGCTTGCTGATGGCGATCAGAATGACCCTCAGGATGATGAGCATGTTGATGAGGCAGTTCCAAAATAGAATGAGGTTGTCGGTATATAGTAAGCACCAAAGGTTCCATTGAGGAGGAGCACGAGAGAGCTTCGATCATCCACGAGGTACTCACCAGATGGGTATGTACTATTGACCGATGGGGAAGAGTTTGAAATCTTTGCAGAGGTGATGGAATACGAATACATGTAGGAGTAGATGAAGCGATGCAAGGGATGAGTTTCTTATATGCAAACTTGACTTATAAGCTGGTGCGGTTGCCAAAGTGGTAAAAAGGCTTTTAATAATTAATGGATTTTAGAGTGAAGCAGACAGAAGATAGTACTCGCCCTTGATATTGTGGACACACACAAAAAAGAAGAAGAAACGGTGTCTTTTCTTATTGGCACGAGGCACCACAAATCGAGTACGCCTGAGAGATCCTGCGCTGAGGATCCCCGAGTACAAAAAAAAATTCTAGGGAATGGGAAGATGGAGATCGAGCGGCAGTTGCTCCTTTAATCCGTTGAAACTCCGATTACAAAAGTGGGGGAAAACCTAAGAAAATTGCTAATTCTCGGCTTACTAGCAAGAAGTGCAGCGATTTAGCTCTTAAAAATGCTCTCTGTTCCGTCCTTTGAAGAGGTATGAGACCCATTTTTATAATCGTTTCCGTGCTGGAATGATATTATGCGCCCACATGAGAAAATATACTGATTTTCATGTGGACGCATAGTCTTACTTTTTGTGCATAGAGTGTAGGCGCATGCAGACTGCGTGATCGTGGGTTGATCGTAGGGTTGACGTGGCCGCATGCTTCGGTGCACGACTGCTCGTGGAGACTGACGTGGTCGTATGCTTCGGTGTACGATTGATCGTGGGTTTGATCGAGTTGGGGGCTATCCTGACTTGGGCGCATAGCCTAAAATAGGACTATGCGTCGCCTTCTGGAGGAGTCTAGAGTGGGCGCATGGGCGAATAGCTTGCTCTGGTGACCTGGGCATATAGCTTGCTCTGGTGACTTGGGCGTATATCTTGCTCTGGTGACTTGGGCGCATAGCTTGCTCTGGTGACTTGGGCGCACATGACTTCTCTGGCGTGGGCGCATGGTTGTTAAGACTGCTGAAATTTTCATTCTTCTACAAGACCCCCTTCAAAGTTTTCGATACTTGAACGAGTTCGAAATACTTTGAAAGAAGCATGGACCGTCTTCTCGTGATGCAGTGGGCGCATAGCATAGCTCTCCCTTTAGGTGCATAGAGTTTGGCCAGACTGTCAGAGAGATGGCTATTGAGATCTTCCTCGAATTCTGAACTAACAGATTCATCATAATAGAATTTGAAGAGGTCCATCCTTCATGCGTTGACCATGTCAGCAAGTGGCAGTCGCATAATGTGCAAGAGACTGGGTCTTCATGTGAGCGCATAAGTCATAGTGGGCGCATAGTACGCAGTGGGCGCATAGGTGCATAGGAGTAGTGGGCGCATAGTGTTGGCCCGTGCCTATAAATAGGCTTTGAAGAGAGAGAAGATTCATTACTCTCTTTTCTTTTAAAACTTTCAAAAGACTTTTCATCTCTTCTCTGCACGAACCATGTCTTCCAAGGCCGCCAAGAGATCTGCGAAGGACAAGAGGGCTGTACAGAGTGGCTTTTCTCCTGCGACAGTGTCCTCGCTAGTCCAGGACCCGATCATGGGTGAGGCTACGCCTCAAAACAAAGTCTTGAGCGTTAATTTGCGACACTCAGACTTTTTCTCTGCCTGGGCGCATGTGCCCAAGGCAACATGTTTCTGTGAGCATTCATATGCGCCCACAGAAGCATGCGCCCACACTGTGGTGTGTTATATGCCCATATGTTGCTACATGTTATGCGCCCACATGCTGCCGCATGTTATGTGCCCATATGTTGCTGCATGTTTTGAGCCCACATGCTGCTTGTATGTTTATGCACCCATATGCTAATTTGGGCACATAGCCCTTTGGGCGCATAGCTCTTTGGGTGCATAGCTTTCCTCCAGCACTTAGTTTTTTCTGCAGATTCTGAGTCTGACTTTCTCTTCCATCCTTGTAGTTAACATGTTTGTCCCAGAACTTGGTGGAATCCCTTTCGGCTCTGCTTGTCAAGTCCTCGGCACAAGTCTCATAACCAACATGGTCAACAAGGTTCAGGCCAAGATCAGTCATGACCAGCCTACGGAACGGACGATCGCCATACTTGAACAGGATAAGACCTTCCTGAAGCAGATGATTAATGACGAGAAGCTCTTGTTCGGAGGGGCACGTCATTTTAAGAAGCCGTACTTCCTGTTCGATGACAGTGTGGGATTCGAGGATGACGAGATGATATGTCTAGAAGACCCTCTGGTAGTTAAGTTAAATAACCAAAGAAATGGGACCTAACCCCTAAACTGATCTGGGAGAGTTTACTGATCTGGTTGTGCAGAGGCAGATGAAATGGGACCTAACCCCTAAACTGCATAGGGTTATTTCTGGCAGGAACCAATTCAAGTCTGGTGATCGGACGAAGCATATTTTCAAGCATGTGTCAAGGGCTCCACGTCCTACTCTATGAGGGGGCTACATCCTGGGGTCATAATGAACGATGTCCCGACTGATCTTCATCCTTACTCTGCTGAGACTCTCTCCAACTTGATGCTGTCAAAGAAGGAGTCATATCTGGGAGGAAAGCTGTGGATGGAAGGTTGGAGATATTATGTCCCATTTTAGAGCGACCTTACTAAATGGGTGCTCTCGACTTACGAGGCCACCATAAAAGCTGCCGATCTTTTTTATGCCGTTAGAGCCACCCAATATGGCATTAAGGTTAACTGGCCAATGTTTGTCTCTTTGGCGGAGTTATACAACCATCACACGTGTACCTTCTTCACTCCAGGTGGAGAGATGGGTCTGGATCTTCACGAGATGCAAGCGATATCCAAACTTCCTTGGAGGACGGAGCCATACGCAGAATATGTCCCCTGTGATACGGAGCTCCTGGATTTAAAGAGGGAGAACTCCGAGATGATGGAGGTGTACAAAGATTTACTCTGTCACCTTTTTATTTGTCACCAGATCACGAAGAAGGGTAAGACTGAGGGGTCCCTTCCCCATACGAGGGCCTGGACCAACTACATCTTTACTAGAGAAGAAGGAGACGACCCAGTCTTTTTCTTGTCTCGTAAGCCCTCGACGAAATCTAAGATAGAGCAGTTGATGGCAGATCACGGGGCTGTAGACGCCGAAGATAGTGATGATCCTGAGGGGTACTTCCCGGTTTATCATTTCTTCAGGCAGGACGAGTTCAAGCTGTCAGAAAAGGCGGTGCTAGCCGCTTTCCTGATGACATGGCTTCGTGATTGTGTAGTCCCTGGTGGTTCAGGGTCTATTGAAAGAATAAGTCGGGGTATGATACTTCCGGCTGTAAAGCTGGCCTTTGGACGCCAACTTGCTCTGCTTCCAGCGATGGTCTGCGCCATCCAACGGGATTTGCGATACTTCGTTGTGAACGAGATGACACCCGATGGCAGAAAAGATTTTGCTAGGACTGAGTTTTCCTTTCATTATCTGATGGTATTGCTGGTGCTGCATTGTCCTCGATTGATGAATGCCGGGTTGATGGCAGACTCTTTGGCGGGGGTTGTCTTTCTTCGAAGATTCAAAGATACGGATTGGACCGTTACAGGGGTGCCTATTTGCAGGAAGGCTTTGAGTTTTATGCAGAACTATGAATTCTTCAGAGTGTCACCTCCGTCTGGTAGTAGCCGTGCAGGAGACACCCTAGTAGATGAGGGAGCACTCACTACTAGCCTTCCTATTGGGGCGTTTCGTTGGCTCCCGTCCATCAGGCCTTCCTATCTGGTGTTCAGGAATAGGAACCATACTTTCCTGGAACCTTATTTGCCGAGTCACTTTGTACGGCAATTCGGCTACAACCAGCTTCTCTTGGGCAATCCCAGCCCTCATCTACAGTCGATAGGGAGTTTGATCGACGGGGCACGTGCATGGGGCTACTATAACGCTGGATTTACGGTGGCAGTTTTTACCCTGCCAGAAGATAAGCCTGACACCCATATGCTCTTTGCTGCTGCCAAGTTCTATATTCAGGTCAATACCCTTCATTCTCGGTATGACCGTAAGCAAAGTTTAATATCGGGGACTAGGTTTTCCCCTACTCTTGCTGATATAGGACGAGTGTGCGCAATGGGGAGTTACAGAAAGGAAGGCGCCGCACCCACAGTTGAGCCGGCTGCAGCACCACAGCAAAGAGTTGTTCTTGAGGACCCTATTGTTGTAGCACCTCGGAGAGAGGATACTGAAGAACCTCTTCCTGACATTCCTCATAAGAGGAAAGCTTCCACCACATTCCTCATAAGAGGAAAGCTTCCACCGAGCTGGTTTCATGACCCAAAAGGAAGAAGGTTGTTGTTTCCCGAAGGAGAAAGAAGGTCGCGGACGTGAGTGCCGGTTCGCCTCCTCCCAGAAGATCTTCTCGGCAGACGACGTCGCGGGCTATTACCATTCGGGAGGTAGATCCCTTCCTAGACTCCATAGCCATTTTGGTCAAACCATTAGGAGTTTTCTCACCATTGCGTTTGTCCTTTGCGCAGGACGTTGAAGTCACGACTGTGGCAGGTACTTCTTTGTCTGAAGAGGTGGACATAACAACAGTGTCCCCTGCTCGTCCTCAACCGATGGATGAGGGCGGGTCTTCTTCAGTTGTAAGGCTTGAGTGACAGGATGATTAGGGCGAAGGCCCAGACTATGACGGCGATCAGAAAACCAATCCGTCTTATGACATTTCTTTGGGGGATATGTCTGCGATAGGAGCTATAATGAAAGACTTGGATGAAAGATTTTTTGACTTTGATTTTGCGTGCTCCTCGTGAGGCTAACTACCATTGTATATTCCCTTGTAGACAAGGAGAAAGAACCACTCATAGAGATAGCACAAGGCATTGGGAGAGAAACAGAGGTTGTCCTCGGCTTCTCCGAATTTCTTGGTGTGGAGGAAGCTGTTAGTGAGCCGGCATCGGCTGCAGAATAAGAGATTGAACAACCTACTGAGGGGGCTATTGCTGAATCTGCTCCCGGTCCAGCTGGGGCAGTAGAAGATACCCAGCTTGATGCTGCTCGAGGCCTTGATATTGTTCTTCTTGAACAGCCTGGGCCTGCTCTCGGTTTCCCTGAAGCCAAGACCGATGACTTAGCCCAAGTTGGCGCTGAGCATACCGGAGGTACGAAATTACAACCCTTTCGTATTCCCCTTTTTTGGTTACTGATACATATATTATTTTCTTGTCAGGTTCGGCTTCTTACGAGGCATCTCTTCTTGGAGCAGATGAACCTCATCAAGCATCCTTCCCGACGACCTCCACTGAAGACGATGAGATGGCCCAGGAAGCCGTCAAAGCTTTCTATTCTGTCCTGAAAGTAAAGCTTCCTGGAGTTCTAAATCGGAATGCCACCTTTGGCCCTGTGAAGGCTGTTGCTGAATGCCAAGTGGCGGCCCTTAAGAGCATCGCCGGCTATAAAAAGCGGGCTAATACTCTAAGAAGGGTTCTGAATGATCTAGAGGGTCAGGTCGCCAGATTTCGGGATGCCAAACAACGGAACCCAACATCGTTGTTCCGTGTAGAAGACGAGGCTTTGATCGCGGTTCTGGCGGAGGTGGATGCTACTTTCTAAGCAAGGAAAGATGCCCTCGCTCAAGAGATCAGTGAATTGGCTTATCAGTATGGGCAGTTCAACGCTGCAAGTGAGGCACGTGCTGCTTCGAAGAATAAGCTGGCTGCATAGATTACTGAGAAATATAATCACATTACGCAGATCCAAAGTAAGATTGGTCAACTGGAGGCTAGCTTGAGGACATCGACGTCTGAACATGAGGACTATTTGGCTCAGGCTGCCATGACCGCCATAACTTCCGACCACTTAAAAGAACAGCTGGTGAAGTTGGAGGGAGAACACATGAATCTGATCCCCTTCCAGGATGAGGCTGCTCGTCAAGAAGAGGCGCACCGCCGTGCTATCACGAAGTCTGAAGCTGAAATTGCGGCTCTAAGGGATAGTATCAATCGATTGTGTATCCCTTAGATTTTTTTTGTTTGTAACTGTTTCTTTTAGCCGTCAAGACTCTTGTATATTTTTCTTCGTCTTCTGATAGACGTTTTAATAAAGAATCTGTTGGCTTTCAAAATTCATGAATAGAGTTTATGAAATATCAGAATTAGAGGTAATATGGACATAGTAAGGATATTTCTGGTGGGTGTTCCACTGGAGAATTTGATGTGAACTTATTATCCGTTTTATATTCAGGGTTCTTGAATATATATAATAAGTTGAAAGAAGCTACTAATAGAGGTAATATGGACATAATAGCAGAGGATGTTCTATATCTAACCAGAGGTAATATGGACGTGGAAGGATATATAACATTAGGTAGGAGTGGATAATTCAGAGGTAATATGGACGTGATTATCCTTGATGAATGTTTTGCTCAGAGGTTATATGGATGTGGCAAAACGTTTCTTAATCATCCCACTGGGGAAATAATTATCGAAAAATAATTCAGAGGTAATAGGAACGTGACTTGTTTTCGTCAGACCGAGTTTTGGCAGAGTCAAAAATGAAAATAATTCTACTGGGAATCTTTTTAGAGGACCTATTATCCATGGCGTATTCAAGACTCTTAAAATACAGATAATAGTTAGATGATTTTTTGAATCACACAAACATTGTACTGTATATTTATATGATTAAATTAGGGTATATGTGAACACTGTTACACATAATATTTCTTCAGGAACTTGCCGTTGATCGGCATCATGAGCAAGTAACCATCAGGCTTGGTTAGTCGATACGCACCGTTAGAATACACTAATTCTATAACGAAAGGACCTTCCCATTTAGGCTAGAATTTTCCTTTTGTCTTGTGTGTCATGACCATTGGTCTTCTCACAGCTAAGACTAGTTCACCAACTTGGAAGATTCTTTCATTCACCTTTTTATTAAAGGCTCTGGAAAGGCGTGCTTGGTATATCTCAATACACTGCTGAGCTAATAAGCATTTTTTGTCTAGCGCTTCGAGCTCCTGTAGTCGTAGCCGGTAACTTTCTTTGGCAGTCAACTCACTAGCTAAGGCTACTCGAAGAGAAGGAATCTGGATTTCTAGGGGAAGAACTGCTTCGCTTCTATAAACCAGAGAGAATGGCGTACTGCATGTTGGAGTCAGGACCGTTGTACGATAGGCCTAGAGACATTCGTCGAGCTTCTCATTCCAATCGTGTTTGTTTGAAGACACAAACTTCTTAAAAAGTTTAATGATGGTCTTATTGAAGGCTTCTGCTAACCCATTAGCCGCTGGATTGTAGGCAGTCATGGCTATATTCTGGATTCGATTCTTATCGCTGAACCGATAGAATGCATGACTCGCAAATTTTGGACCATTATCATGGATGATCCTACGAGGTAGGCCGAAGCGATAGATAACGTGATGTTTGACAAAACTGATCACGTTCGACGTCTTCACTTCGGTGAGCGGTATAGCTTTCGTCCAATTTGGAGAAGTAATCGATTATAGCTAGGATGAACCGTTGTCCTCTGGAAGATGGCGGGCTAATTGGGCCTATGACGTCCATACCCCAGGCTTCAAAGGGCCAAGATGCTGTCGTCGGGTATAGAAACTTCGAAGGTTGATGAATGAAGTCGGCGTGGAACTGACAAGTCCTACACTTTTTTGCATATTCAACAACATCTGCTGTCATCATGGGCCAATAATAACCCATTCGTCTAAGACAATCTTGTAATTTGGGGCCTGGTTGATGTGCACCACAAACTCCGTCGTGAGCCTCACGGAGTGCATGTTTGGCTTCGGTGTCTGATAAACATCGTAACAGTAGCCCGTCGTAAGAGCATCGGTACAGCATTTTGGTAGCTGTATCATAGTAAATTTTGAGGGATCGTCTTTGGACAAATACTGCTTCCTTTGGGTCCTCAGGGAGGATTCTATAGATGGCGTAGTCTATGAAAGAAAATCTCCAGTCTTTAACATCGATGTTTGTTTCTGTTGCATAACTGTGATAAATATACAAGGCATCTTTCACACAGAATAACTCTCGACCAGATACTGTGATCGAATGTTGAGTGTTGACAGGAACGTTCAGGGAAGCAGCAAAACAGGCTAAAGCATCTGCTTCTATATTCTGTAGTCGAGACACGTGCTCGATGAAGAATCCAGGGAAAGTAGAGGCCAATTCGATTGTCGCTTTGTGATATGGGATGAGATCTTCGTGACGAACTTCATAATCCCCTCGGACCTGACTAAATATTAGCTTAGAATCGCTGCAAGCTTCTAGATAGTCAACTCCCAGTTGTTTTACCAGTTGAAGGCCAATCAATAGGGCATTATATTCGGCCACGTTGTTGGTGCAGGGTTCTATGAGAGAATATGCACGATGTATAACCAGATGGTCGGGTGACACAAGCACGATGCCTACTCCGGCCACGATATTTCCTTTAGGTTCTGTTCTTGATGCACCGTCAAAGAACATTCGCCAAATAAGAATTTCATCAGTTGTAGATTGCCTATTCATGGCTGCCATCATTCTTCTGAGCTAATAGGGCACCAAGGGAATGGTCCATAGCGCGGACATATAGTAAGAAGGGTTTCCCCATTATTGGAGCCACCAATACTGGGGGGCTTGTGAGATACTTCTTGATGTCATCAAATGTGTGTTGACATTGTTCAGTCCAGACAAAAGATACGCCTTTCTTCATGAGCTGAGTAAACGGTTGACACCTTCCAAAATGATTCGAAATGAATCGTCTGATGTAGGCTAGCCTTTCTTGAAGTCCGCGTAGCTCTTTGAGATTTCTAGGGGAATGCATATCGAGGATAGCTTTCACTTTCTTCGGGTCAAGACGTATGCCCTTTAAAGTGATAACAAAACCAAGGAACTTGCCGCTAGAGACTCCCAGAAAAGACTTGGTTGGATTCATCTTGAGTTGGTGTGCATGCATTAGTTTGAACACCGTTCTCAAGTTTTGGAGGTGGTTGCCCTTGAGACGACTTTTAGCAGCGATATCGTCTACGTAGAATTCCACAGTTTTGCACAAATGATCGTAAAAAATTGTATTCATAGCTCGCTGGTATGTCGCCCTTGCATTTTTCAATCCGAAGGGCATCACCGTATAGCAGTATACCTCCAACGGTGTTTGAAAAGATGTGTGTTTTTCATTATCGGGGAACATCTTGATCTAGTTGTAGCCTGAGAACCCATCCATGAAGGACATCCGCTCGAAGCCGTAAGTATTGTTGATCATTACGTTGGTGATCGGTAGAGGGAACTCATCTTTTGGACATACAGATTTCAAATCACAGTAATTGATATAGACTCAAACTTTATCATTCTTTTTTATGGCTGGAACAATGTTAGCGACCCAGTCAGGGTATTCTTCTTCGCGAATGAATCCACTTGCAATAAGCTTCTTGACTTCACTTTCGATGGCCTCCATGATATCTGGTCGGAATCGTCGTTGCTGCTGCTTCACTGGCTTAGCTTTAGACGAGATATTTAGGCGATGCATAGCAACTTTAGGGTCCAAGCCTAGCATGTCTTCATAGCTCCATGCAAAGACGTCAATGTATTCTCTTATAAGCTGTATAAGAGATTGTTGTTCTTCGCCAGACAGACTTTGCTGATGAAGATTGGTTTAAGAGATGATTCATCTCCTAAATTAACTTGGATGACTTCGTCTTCGGTAGGTGGTTCACGTTGTTTGAAACGTAACTCCCACCTAGTATCCATCTTTTGAGCCCATTTTTCAAGCTCGATCGATTGGACATCGTCTGCAATTTGGTCAACTAACACCATGTTGACGGACAAAGTTCCTTTGAACATGTCTTCAATACTGGAGTTTGAATCCCAGAGGCAGGAATCAGAAGAATGAGAACAATAATCTACTTCGACGTCTGTTCCTTCAGAAGTTGTTGGAGGAGTGACGTAACCCAAACCAACACCATTTTGTTGATAATAGTTTTCAGGTTTGCTGGGAGGAGCAAAGTGACGTATTGGCAATCGTCGTCCCTGACTGAAGTTTAGCCCCTGGTCGCTTTTTATGTCATATCCTATGTACCGGATGATATTCTTGGCCTGCCAACTATATCGGTATAGTTGTATTTTCCCAGAATCATAGTCAGCTTTGGTGTTGTGATTAGGAGAAGTAGAGTCCAGAACAAACTTTCTTTCGCCAATTATTCGACCGAAGATGATTAGTTCTTCACCCTTCTTTCTAGCTGGAACGATGAAGTAGTAGATATCTTCTGGCCAGACTTTTTCCCGCAGATGATGCATCGTGACTGGCATACAGAGGTGTGGTCCTATGCTGTGCTCTAGAGCGTATATCGTATCTATATACTGGTTTACGGATTGGTAGACATCGAAGTAATTCAAAGATAAATCTTTACTTAGAAAATACGCAAGTTCTTCTTCAGGGATAACATCATCCACTGAAGGTACATTATTTTGAGTATTGATATACTCATTGAGAGGATCATTGTCTAGAACAGGAGCCACAACCTTGGCCAAGTTCACCACATAGGGTAACTCTTCAGGATTGGGAGGATGGACTTCAGCAGGTTCCACCCGTGGTATTTTGCGGAGAGTGATGGTCAATGGTTTGACCTTATCAAGATTCTTCTTTTCAACCCAGATTGTGTGAGGCTTTGGAGTACTTCTTGGAGTAGTACGTCCTTTGACTCGGATAATCAGGAGACCATCACTGGAGGATGAACTAACTTCAGCTTCATCATCAGCTTCGTTGGCATCATCCTTGGAGGGCTGAGATTGATAAAGTAATGAATCTCCGTAGTAGGCTTCAATGCCCTTAAAAGGATCGACATTGACAAACTCCGTCTTCACGATGCCATCGCTATTGACGTACTTGAAGCACTGGTGAAGTGTTGAAGAAACGATCATGTTCTCGTATATCCACGGACGTCCCAACAAGACGTTGTAGGATACATTGGCGTCGATTACATAACAAGAAACCTCTGTTCAGAGATCACCAATCTGGCACTTGAGACGGATCTTGCCCAGTGGGTGGCTTCTTCCAGCATTGAATGCCATAATAGTTGTATTGGTTGCAGATAGCTTGTGCAGTAGGATTCCTAGAATTTGGAGTAAACTTCTAGAAATGATGCTGAGGAAGGAACCTGGATCGATATACATCTGATCCACTTTAATCGCCCTGATATACCATATATAGTACAGAGGTCTATTATGACGATTATTTTTGAGTATCATGTCCTCTTGTAAAAAGGTGATGTTGGGCACCACTTCCATAGTACTGTGGCAGTGAGGCCAGGAGACAGGATCTTCAGCGGGGGCTTTGACTTCAGCGAGATAAGAGTCGGCATGTAGTAATGCCTCACTTAAGGCCTTCCGTATTTCTTTAGAGAGTCGTAATAGATCGAACAGAGACAACCTGGCATGTGTATTGGCCAGCTGTGCCAGTATGTCAAAGTTGTAAGGCCGATCCATACCTTCGGGAGTTGGCACCTTCAGAGACTTGTCAAATCGTATCTCTTTCTGCTTGGCTTTGTCGTTAGTTGAAGGCTTAGACGGACCGGCTTCTGAACTTGTGGGAGGCAGCAGGAGCTTGAGAAGGTACTGCTTCTTCTTGTGCAGGGTCATAAGTCCTTAGGTAAACCTTTCCAGATCGCGTCTCGCCAAATAGAACTTCGTAAATGGGAGAAGACACCATATAACATGATTTGTATTTCTTGCCCCTCTTTACTTTGGGAGATACCACCCCCTGCATCATTTCTTGCACAAGTTTCGGATGGACCCACATGATCTCACCACGTTCAGTCGTGAGTGGTACCAAGGTTGAGTTGTGAGCTGGCGACAGGTTGACGACTTCCATTATTGCCTTTGGGATTGGGACTACGCCGTCTGGTACATCTGTGGGAGGAAAGTCACCAAATTGAAGAGAGATCATGTTAGAAGATATGACCTTGTCTTCAGCTTCGAGGTTGATCACTTGGCTGTCGATAAGCTGTTATATCTTCTTCTTCAGGATGATGCAATCCTTGGTAGAGTGGTGCACGTACTGATGATAAAGACAGTACTTGGGATCGTTGAGTTGGTTCGCCTCCGCTGGACGTCGTAGTGGAGGCAATGTCAGTTTATTACCCTTCGTCAATGTGTGAAAAATGGTAATAACATCATCCTCGTCAAAGGAGAAAGTCTACTTAGGTTTGTCAGGAGCGCCCTAGAAATTTGAAGCTCCCTTGGAAGTATCGACCTTCAAGACTTCTTTCCCTTTACCCCCACGGACAGGGATAGTTTGAGGGTGCTTGCCTTTGTCTTCAGATTTGAGTGTTTTCAACCCCAGTAATTCCAGATTAGGGACGTCGTTTTCAGCAGCACCAGCGGCCCCAATGAAAATGGGCCATGTATCATATCTATGTATATCCAGACAGAACTTTATTGTAGGAAGGAAGTTATGTCGACAAGTATCCATAAGTTCTGAGTATATCGAAGGGCATCTTCAATGCTAGTCGTCTGAAGCGTTCGATGAAAGCAATGACAGACTCAGTCCTCCTTTGCTTGGTCTCGATGAGAGTGGACATACTAAAATGCATGCCACTCTCGTAAAACCTGTTAAGGAATAACCTCTCCAAATCTTTAAAGGAATTGATACAACCGTCAGGCAAACTGCAGAACCATTCAAAATCTACCCCCTACAAGGTGCTAATAAACAGTTTTGACAAGAACGGATCGTCCCTGGGTAAGTGTAGAGTCTGCGTGCTGAAGTATGTCATGTGTTGGCGAGGAGAAGTCATCCCGTCAAATGTATTTAGCGTCAGTGGCTTGTAGTTAGGAGGGCAAGTAGAGTTCTCCCATTCAGGAGGATAAGGTTGAGATATCCCCATCTTCTAAAGCTCGTCTTTGTGTGAGATGGTATAGAGATGGGCAACAAAAGAATCAATTGCATCATGTTGATTGAGCAGGTATTGAGAAACGGCTACTGTACGGTTGTCAGGCGTCGTTGGTGAAGGACCATCCCCAGCATTTGTAAGATTTGAAGGAGACGCAACGGAATGATACTCCTTCTGTAGTGAAGGAGGGTTGTTGCTATGAGCCGGACTAACGTGTGCTGAGATATTTTGTTGAGGTGGAGGAACAGCCCCAGCAGCTTGGACCGCCATGATACTGGTAAGCATATCAGTGATCTTAAAAAATATTGTTTCATGACAATCTAGCCGTTTGTTGGTCTGATCACTGGCTTCTTCAGGTCTCTCTCCATCTGCCATGTATGTAGATAACATGTGAGGTTGAGCAGAGGAAATAGTACAACTGGTACTGATACTGTCTGTCTCTGAGTTAAAAAGTCCCTCGTCTTCAGGTAGGGGAGGTAGATAGTCATCATCAGACTCGGAGAGATCATCGTTATCTGGAAGGCTACCCCCGGTGTGAAGGTCATCTGCTTCAGACTCTGAGGGAATACTACCCCCAGTTGAAGGATCATCACCGAGTACCCATATAGACTCCTTCAGATGTAACAACTTGCTGGCTATCTATTGAAAGACTTCTTCTTCTTTTGTTCGCAAAACTGAGAGAAAAAGTTGGGTTCGTGGTCCACCTTCTTTGATTGGGGCTCCCGTAAGGGGGACCCCATGAAGCCATGTTGGATGAAACACACAACGACTTTTCATCGTCAGAGCGATGCAGTCGTCGAAACATGGACTACCTCTGAGGCACTCTCGTTGCTTTGGAGCAGCAACAGTTGATGACAATACTGTGCACGGATGTACGCCGTAAATTGATGTATCCTCCATCACTTTACGCTTATGGTTTATCATGTCGCGTAAGTCTGCGGAAGGAAGTTTTGCCTTAAAACCCATGTCACATGCATCGTCGAGCTTTGTATATGGGTTTGTAAGGAGAGTTGGCGCATCCGGACTTAGTTCACGTGCAGGGGCAACTAGTTCACATGCAGGGGCAACCTCCACACCTAAGTTCTGTGATGATCTTGAAGACAGTCCCATGCTATACGCGTTGGGACCTGTCTTTTTAATGTGGGCGCATAGACCCTGGAGTCTGCCTTTGGGCGCATGCTTTCCAGAAGTCTTGGCAGCATGCCTAAGCTTCCTCGATGTGGGTGCATAGTATGGGTTAGCAAAGCTTGGGCGCATAGACTTGGGCGCATGACCCTGGGTGCGTAGTCTGTCAAAGAGAGAAGTCTTCTGGTAAGAGTTATGCGCCCATACACCCTCTTGGGCGCATAGGTTTGGGTGGATGCTTGGTGAAGCGGCGTTGTTTTCTTCCAGCTTCGCTTCCTTCGTTTGTAAGCCTCACTGAGTTTGCCCAGAGTGTCGAACACTTCGATTCTTGGCATCGTAGTGTTTTCTTTTTCCAAGTCTCGAGCGTTGCACACTCTTTTGTTGGTTGCATAAAAGAGAAGTCGCTGGGCTAAGTAGAGCCTGGAATGGTATGCACCTTCTTCATTTGTAGAGCTTTTGTGGCAGAGTCATACGCCCACAGAGGAGCTCTATGTGCCCACGTGACAGAGTCCTTCGGTTGCATATATTCTATGACGCTGGCAGGATATGTACCACGAGCCTTCGGAAGCCAAGTCTTGCGAGACTTGTTTGGCTTCACTGATTTTGAGGGAGTAGACCCATTCCTCGATAGCATCTCTTTGAACGCCTGCTGATCGAACTTCACGATGAACATCTTCTTAGTGCTTTCCACTTTGTCGGTATCGGATTGGGCCACCACCTTCTCTTCAGAGGAAATGGTAGTCCCCAACAGAGTCGCCAATTTTATGGACAAAAAAAGAAATGTTCTTTTCTTATTGGCGCAAGGCACCACAAATCGAGTACGCCTGAGAGATCCTGTGCTGAGGATCCCCGAGTACAAAAAGAATTCTGGAGAATGGAACGATGGAGATCGAACGGCAGTTGCTCCTTTACTCTGTTGACAATCCGATTACAAAAGTGGGAGAAAATCTAAGAAAATTGCTAACTCTCGACTCACTGGCAAGAAGTGCAGCAATTTGGCTCTTCAAAATGCTCTTCGTTTCATCCTTTAAAGAGGTATGTGACCCCTTTTTATAGTCGTTTCTGTGCTGGAATGATGTTATGCGCCCATATGAGAAAATACACTAATTTTCATGCGTGCGCATAGTCCTGCTTTGGGCGCATAGAGTGTAGGCGCATACAGACTGTGTGATCGTGGGTTGATCGTGGGGTTGACGTGGTCGCATGCTTCGGTGCATGACTGCTCGTGGAGACTGACGTGGTCGTATGCTTCGGTGCACAATTGATCGTGGGTTTAACCGAGTTGGGGCGCATAGCCTGAAACAGGGCTATGCACCTCCTTCTGGAGGAGTCTAGGGTGGGCGCATCGCTTGCTCTGGTGACTTGGGCGCATAGCTTGCTCTGGTGACTTGGGCGCATATGACTTCTCTGGCTTGGGCGCATGGTTGTCAAGACAGCTAAAATTTTCATGCTTCTACAGATACAAAGTGAGACTGGCAGTTAAATACTACAATCAATGAAAGGGCATAGATTTTGATGAGATTTTTTGTTGGTCATCAAGTTGTATCTATTCAGATGGTGCTAGCATTAGCAGCCAGTTTCGATGTAGAGGTTGAGCAGATGGACGTGTAGAAATTATTCCTCCATGGTGATCTAGAGGAGAAATTATACATGGAGCAGCCATAGGGTTTCTATGAGCAAGGCAAGTCACATTCAGTCTACCGGTTGAGGAAGAGCTTGTATGGTCTAAATTAGACTCCTAGACAGTGGTACATAAAGTTTGAGTCATTTATAGAAAGGCATGATTATTGTCACGACCCGCTACCCAAATTGTTGGGCCAGGCCGAGTCATGCCCAGCCTACGTTGGGATAAAACGTAGTAAGCTGTTCTAAAGACAACAGGATAAGACTAAATGTGCTAACAGTTCTATAAGTGAAGAAGAATCATAAATGCTCCAAACACAAAAGTCGTCGTATATAGTGAAATGTCCAAGTACAAGTGAACTGAAAAGTAAAACTGGATACATGTCCAGTTACAAAAAGATATAGTCTAATACATGTCTACTCTCAATGTCTAAGTAAACAAAGACAACTAGGCGAGGTTCCCCGCAGGAACATCCTCGTAAAGCAGAGCCGGGTCCTCGGCAGTATCTCCATAGTATGTGTCACAGAGTAACTCCTCCTCAGTAAGGACACCTACAACGTTATCCTGTCAGGACGGAAGCAAGTACTAAATCTAACAAACATATAATACTGATCATGTGATGAAAAGGAAATGACATATCATGTTGGTTCAGTTTTAGGTATATTTTATCATGGCAATAGATATACATTTTAAAGTTTAAAACTGTAGTAGGTGAGTGATCAGTCAATAGGTAATCAGGATGTACAGCGGTACATATCAATTTTCTGATGTGCACATACGTACACATAACGGCATCGGTGTATATCCATACACAAACGCGGGACCAGACATACGACACAGATACATATAGAATATAACGGTGCTCGGTAAATACATACGGAGAAGGGGGTCATGATCACGTACACTACTAGCAGTTTTCCCTTAACCCGTTATTTAAGCATGTGGGAGAGATTATGAGATACGGTATAAACATGGTAGAGACTGAAAGTAATACAACATGTAAAGTTCTAACTTGCTACCCCAAGGATCAGCATTTAACATGGTTGGTGATTCACAGTTTTATGGTTTATAGCAGTATGCAAAGTTCGTAGAAAGTACTTGCCTCTAGCAAAGAAAAGCAAAACAAGCTGCGATAAAAGTGCTATAGATGTCCGGTAACTCGTCACTGTAGAAATAAATGCAATAACTTAGCTTTTACACTAAGCTAAAATACTAGGACACTAATTGGTGCGACACGACTTGTGACTGGACACCTAGCCAAAATGATAATTTTAGCTTAGGAGACCAATATGGGGTGACACACTACTTTAACTAACTTTCTAGGGTCTTTACACTAGTGAGGGGTGGGGTTTAACACAGCTAAAATTCAAAATAACACAAAAAGCTACAAGTCGTAATTAATCAATAAATAAATCAAAAGACCATTGTGTTCTAACAATTTTAGAGATAGACAAAAAGCCTAATTTTACTTAAAGTAAAGTATCAAAGTGATCCTTGTTAATCATAGAAATTTATTATAATTTTTTTGGAATTTATTAACCAGTACAAATATTTTATAAAAATCAGTTTTCCTAAGTATACAGAAAACGAGTTTTGGTTTCATATGCCAAACTAGTGGTAAAACAGTAAATTAAATACTACAAAAATTATACTAAATTAGCTAAGGTAACATAGTATCTAAAAACTATTTTTCCATAATTTTAGCAGTACTTTAAGTATTTTTAGAAAATCAAAAACAGCATTGCACACAATAATTAATTATCTGCGTATTTTTTCCATGTATATAATTTGAACCAAAGTTCAAATACAGGACCCAAGGCCATGAATCAAATCCAATATGACTTGTACAGGTCTTGAATGTGTGAAAACACATTTGAGTCCAAATACCCATGCTAGGCTTGGACACCAAATGGTTGCAGTAATTTAAATACACTAAAAATATAATTTGGTAAAAGTGCAAAAATAATATTAATATTTTAATAAGATACAAAATAAATATATACATACATATGTTGAAAGTACATATATCTATGTATAAGGAAAATACTTAATTTATAAAGTATATATATATATACAAATATATATATATATATAAGAAAACTCTTAATTATAAAGTGTATATATATATAATATATATACACATAAAAGTATATACATATATATACAAACATATATATATGAAATTTACTAACTATAAAATATATATACATATATATAATATACTGTCAAAAATACAGTGTATACATATATATATATATATATATATATATATATATATATATAAAACAAAAGAGAAAAAGAAAAGAAAGGAAACAGGAAAAAGAAAAAGAAAGGAAAACAGAAGGGGGGCTCGAACCCAAGCCAGCGGGGGGGGTTTCAATCGGGTCGGGCTGGCCAGGGGGTCAGCCCGCTGGGTTTGTTAGAGTTAGGGTTTAGTTTGTTTTATTTCGTTTAGGCTAGATTAATAATAATAATAAAATAACTGTCATGTGTCCTGACAGTTAGTGACACAGGTATCAACGTGTCTGGGCTAGCACGACACGCACGGTTCGATTCTCACGTGTCCAGTTCCACGCTTATGTTCGCCAGGACACGGCGAACAGCATGGACTCAACACGAGATACGCACGACTCGTAAGGACACTGCTACTCATGTGTCCAGCTCTGGGGGGAATTTGATGGTCGTGGACGGCGGAGGAGGCGTCGTGACGGTGGCGGAGTGGTGGCGCTGCGGTCGTCTCGTCGAGGCGAAGCGGATGGTGGTGATGGCTGGTGACGACGACGGCTGTGGAGGTAGCGCTGGGGGTCGTCGGAGTTAGGGTTAGGGTCGAGTTTCGTCGGGGAAGAAAGGGGGGCTGTGGTGGTCGTGGTGAGAAATTTGGGTTAGGGTTTAGGTCAGGGGAGAGAGGGAGGAAGTTTTATAGGATTTTTGGGCGGTTGGACAGCCGGAAATGGCGGGGTCAGGGCGGCGTGGCGGTGGGCAGTCGTCGGTCGGGTCAACGAGAGTGGGTGAGGAGAGAGAGTGTCTGGTCGGGGGGGTTAGGTAGTTTAGCAGTTAGGTCTCCATAGAATTAGGATTTACACAAATGCATTATTAGTGAGCAATTACAAAACAATATTTGCATTTCTTAATTAAAAACAATTCTTTAATTACAAACTGATATAAAAACATTTCAAAAATTTGCAAAATGATATCAAAATATTTTAGAAAATTACAAATCAATATTTTTCTACTTAAAAACTCATTTAAAAATTATAAAAAAATTCCTAAAAATCCTAATAATTATTTTAAGGCTAAAATTAACATTAAAAATTAATTAGCACTAATTTAACTAAAATTTGAAAACCAGGGGCTTACAAGTCTTCCCTTCTTGAAAAATTTCGTCCTCAAAATTCACAAAGATTGAAGACCCGACAATATTCTAACATAGCAAGCAAAGCAACAAAATGACTAAGGCTGCGATCGAAACTAACCTCTAAGGTATCAAGCGGGAACGGGTGGTTCCCTCGCAGCGGTTGGATCGAACAAGTAGCGGTATCTCCCCCTCATGTCCGACTCCCTCTCCCAAGTAGATTCACCTGGGGAGTGACGGCTCCAAGCTACTCGTACTAGGGGTATAACCTTGTTCCTCAGCCTCTTCTCTCTCCTGTCTAATATCTCCACTGGCTGCTCAGAAACTGCAAGTCTCGATCCGACCTCCAACTCCGAATGATCTAGCACATGACTGGGGTCTGGAACATATCTCCTCAGCTGAGATACGTGAAAGACATCGTGAACTCCTGCTAGGTTGGGTGGAAGTGCAACCCTGTAAGCTACCTCTTCGATCCTGCCAAGTACCTCGAACGGCCCGATGTATCTGGGGCTCAGCTTCCCTCCTCGTCCGAACCGGATCGTCCCTCGAGTAGGTGATATCTTCACTAGCACCATATCACCGTCTGCGAACTCCATCGGCCTGCGACTAGCATCAGCCCAGTGTTTCTGCCAATCCTGAGCTACTCTGAGCCTGTCTCTGATCATCCCGACTTTCTCTGCTGCATCCGTGATCATCTCTGGCCCAAGCAGAACTCTGTCTCCGACATCATCCCAAAAGAGCGGTGTGCGGCATCGTCGTCCATATAGTGCCTCGAAAGGAGACATACCAATACTGGCCTGGTAGCTGTTGTTGTATAAAAACTCTACCAAGTGCAGATGGCTCTCCCATGATCCTCCGAAGTCCAGCATGCAGGTCCTCAGCATATCCTCCAGTGTCTGTATCATCCTCTCGGACTGCCCATCTGTCTGCGAGTGGTACGCCGTACTGAACTTGAGCCTACTGCCCAACTCCTCCTGCAAGCTCCTCCAGTAGTGGGATGTGAATCTGCTGTCTTTGTCTGACATGATGCTCACCGGCACTCCGTGTAGGCGAACTATCTGCTGCATGTATAGCTCCGCCAAATTCTCGGTGGAAAGCCCCACCTTGAAGGGTATGAAGTGCGCACACTTCGTCAGCCTGTCTACAATGACCCAGATGGCATCCTTTCCTCCTTGGAAACGAGGAAGCCCTGAGACAAAGTCCATCGTAATATGTTCCCACTTCCACTCAGGAATGGATAACGGCTGCAACAAACCAGCTGGCCTCTGGCGCTCCGCCTTGACCTGCTGGAAAACTAGGCATCTCGAGATGAAACGTGATACATCCCTCTTCATCCCGTGCCACCAAAGATGTTTCTGCAAGTCACGGTACATCTTGTTAGCACCAGGGTGAATAGAATATCTCGATCGGTGTGCCTCCTATAAAACTGCCTCTACTAGCTCTCCCTTTGGCACGTACAATCGGCTGCCATGCCTCAAGGATCCATCCTCTGCTATAGTGAAGTCATCCAGCAATCCCGCTAAAGCCTGGGGTCGAAGTCTGCGAAGGCTCTCATCTGTAGACTGTGCCTTCTGGATCTGCTCCATCAAACCTGACTGAATGTCAAGCGCCATCATCTGTATCACTGATCCTGGCCGAACTAGCTCGATACCTAGCTTCTCCAGATCCTCCCGCAAATGCCGATTAATTATCAGATACCATGCCATCGGATGCCTGTTCAGCGCATCCGCCACCACATTTGCCTTTCCGGGATGATACTGTAAATCGATGTCGAAGTCCTTCATCAACTCCAACCATCGTCTTTGCCTCATGTTCAGCTCTTTCTACGTGAACACATACTTCAAGCTTTTGTGGTCAGTAAAGATTTCCACACGCTCTCCGTATAAGTAATGTTTCCATAACTTGAGTGCAAAGATCACCGCAGCTAACTCTAGGTCATGGGTAGGATAATTTTGCTCATGAGTCCGTAATTGCCTAGATGCATAAGCAATCACTTTCCCATGCTGCTGTAGGACACATCCTAGCCCCTTCCCAGAAGCATCACTGTATATGGTGAAACCTCCAGATCCTGAAGGTAAAGTCAGAACTGGAGCGGTCGTCAGCCTCCTCTTCAGCTCCTCAAACGCTGCCTGGCAGTCCTCTGACCAGATGTACTCTGCGTCCTTCTGCGTCAGCTTTGTCATGGGTTCAGCTATCCTAGCAAAGTCCTGGACGAACTTCCTGTAATAGCCTGCTAAACCCAGAAAGCTCCTGATATCCGAAACTGACGTCGGAGCCTTCCACGTCTCAACTGCAGCAATCTTCTTGGGATCCACCGAGATTCCATCTCCAGTGACTACATGGTCGAGAAACTCCACTCGGTCTAAAAAGAACTCGCACTTCGGCAATTTGGCAAACAATCTCTCCTGCCTCAGAATTCCCAAAACTATCCGCAAGTACTCTGCATGCTCCTCTGGCGTCTTCGAGTATATCAGGATGTCGTCGATAAATACTACGACGAACTTATCCAGATACTGGTGAAATGTCTTATTCATCAAATTCATAAAGACAGCTGGCGCATTTGCGAGACCAAATGGCATCACCAGAAACTTGTACTACCCGTACTTCGTGTTGAATGCCGTCTTCTGGATGTCTGCTGGCCTAACCTTCATCTGGTGGTACCCGAATCTCAAGTCTATCCTGGAAAACACCTTCGCCCCGCTCAACTGGTCGAACAAATCATCTATCCTGGGCAGAGGATATTTGTTCTTGATGGTGATGGCATTTAAGGCCCGGTAGTCAATACACAACCGGACTGTACCATCCTTCTTAGGCACAAAGAGCACTGGTGCTCCCCATGGAGAAGCACTGGATCGAATGAAACCCTTTTTCAACAGGTCATCAATCTGCTTCTTCATCTCTATGGCCTCCTTGGGATTCACTCTATAGCAAGCCCGGGATACTGGTGATGAACCCGGCACTAAATCTATGGTGAACTCCACATCTCTGTCAGGCGAAAGCCCTGGATGATCCTCTGGGAATACATCCATAAACTCCCTAATGATAGGGTGTGGCGGTGCTGCATCCCCGACTGTCGCACAACAGTTCGGCTCTAGGCTGATCTCCGGCCCTGTCCTCCTGACACTGAATGGTGCTGTGCCCGGGGGACTGAACAAAATACTACCCTCATGGCAATCTATAGATGCATGGGCATAGCTAAGCCAGTCCATCCCCAATATGATATCATAACCGGGGAGTGGCATCACAAAGAATTGCCCCTCGAACTCTCTCCCGGCTATCATAATAGAGCATCTATAGCTAGCTCTAATAGGCACTGGTCCTCCTCCCGTCATTACTCTACTAATCTCCACAGTAGGTGTAGAGACTAAGTGATGTTCATGCATAAACTCTAATGACAGGAAGCTATGAGATGCACCAGAATCAAACAAGCATAGAGCTAGAAAAGTATGCAAATAAACATGACCTGTGATGACGTCAGCTAAGTAATCCGGCTCCAAAACCTGCTCTGGCTCCGGCTCAATGGCTAGACTATAAACCCTCCCCTGAGGTCCCTTCTGCTGCTGCAGATGCTGCCCGAACCTCTGCTGCTGAGTCGGGAGTGGTCCTCTAGTCTTCGCTACTGGGCACTCTCGAAGCTGATGGGTGGCAGACCCACAAGCCAAACACTGCCCCAACTTCTTCCTGCAGATGGAAGCGTCGTGGCCTACCCTCTTGCAGAATACAGAAATACCTCCCTTCGGCTGCTGTCGGGGTCCCGGGGCTCTAACTGGCGGGGTCGGGTGATGTGATGTAGGGGGACGGTAAGTCTGTTGGGGCGGCGTCGGTGCTCTCTGCTGGAAAGCCTGACGCTTGGACGGTCCCTCATGATGTACAGAAGCCGGCCTCTTGTATGACAGAAGACGCTCCTCAATGCTCCGGGCCAACTCTAGGCTCTGGTAGTAGTCAGTCGTACCGTTTGCTACTATAAGAATGCCAATGTCTGGAACTAGACCATGGCAAAACCTACGGGTCATCTCCTCTGGATCAGCAACCAGACTAGGAGCAAAACGGCTCAGGCGACTAAACTCTGTCGTATAGTCATCAACAGAACGGTTCCCCTGCTGGATGTTCTGGAATCGTAGCCCCATGGCTACTCTAGCAGTGGTCGAGAAGAATTTCTTCTTGAACTGGGTCTTGAACTGGTCCCAAGTGGCTCTACCTCTCGCAAACAACGGCTCATTCCGAAACCAGACTCCTGCTAAGTCTATCAGCAGAAATCCCGCTGCCTCGACCTGGAGGTCATCCGACATCCTAACTCCCAGAAGCTTCCTCTCTACTAAATCTAGCCAGTCATCAGCTACTACTATGCCCTCAGTCCCTGAGAACTCCTTGGGATTCAGACCCATGAAGTCCTTGATCGTCCCCACTCTCTGCTGTGGCTCTACATGTGGTGGGACCACGGGACGTCCCTCAGAACGCTCCATGCTCTGGCGGAGTAGGGTAGTCTGCTCCTGATGGGTTGTTAGGAACTCCTGAATCAGTGTGAGCAGCTGGTTCCCATCGAGTGTGACGGAAGCCTGGGTGGGTATAGTGATAGGGGGTGGTGGAAGTATCGGGTCCTGCTGGGCCTGTGATGTGGAAGGTGGTTGTGGTATCTGGGTTTGTGGATCTGTGGAGTGGGGGAAAGTGGTGGGTGAAGGTGTATCAGTCAACTGGTCAGCTGACTGGATATGGAGGGCCCCATTCTCGGGGGTAACATACTGGGATGAACGAGTAAGCATCATCTAAATTACACATAAAAAGATTTATAAGGACTTATTTAAAGTAAATAATCATATGCAAGGAAATCTAATTATAATAGCAAACAAGTGATGTATTTCCAATGTTGCAATCCTAGCATTCCTCTAAGTGTTCTAAGCGTCTTTCCTAATGTTGTCTAATTACCTTAAGTTCCTAATTGCAGGCATGCTTGGTACAATAATGTAACCAAACAGTTTAGTCAGGACCTGCATGGGCCACCACTAAAAACATGTCACGACCCGCTACCCAAATTATTGGGCCAGGCCGAGTCATGCCCAGCCTACGTTGAGATAAAACGTAGTAAGCTGTTCTAAAGACAACAAGATAAGACTAAATGTGCTAACAGTTCTATAAGTGAAGAAGAATCATAAATGCTCCAAATACAAAAGTCGTCGTATATAGTGAAATGTCCAAGTACAAGTGAACTGAAAAGTAAAACTGGATACATGTCCAGTTACAAAAGATATAGTCTAATACATGTCTACTCTCAATGTCTAAGTAAACAAAGACAACTAGGCGAGGTTCCCCGCAGGAACATCCTCGTAAAGCAGAGCCGGGTCCTCGGCAGTATCTCCATAGTATGTGTCACAGAGTAACTCCTCCTCAGTAAGGACACCTACAACGTTATCCTGTCAGGACGGGAGCAAGTACTAAATCTAACAAACATATAATACTGATCATATGATGAAAAAGAAATGACATATCATGTTGGTTCAGTTTTAGGTATATTTTATCATGGCAATAGATATACATTTTAAAGTTTAAAACTGTAGTAGGTGAGTGATCAGTCAATAGGTAATCAGGATGTACAGCGGTACATATCAATCTTCTGATGTGCACATACGTACACATAACGGCATCGGTGTATATCCATACACAAACGCGGGACCAGACATACGACATAGATACATATAGAATGTAACGGTGCTCGGTAAATACATACGGAGAAGGGGGTCATGATCACGTACACTACTAGCAGTTTCCCCTTAACCCGTTATTTAAGCATGTGGGAGAGATTATGAGATACGGTATAAACATGGTAGAGACTGAAAGTAATACAATATGTAAAGTTCTAACTTGCTACCCCAAAGATCATCATTTAACATGGTTGGTGATTCACAGTTTCATGGTTTATAGCAGTATGTAAAGTTTGTAGAAAGTACTTGCCTCTAGCAAAGCAAAGCAAAACAAGCTACGATAAAAGTGCTATGGATGTCCGGTAAGTCGTCACTGTAGAAATAAATGCAATAACTTAGCTTTTACACTAAGCTAAAATACTAGGACACTAATTGGTGCGACACGACTTGTGACTGGGCACCTAGCCAAAATGATGATTTTAGCTTAGGAGACCAATGTAGGGTGACACACTACTTTAACTAACTTTTTAGGGTCTTTACACTAGTGAGGGGTGGGGTTTAACACAGCTAAAATTCAAAATAACACAAAAAGCTACAAGTCGTAATTAATCAATAAATAAATCAAAAGACCATTGTGTTCTAACAATTTTAGAGATAGATAAAAAGCCTAGTTTTACTTAAAGTAAAGTATCAAATTGATCCTTGTTAATCATAGAAATTTATTATAATTTTTCTGGAATTTATTAACCAGTACAAATATTTTATAAAAATCAGTTTTCCTAAGTATACAAAAAACGAGTTTTGGTTTCATATGCCAAACTAGTGGCAAAACAGTAAATTAAATACTACAAAAATTATACTAAATTAGCTAAGGTAACATAGTATCTAAAAACTATTTTTCCATAATTTTAGCAGTACTTTAAGTATTTTTAGAAAATCAAAAACAGCATTACACACAATAATTAATTATCTGCGTATTTTGTCCATGTATATAATTTGAACCAAAGTTCAAATACAGGACCCAAGGCCATGAATCAAGTCCAATATGACTTGTACAGGTCTTGAATATGTGAAAACACATTTGAGCCCAAATACCCATGCTAGGCTTGGACACCAAATGGTTGCAGTAATTTAAATTCACTAAAAATATAATTTGGTAAAAGTACAAAAATAATATTAATATTTTAATAAGATACAAAATAAATATATACATACATATGTTGAAAGTACATATATCTATGTATAAGGAAAATACTTAATTTATAAAGTATATATATATATATATATATATATTTTTTTTTTATATAAAGTATATATATATATATATATATATATATATATATATATATATATATATATATATATATATATATATATATATATATATATATATATATATAAGAAAACTCTTAATTATAAAGTGTATATATATATATAATATATATACACATAAAAGTATATACACATATATACAAACATATATATATGAAATTTACTAACTATAAAATATATATACATATATATAATATACTGTCAAAAATACAGTATATACATATATATACATATAAATATATATATAAAATAAAAGAGAAAAAGAAAAGAAAGGAAACAGGAAAAAGAAAAAGAAAGGAAAACGGAAGGGGGGCTCGAACCTAAGCCAGCGGGGGGGGGGGGGTTCAATCGGGTCGGGCTGGCCAGGGGGTCAGCCCGCTGGGTTTGTTAGAGTTAGGGTTTAGTTTGTTTTATTTCGTTTAGGCTAGATTAATAATATAAAAAAAAATAACTGTCCTGTGTCCTGACAGTTAGGGACACAGGTATCAACGTGTCTGGGCTAGCACGACACGCACGGTTCGATTCTCACGTGTCCAGTTCCACGCTTATGTTCGCCAGGACACGACGAACATCATGGACTCAACACGAGACACGCACGACTCGTAAGGACACTGCTACTCACGTGTCCAGCTCTGAGGGGGGATTTGATGGTCGTGGACGGCGTAGGAGGCGTCGTGACGGTGGCGGAGTGGTGGCGCTGCGGTCGTCTCGTCGAGGCGAAGCGGATGGTGGTGATGGCTGGTGACGACGACGGCTGTGGAGGTGGCGCTGGGGGTCGCCGGAGTTAGGGTTAGGGTCGAGTTTCGTCGGAGAAGAAAGGGGGGCTGTGGTGGTCGTGGTGAGAAATTTGGGTTAGGGTTTAGGTCAGGGAAGAGAGGGAGGAAGTTTTATAGGGTTTTTGGGCGGTTGGGCAGCCAGAAATGGCAGGGTCAGGGCGGCGTGGCGGTGGGCAGTCGTCGGTCGGGTCAACGAGAGTGGGTGAGGAGAGAGAGTGTCTGGTCGGAGGGGGGGTTAGGTAGTTTAGCAGTTAGGTCTCCATAGAATTAGGATTTACACAAATGCATTATTAGTGAGCAATTGCAAAACAATATTTGCATTTCTTAATTAAAAACAATTCTTTAATTACAAACGGATATAAAAACATTTCAAAAATTTGCAAAATGATATTAAAATATTTTAGAAAATTACAAATCAATATTTTTTTACTTAAAAACTCATTTAAAAATTATAGAAAAATTCCTAAAAATCCTAATAATTATTTTAAGGCTAAAATTAACATTAAAAATTAATTAGCACTAATTTAACTAAAATTTGAAAACCAGGGGCTTACAATTATGCACGGACGACTTCAGATCATTGTGTTTTATGAAGTATTTCGTCGAGGATAATTTTATCATTTTATTGTTCATGTGGATGATATGCTATTGGTAGTTCGAAATGCCACCATGATAGCGGAGTTGAAGCACCAACTAGGCATGACCTTCTCTATGAAGGATTTGGACATATCAAAGTCTATTCTTGGGAAGGAGATCAGTCTAGAGAGAGTCCAAGTTGTTTTACTTGTCCCAAAATAAGTACATTAATCGGGTACTTCAGTGTTTCGGGATGGACAGGTCAAAGAAAGTAAGCAACTCCCATGCAGCTTACTTTAAACTTACACGAAGCAGTGTCCATCTGCCGAAGACGTAAAGGAAAATATAGAGCGGGTTTCGTATGATTCAGCTATGGGAAGTCACATGGATGCTATGGTGTGTACGAGGCCAGGTATTGCTCACGCAGTTTGCATGGTTAGCAGGTATCTTTCCTACACATGAAGGATATTGTCACAACCAGCACCCGGTTTAGGGGCACGAGTACATGGATACGTCCAGCCTACATCGTAGTATCGGCAGGAGAACGTTGTATAGGTCATCTATAATATCTAGCATCTAACAAATATGGAATAACCTTTCATCTCCGTACGGAAGAATAATATATCATATATAACATATACTTAAATCACAAATATCTAAGGAAGATGATAGCACGAATAGACGGAAGATGAAATAGAGTTTAATGTCATAAGTCAAATACAATAGAGTCTAAAATTCTATAAATAAGTACATAATCTGAATAATATAACAAGTCTCAAATATATCAAGACTGGAGACAAATCCAGCAATAGTGATACTATCTAACTAACACCCATCTACGAAGGCTAAGCTACTCTGTCGGGGGATCAACTCCTTGGGTCTCTGGAGCACAGTAATAGGTAGGACACGTATCCACGAGCTCGTCAAATAAAAAATATATCCAGTCAGGATTGGAGCGAAGCACACCTCTAATAGCAGTTCCAATTAAATGATGAGAACTATAAAGCAGTTGTAGCAAGTAGTACATGATGAGCAAGAAATGAAATAAGGATAACGAATAAACATAGTAGCTACCAACTAGATAATAGTGACAAAATGAGCATAGTGAATCAAGAAAATATAGTAAATAAATAATGTAAAGTACAAAACAACTAACTGAGATACATGGTGTGTCCAACGAGAAAATATAAGAGAGTCCAGCAGAAACATATAGTGAGTCCAGTCAAGAGGTATAAAGCGAGTCCAACAATTATAATGTGAGTCCAGTCAAGAAGTATAATATGAATCTAGTAGAAAGCACTAAACCAATGCGTTTTGAAATACCGCTTTCGATATGTAAATGTCTAGGGGTAAATACTGAACATCGCACACTTGGCAAGTGTACGACGGCTATCTTTCTAGATTAGACCAGTAGGGGTAATTCCAGCATGATTAGGAATGTTTGCATGTCTACTCGAGTATTTTCCCGCCCCGACTAGTACAAGTGAATCCATATCCCGACACGTAAATTAAGTACAAGTCCAGCCAAAAAGTAAGTAATGTTAGTAGGAGATTCTAGTAGGTGATTCCAGAAATAGAGGCCAGACAAGTAAGATGCATGTGTCACAAGTAAATGAATCCAAAAATACTAATTCATGTCATGTTAGAAAATAAGGTAATACTATACTAGAACCTAAATCATAATAATTATCAGATAATAAAAACTATTAGAGAATGTACTCACCTGATATCCTAAGCAACGACTGAGGATCGATGTCCGAATCAATGTCATAAAGACCTAATATAAATTTGCAGAGTTACCTGGTGTTCTAGAGTAAACAATATATTTAAATACATTAATTATATGTTTCTAGGCCTTTTCTAGGACATGAAAGATAAACTAGGTCAAAGCTAGTCAAACTTTGTCATACTAGTCTCTATAATTATTATTCCTAATAATATGAATTGCAAGTTGTAGGTTATTAAAATATCAAGTTTACACCTCATTATTCGTACATCGAAATCGACGACACGTAAATCGAGACAAAACGATCAACCGTAAGGTTAACAATCTTCTTTTAACGATCCACATGGTTATCTTGTCAATTTCAGCGATGTGAGATCACTGGAATCAACTCATCTCAATTTTGATGCACGAATTCCGAAATATGAACATAATAAAAATTAATTATCATTTTTGGTGATACATAAAGAAAAATCTACAGACGTCATCAAATGATGAAACAAATATCACCAACATGTCCAAAATGGTCAAATTAGCTAGGATAGCCTACCCATAAGTCTAATTTGGACACAGGGACATAATGATAATTTTGGATCAAAATGATGTTCTCCGTTGGACCCGCTTTACACCAAAAAATGTGTCAAGATAACAGTCTACTAAACTTAGTAAATTATATGTCTATGAGTCTAAAATGACGATACGAACCCAACGGTATATCCGAAATTCGATTCCGATAGCCGACCTCAAAATGGCCAGTTGATTGGAACATTAGGATTCGGTTTACACGGAAATGCGTACCAGAGCCAAAGTCCTCTAAATCTAGAAAAAATATATGTCACCGCGTTCAGAATGACGATATACAAACCCAACGGTATATCCGAAATTAGATTCCGATAAGTCGATCTCAAAATGGTCC
The DNA here is from genome assembly GCA_029216955.1 of Iris pallida. NCBI lineage: Eukaryota > Viridiplantae > Streptophyta > Magnoliopsida > Asparagales > Iridaceae > Iris > Iris pallida. The sequence continues at coordinate 17,602,018 of JANAVB010037819.1, read as the reverse complement.
GTTGACCAGGACATTGGGCCTAGTTTGTACGGAAATGCGTACCAAGGCCCATGTCCTCCAAACTCAGCAAATTATATATGAATTTTAGCCAGAACGACGCGATGAGTCCACTACTTGCGTCAAAACTGAAATCCGTTGTCCCGGGTTCAAAATTGAAATTTTATAAGTTAGAATTTATGGTTTCGAGAGGCCAACTTTGGCGTCAATTTCAACCAACCGAACGATATCCTATGAAGCTAAAAAATTTATGGCATGAAGATGATTATATCTGCTGCGTATCAAAGTTGGTGGTTCGTCTACTGCAGCTTCAATGAGAGAGAAACGAATCCGCGAAGTTGGCTCCACGAAACTATCTAAAAATAATATAATTAAAATGGTCAATTTGGTGGCCGATTTTGATCCATCAAACAATCGAATTAACGGTTGAAACTTTAGAGGAGTGAAGGGGTATATACCGAGATTGAGACGGAAAAATCAAATCGATGATCCAACGGTCAGATTGTCCAAAAAATATGTCCAAAATTGTTGTTTTGAAATACGATTTTGGATTTGATTTCGCGCGCGTCACGACAGGATCCTATGCAAAACGCATGAATCACCTGCTGTCTCGTGTCCGGGATGACAACGGCCATCAAGGGGTTGCACGTGGGGGCCGCCGGTGGTCGCTAGTCGTGTGGGGGCCATAAATGAATATTATTTCTATCTTAATAATACTTTGTTTTTCTTGCTTTATAATATTACACATATATTTACATATATGTATATACACCCATAAATAAAATAAATACTAATCAACTATTTAAAAAATTCAAAATAAAACTAAATATTCCATATCCATATTTATTTAATATATTAAAAGTTTGATAGTAAAAACTTATTGAACAAAAATATATCTATATCCACAAAATACCTATTTAACTAATAATGTAAAAAAAACACCAAAAATAGTAATTTAAATAATATTAGAATAATAAAATATTATAAATGACTATATTAGCCCTATTCAGGAAAGTAGGGGTGACAAATCTATCCTCCAAAAAAAATTTCGTCCTCGAAATTAGAGCAAACTAGCACAATAACACTAGCAAGAACGAAGAAAAAAATATCTTAAGGCTCGAAGAGATAAGGGTAACGCTCCCGTATCTCATCCTCTCTCTCCCAGGTAGACTCACCTGGAGAGTGATGCCTCCATGCAACACGAATCAAAGGAATAACTTGGTTCCGGAGCACCTTCTTCCGACGATTCAGAATCTCTACATGTTGCTCTAGATAGAGGAGAGTAGGCCCCACCTCTAACTCGGAGTGATCCAATACATGATTAGGGTCTGTCACGTCTGCCTCAACTGTGACACATGGAACACGTTATGAACTCCCTCGAGCGTAGGCAGCAAGTCTAGTTGATAGGCTACTGCACCGATCCTTCCAAGAATAGTGAAAGGTCTGATGAAGCACGGACTAAGCTTCCCTCCTCGGCCAAAATAAATCGTGTCCCATGTCAGAGAAATCTTCAGGAACACCATATCGCCAACTTCGAACTCTAACGGTCTCCGGTGGCTATCGGCCCAATGCCGTTGTCTATCCTGAGCCACCCGAAGTCTATCCCTGATCAACTTAACCTTGTCTACTGCATCCACCACCATATCCGGGCCAAGCAAAACTCTCTCACCGATATCGTCCAATGACAAAGGAGTGCGACATCTCTGTCCGTATAGAGCCTCAAATGGTGACATCTCTATACTGGCCTGATAGTTGTTGTTGTAAGCAAACTCTACCAGGTGAAGATGGTCCTTCCAAGATCCCCCGAAATCTAACACACAAGTATGAAGCATATCCTCGAGTGTCTGGATAGTTCTTTCTGACTGTCCGTCCGTCTGGGGGTGATACGCGGTACTGAACTTGAGCTGGGTGCCCAAGCTAGTATGCAAACTCCTCTAGAAGTGGAAAGTGAAACGACTATCCCGATCCGAGACTATGCTCACCCGAACTCCGTGCAATCTGACTATCTGCCGCAAATTCATCTCTGCCAGCTTTTCCGTAGATAGTCCCACCTTGAAAGGCAAAAAGTGGGCCGATTTGGTCAATCTATCAACTATAACCCAAATCGTGTCTTTTCCTCCTGAAGATCGTGGAAGTCCAGATATAAAGTCCATAGTGATGTGCTCCCACTTCTACTCTGGAATGGGTAGTGGCTGAAGTAGACCACCTAGCCTCTGTCTCTCGGCTTTCACTTGCTGGCACACTAAGCATCGAGATACAAACTGAGCTACCTCTCGCTTCATGTCATACCACCATACGTGCTCCCTCAGGTCTCTGTACATCTTGTTGGCTCTAGGATGCATAGAGTACTGGTAACGATGCACTTCCTGCAGAATCTCCTTCCGAAGCTCTCCACTAGGAATGCATAATCTAGAACCGTGCCTCAGCGACCCATCTTCGGCTATAGAGAAATCGTCTAGCAATCCTGCCTGCACCTGCTCCTTGATGCTCCTCAGGGCCACGTCATCAAACTGTGCTGATCTCACTCTGTCCATTAATGCAGACTGAATCTGTAAACCCCATATCTGAATCTCCATCCCCGAAATGATCACCTCGATACCCAAACTATCCATATCGGCCAATAGATGACGATCTGCCGTCAAATACATAGTGACTAGATACCTGTTCAAGGCATCTACAACTACGGTGGCCTTCCCTGGACGGTACTACAAAGAAATATCGAAGTCCTTCATCAGCTCAAGCCAACGCCTCTGCCTCATGTTCAATTCCTTCTGGTTGAACACGTACTTCAAGCTCTTGTGATCCGTAAAGATCTCAACTCGCTCTCCGTACAGGTAGTGCTTCCACAGCTTCAAAGCAAAGATGACAGCTACCAACTCCATATCATGGGCAGGGTAGTTCTTCTCATGAGGACGTAACTGCCTGGATGCATAGGCAATCACCTTCCCGTGCTGCTGAAGAACGCAACCCAAGCCCTTCCCAAAACCGTCATTGTAGATCGTGAAACCACCAATCCCAGATGGCAACGTCAAGATAGGAGCTGTAGTCAACCTCTTCTTCAGCTCATCAAAAGCAGCCTGACACTCCTCAGTCCAAACGAACTCCACATCTTTCCTGGTGAGTCTAATCATCGACTCTGCAATCCGAGAGAAGTCCTGAACGAACTTTCGATAATAGCCTGCCAGATCCAAAAAGCTTTAAATCTCTGCAACTGAGTTCGGCGTGGAACAAGACTCAACTGCTGAAATCTTCTTCGGGTCCACTGAGAACCCATGCTCGGTCACAATATGACCCAAGAACTTTACCTTCTCCAGGAAAAACTTATACTTTGATAGCTTTCCATACAGTTGTTCCTTCCTAAGAGTCTTTAGCACAATCCGCAGATGCTCCTCGTGCTCCTCCGGTGTCTTCGAGTAGATCAATATGTCATCTATGAAGACCACCACGAACTTATCAAGGTACTAATGGAATACCTTGTTCATCAAGTTCATGAATACCGCTGGGACATTGGTCAACCCAAATTATATAACAGTGAACTCATACTGGCCATACCGAGTCTGAAAAGCCGTCTTCGGAATATCCTCCTTCTTCACCTTCAGCTGATGGTAACCGGACCTCAAGTCTATCTTCAAGAATACCTTCGCACCGCTCAACTGATCAAACAAGTCGTCAATCCTCGGCAACGGGTACTTATTCTTGATAGTGAGGTTGTTGAGCGCTCTGTAGTCGACACACATGCGTACCTTCCCATCCTCCTTCGGTACAAACAGAACAGGTGCACCCCAAGGTAAAGAACTGGATCTGATGAATCCCTTATCCTGCAGCTCGTCGACTTGCTTCTTCATCTCTGCTAACTCGTTGTTGTTGATCCTATAGACATGCTGCGAGATAGACTCAGCGCTCGGCACCAAGTCTATAGAAAACTCAACATTCCTGTTTGGCGGTATTCCCGGCAACTCATCAGGAAAAACATCCAAGAATCCTGCTATCAATGGATGTGGCAATTCATGTCCCGTCAACATAGCACCACAGAAACCATCTCCTGGCTCAGTTGCTCCCCTGGCGAACTCAAACTCTGGCTCTCCCGGCGGTCTAAACAAAACTATGCCTCCTCTACAGTCTATACTAGCATGGTGCCTGCTCAACCAATCCATATCGAGGACCATGTCGTAGCTCGAAAGGGGCATTACGAGCAAGGACGCACTCAAATCCTGGCCTCCCAGTGTAACTCTTCGCCCCTTGTAAATATTATTGACCAGGATAATGCCTCTCCCGATCATAATCTTGTAAGTCCTACTCAGTGGTTCAGCAATAATATTGTGTCTAAGTACAAAAGAGACAGATACAAAACTATGCGTAGCACCAGAGTCAAACAAAGCTAATGTAGGAAATGAATCGAGTAGAACAGAACCTGCCACCACGTCTGCTATAGGCTCGGCCTCCTCGACCGTCAGTACGAACGCCCTACCCTGAGCTTCTCCCCTCTGATGCTGGGCGAAACACTGCTGCTGGGTCGGAATTGGCGGACCCCTCTGCTGAACAGCTGGTCCCACTGGAGCTCTAGCAGGAGGTTCCCTGTCCTGACCTTTCCGAGCTGGATGAGTAGAAAATCTCTCAACTTGTGGTCGGGCGCTCCACGTAATAGACAAACGCCCAATCTCTTCCTGCAAACCTCTCGGGTGTGCCCCGGCTTCCCACAAAAAGCACACTGTAGAATCTACTTCTGCCCCTGCTGATGTTGTGCACGTGCTGGTGCCTGGTGCTACTGATGCTGCTCCTGGTATAATGGCTTCTGCTTAGTCTGAGGTCGCTTGGCCGATATTGTACTAGAACCAGCACCCATAGCATCGCTACTCCTCTTGGGCTTGAGACCCAAGTCCTCCTCTGCAATCCGAGCGTCCATCAGAATGTCCTCAAAGGTCGCAGTACGACACCCAGACGTGCGAGATCTGACGTCGTGGTTAAGGCCCCTCCTGAACTTGCGGGCCTTCTCTCTAGTATCTTGAACCATGCCCGGGGCGAACCGGCTCAGACGGAAGAACTCCACCGCGTACTCGTCCACAGACATGTTCTCTTGCACAAGTCCCATAAACTGGCCTTCTAGTGCACTAATAGCCACATCAGGAAAGAATTTCTCCTTAAATAGCTTCTTAAAGTTTTCCCATGTCAAGCCTGTCATTGTCACACGAGGGTCTGTGTGGTACCAAGTCAGAGCGATATCAAAGAACTGACTCGCTGCTGCTGACACCCATAGTCCCTCCGGAAGCTGAGCTAACCCCAAGCTCCGTTCAACATCCTCTAGCCAATCATCGGCATACAGGATCCCTTCTGTTCCCTTGAATTCTCGAGGAAACATCTTCTTAAAATCTTTCACGGAGCCAGGTTTTGCCTGCTGCTGCTGTGGCTATTGGGTTGGAGTGCCCTGAATCTGAACTGTAGTCACCTTCTCTACAGTGGCGAGTGCTAACTGGTGCACATTCTCCATGCTCTGCCTCAAAATCTCTGTCTGTTGCTGTGAAGCCTCAACCTACGCTCGCTGTGCCTCCATCATCTGCTGGAGGAGCACGAACATCTGAGTAGCGTCAATCGGTAACGCAGGTGGAGGGGAAAGAGTCTCCGACAGAACGGGTACAGTCCTCGGGACCGGTGGAGGAAGACCCCCCGGTACTGTTTCTGCTACCTCTGGAACGGCAGGGACAGTAGGGTCAATCCCTGATCCGCAGCTCTCTCAGTCAGAAAAATAGGTTACGACGGATCGGACCTCTCCGGTGCTGTACTGGATCCAGCTGCCTGAGCTCGAATCACTGTCATCCTGGAGACAGATTCAAACAAAGAAATCAATATGGCACATGATAGGATATCATCAAGGAAGGACAATTTATTTTGAAATGCAAGAAGAGTTTGTCATGCTAATCAAAAGATTGGAGTTTTTCTAATATGTGATTGAGTAACTCCTATCATAACCTAAAGCCTATATCCTAACAGCAGGCTCGTAATTAGCACTCTAAGTCGAGCACCATTATGAAATCGCACTAGTTGCGACTCTGACCTGCATGGGCCACCATAAAAACGTGTCACGACCCGCACCCTGTTTAGGGGCACGAGCACGTGGGTACGTCCAGCCTACGCCGCAGTATCGGAGATAAAACACTGTAAAAGTCATCTAGAATATATAGAATCTAAGACACAATAATATAACCTGTCATCTCCGTACGGAGGAATATAATCTCCACTCAATCACATAATCTAGTGAAGATAAGCACGATGATAAAGATAAAGATAAAGATGAAGTAAATAGTATGAAATAGTGCTTATCCATAATCACAAGTTCAGAATCCAAGACATAAAACAATATCCTAAATAAATACTACAAGTCTGAAAGTATCAAACTGGAATGTAATCTAGACAAAATCTAGGTAAACTAGGTCACTACTGGCGGTACGTCCTCTACGAGTACCGGGTCCATAGGCAGGTCCTAGTCGTAGGCTCCATCTATACCAAACCCATAGTAGGTCGGGAAATCTGTATCTAAATTCTCTGAAAAACAACAGGGATTATCCTGTCAGGATATAAACAAGTACAAACACCAACAGCAGTTCCATGTAAATTGATAAATACTATAAGAGACAATTATAATAAAATACAAGATGAAATATCAAGACTGAAAGTAAAACAGTACAAGAGAACTGGATATCATGTCATGTATGAGATATAAGATAAAACTGGAATATAAACAGTAAAAAGTAATCTGAGGTATGATGTAAACATAAAAGAAAGTGCCATGAGATATTAGAGCGTTATGTGATCGGCTTGGGTCAAGATCAGGCTGTTCCATTTGACTGGCTATGCACAGGTAGTATAATAGTATAGGGATTATGCCGACCAAAATGGAAAACTATGTACAATTAGTATAAGGTCAGGCTACACCCTACGTGTGGTGAGGGTGGAGGTATGCACAAGTAATAAACATGTAGGGGTAATAATCACATAACCTCTAATAACTCTCCATTCCTGAATAGTATAATGGATCCAGATATGACAGGTCATGACACGAAATTCAAAGATCAGGGGACCAGCCCACTTCCAAATTGGTGTCTACACAAGTACATGAAACAATATCGAATAATGTACTCATATACCAGGTAAACCAGGAATAACATCTCATGACGAGATTTACGTATACTAGTCTGTGTGTCCTCATGTCGAAAATCAAGTATAACACTACAATTGAATCAGATATAGTAGATCTCAAAGTAATAAAAACTATCAGAGAATGTACTTGCCTGAGGTCCTGAGCTGAGAAAATCGAACTACAAACCACTCAAAGAGCCACGAACGGTCAATCTGCAGAACAGTCTCCTAATGCTGAAACAGACATTACCGGCGTTCTCAGAATAGTCAAAATAGCTAGAAATGCCTATCCATAAGTCCAATTCTGGACACAGGGGCATAACGGTAATTTCGGGTTAAAATGGTGTCCGCCGTTGGACCCACTTTGTACCAAAAAATGTGCCAGAACCTACGATCTCTAAAGTCATCAAACTATTTGTCTATAGGTCCGGTTTGACAAGACGAACCCAACCGTATGTCCAATGTTGGATTCCGGTGGGCCGTACACAAATTCGCCCGTTCGATCGGGTCGCGGGCCCGCCAAAATAGCGTTCCGGTCAACCTTCTCAGAATCGGACCAAACTTGGTATACAGGACTAAAAAAATGATACGGTCCTTTTGGCGTAAGTTTCTCTTCGATATGACAAGCATGTACAAAGTAATTGACAAATTTACAAAAAGGTCGATACGTGAATTTTGACGGATACGCATCAAATTCGTCGTGCACACGCGACCAATTTGAATTTCGTCAAATCCCACACGTCCACGAAGTCATTACGCACCTTTCTATACTTTTGGTTCGCGACCACGTCGCCCAGATTGACGGAACGGACGGCGTATCGGGATATTTTTTCTAAAATTTCAGTTTTGAAAACCAGTTTTTTCTCAAACTTCACAAACCATTAACTTTCTGTATAATACATAAAAATTAAATCTATAAGAAGGGTTTTGATCTCTTATATGTTGTCTACAATTCTCTTCAGACCGATTTTGAAAACTAGCAACACGCTGGTATTAAATCGGCCACAAAGTTGGAGTTTCGGGACAGTTTCTAACGTCCAATAAATCAAATTTTTCTCGATTTTGGAACTCGTTTTTCGTCGCACATGATGCAATCGGCATGAACTATTTGAAGAAAATTAAAGGTTTATATGTTGTGAACATACCAGAAGAAATGGATCATGAAACGATCAAGCGAGGAAGGAGAAATTCACTCGCGAAGTTGGGTCGACGACTGCTGCCGCTGCTGTCTTGGCGCACGCGCACTTCTCCGGTGATGCACGGCTGGCCTCCGACGTGTCAGAGGCGTCGGGGTGAGCGCTGGGTTGGGTGTGGCATCTAGGGTTAGGGTTTTAAGAAAATTTCTTCCTCTCTCTCTCTCTCTCTCTCTCTCGATAAATATATAAAGGGGTCGGGTTTAGGCTGGTTTTAAAAAGGAGTAAAGGGGGGCTCGGTTTATGCTGGTGTGTGCATGTGTTGCTAAAGTGCTGCTGCTTATTTGTTGTGGTTTGCTTTAATTTCAATTTTGACTTTTGGTTTTCTATTTTGACTTCTATTTTACTTTAATACTTTATATTATATACATACATACATACGTACATACATACATATATATATATATATTTATATGTTTATTTATATATAAAAACCAACCATAAGTGAATATTCTTTCTATCTTAATAATACTTTGTTTTTCTTGCTTTATAATATTACACATATATTTACATATATGTATATACACCCATAAATAAAATAAATACTAATTAACTATTTTAAAAATTCAAAATAAAACTAAATGTTCCATATCCATATTTATTTAATATATTAGAAGTTTGATAGTAAAAACCTATTGAACAGAAATATATCTATATCCATAAAATACCTATTTAACTAATAATATAAAAAAAACACTAACAATAGTAATTTAAATAATATTAAAATAATAAAATATTATAAATGACTATATTAACCCTATTCAGGAAAGTGGGGGTAACAACGAGTCGAAGCTGATTTGTTATACTAACGTTGATATAGCTAGATATGTGGACATGAGGATATCGACTTTGGGCTATATTATCTTATTTGCTGGTAGAGCAATTTCGTGGCAGAAGTATGTTGCCTTGTCAACGATAGACGCATAGTTTATTGCGACAACGGAAGCTATTAATGAGCTATTTTGGATGAAGAAGTCTCGACAAAAAGTTACATTTAAGCAAGAGCAGTACATTTTACTTTGCAATAGCCAGAGTACAATCCATCTTATAAAGAATCAGGTATTTCATAGTCGGTCCAACCATATTACAATTCGGCATCATCGGATAGGAGATGTAATTGAGGCGAAGGATGTGACGATTGTGAAGGTTCATATGGCGAACAATGGAGCAGATATGCTTACAAAGGTTCTGCCAAGAGGAAAGTTTGAGTATTGTAGGAGGATCGTCACTATGATGAGCTCCCCTACCTAGTGGGAAAAGAGGAGATGTATTGGAGTTGGGTCAGGTTTCCAACCTATATGAAGAGTACTTAGATTGTGACGAGCACTATCCGTGTGCCAGAGAAGCTCGTGGAGTTAAAGTGTGAAGGACAGGCCGAATTCGGTCTAAGTTTAGTTCGATCGAACTATGTCATACTCAAGCATAACTTTTTGGCCTAGGCTGACAAAATTAGGTTCGAGTTCGATCACGCTGACTGAATTAGGTCAGTATACTAGTTTGTTGGGCTGAACCTGAATTTGGGTATTTAATATGCACCATTGATCCCATCAATAGCCAAATTTGTTACAGTTTATAGGGGTATATATAGGTATTTTATAACCCTAAAAACAAGTAGAACAAGAAGGAGATCTACCAGAGAAAGTGAGAGAGAGAGAGAGATATTAAACCTCATTGAGGCTTGACAACTTTTTGAGAGAGAAAGAGAGAATGACAGCTATTTGAAGGAGATTGTTTCGAGTAATTCTTCTCGTTATCTCTTGTTCTTTGGAGTTTGTAATCTATTTTCATCATTCAAATAGTTGTGGTGACCCATTTGGATCGGTGAGAAGTTTGTAAGGAGTTAGTACCTTCGTATTCATTTTGTGAAGGTTTTTCAGGGTTAGAATCTAAGCATTTTGTAGTTTTTTCGCAAGAATTTTACTTGTCAAAAATTGTTGTCTATGCGTTTTGACTCTTGTATGATTTTACAATTTGATTTTATGCGTCTCTCTGCAGTTCTCTTGCAGTCAATTTGGTTTGGGCAGAGGTTTCTTTGTTTTGTTCCCAACATGATCCTATCCTCAATATTAATAAGCAAAATTTTCTATAATATTTCTTATATAATATTGAACCTTTTAATAGCCTAAAGGAACAATCCTTTTTAGGGGATATCAGGATAGGGGCATCACATGATAGGGGACAATAAACATTAGTTGTAATTTTGATAGGGGTTGTCATAAAAATTGATTAGGACAACACACATTAATTCTCTTCTACTTCTCACTTTATCTCTCCTTCTATAACACACCCTCTTTTACTTTTCTTACTTTCTTTTCCCTTCTTCATCTTCCACTTCCAACCCCAAGGGGTGTTTTTTGAAGTTTCGAACCCAATTTTATGGGTTTCAAACTTCAAAAATCAACAGTCCTGCTGGTGACAACCCATGACTGCCAAATATTTGGCAGTCTTAAGACAGAACAATTTTGGTCTCAAGACTGCTAAAATTTTGGCATCTCTGACTATTGTTACTCTAAGGATGAACAATTTTGTCTTATGACTGAAAAAAAATTTGGCATGACACTCCTAATAAAAAACTGTTAAACATATCATTTTTAACAAATTATATTATCTCTCTTTTCATTTACAAAAAAATATTTTTTTAACAAATATGGCAAAGTAAGATTAATATTTTGATGAAGGTGTGGTTAGTCATATCTTTACTAAACATATCATTTTATGTAAAAAAAAATTACTCTAATCATATTTTTACTAAACATATCATGCCAAACATATATTTATGATAATTCTTTTAACAAACAATGCTTTTACTAAAATTTTCAACTCCATCATATCACTTTAAACATATTTATATTATATATATATATATATATATATATATATATATATATATATATATATAGGTCGGACCCTTGCTGAACCTCTGATCCGTCTAAAGCTAGGCTCGGGCGAATCATCCCTATTCTTCGAACGTTGGACCGGTAATGTTCTCCTTCCCAAGCTTCCGGAGGCTCCTCCTCACAGTATCATTAGCGACATATGGGATCCCTCGGGCGACTGGAATTGGGAGAGGGTTCAAGAATGCAGTGGAGAAGAGGCCGCTGTTTTGTTCCTCGTCGCCGGGATTCAGATCAGGTCAGAACCAAACATTCTGCAGTTGCCTATTTCGGCTAACGGATCCTTCGGTTGCATCGGCCAGAAGCATAGCCAGGGGCATTTGGGTGCCTTTCCCCATCATCGGGTCGTTCTGGCAAGCTTGTATACCCAAAAAATGGTCCTTTTTGATGTAGAGAGCGTTTCGCAAGAAGCTCCCCACCGACGACGCCCTTAATACCATAGGATTCAGTTTAGCCTCAGCGTGTCATTGCTGCAAGGCGAGAGAGTTCAAAACAGTTGACCATCTTTTATACTCTGGAGACTCGCCCTCGAGGGTTTGGAATGCTCTATCTCTTTGTTGCAAACAGGACCAGGACCAGCACTGTGAGAGCTTCAACGATCTTCTTGCCATCTGGAGTAGCACCTCACATGGCCACCAGATCGTTGCAGCCGCCATTACGTGGGTCATGTGGAAAAATTGCAATAAATTCAGATACGAAGGACATCAATATTCACCCAACCTGCTTATCTGAGAGGTACTCCGTCAAACTCACAAGGTCAGCAGGTATTGTAATCATGGTCTTAAGAACTTCTGGCAGTCCGTGATCTCCTGACGTTTGGCAGGGGAGAGTCGAAAGCCTTCTTTTGTGTGCTTTTTCATGTCTTCATTTTGTGCTTACTTGTAAAGGCTTCGAAATTTTGCACCTTGTGATGAATAAAATAGGGTTTAATATATATAATAAAAGATGCTAGGGTTTCCTCTAGATGGGGACGATCCTGGAGATGGCGAACGAGGAAAGGAAAGGCCAGTGCATCTATGGTAGAGAGATGGGGACCCCGATGCCTCGTCGAGCGGTAGCCGGCCGGTGGTTGCGAAGGCTCCAATCACGGAAGGTATCATACAGGAAGCAGAGGAAGGTTGGATTACTGTCAGTGATGGAGGAGGCCTAATGTCGGAAGCATTACTCATAAACGGGAGATCCCAAATGGTAGAGCCACTCCCATAATCCTCCACCAGCAGCAGATGGAGGAAGGACTACGATAAAGTGAGATCCCGATCGTGCCCAATGGGGGCAGTCAACCCTAACAGGCGGGACGAGGGCAGGAAGGGAAGACAGATGGAAGGAGACGATTGAAAAGCGGACGTGCCGAAGTAGGGCTAGGTGGCGGCCATATCGGGCACAACTAAGTGGGTACGCAAGGCGAAAGCAAGTCATGGGCAAAGATCTGCCGTTCGACGGGGAGCCAGGCGGAGGGCGAGATGGAATACGTCGAACCCAAACAGGTGAAGGGAGAGAGACGAGCAACTTTTACCATCGAAGAAATCAATAAAACTGTCACCTATTGGAAGAATACATTGATCCTCTACGTCCTAAGAGATCGACCATTCTACGGGCATATAAGAGCATACGCAATACGTATATGGATGGAGGTCGAAGGCTAGCATGGAATGTTTTGCACGAGAGGACGGATTCTTCTTCGTCAAATTTGGGCTGTCAAAGGACGTAGATGGTATTATACAAGGAGGGTCGTGGACGTTTGACAGGAGGTTGATCATCTTGAAGACCTGGCAACCAAACCTCAAGTGCAAATGGGATGTTTTGCATATTATTCCAGTCTGGATCTACCTTCCTGGATTATCGATCCAATACTGGAACAAAATAATGATAATGAAGCTGACGAGTCTGATAGAAAGGCCTATCAAGGCTGATGAGGCAACACGAACACGTACGCGTCTCTAATATGCTCGGGTGTTCACGAAAATAGACGCAGGAGTCCAATTGCCACGAAAAATTGCATATGAAATACCGTCAGGGAAAGTATTCGTCCAAGCAGTGGACTACGAATGGGTCCCTACAGTTGTTTAAACTATAAGCAATTTGGCCATATGATGCTGACGTGCCACACCAATGATGAGGCTCAAGGTGAAGGGAGTGGGCAGAAAGAGACTACCAATCAAGACGAGGGAGGGAATGTAAAACCCATAAATTTCTACTACGATTTTTTTAATAAATATGGTATTGATTTTTGTACTTCGTATTTGTATGTCGCGTACGAGTTTACGTTTCGTAAATTTCTCGTCAAGTGCGAATAAGTACGAAGTACATATTTTTATAAAACGTTTTAATTATATAGATGTAGAAAATATTTTAAAATAATAGACGATAAATATTTTATATTGCTTGAAGTTGTAAATGCGTCGCGCCGAGGATTACCAAACTTTATTTTTATTTTAAAAAAGGCCATTTTATTTTATGGTACTAATATAACTAGTAGTTTAGAAAAACTGTGTTTTATGTAAGTATTATTTTTGCATACAAATGTGTATATATATTTATTTTCAAAATTAATTATTATCATTAATATATTATTTTGAAAAAGGTATATAAAATATGGGTTAATTTAATATGTAATTAATTATAATGATTTAAGTTGCAAAAAAATTATTAATTTATTTAAATACAGTTTAAATTAGACGTAGAATCTATCTACATTGGATTATATTTGATTGAGTTACTTTTAAATCAATTTGAATTAAAAAGTAAAAAATCTAAGAGGAATTAAAACACTTCTTAGTCCTCATCTAGATAAGACTTTTGTAAACCCCCAAATTTTTCAAAATAAACATTTGTGAAATTTTTGGATTTTTAATATTGACTTATTATATAATTTGTATTATTTTGCATATATTTAGTATAGTGCTCATTAGTGAATTTAGTATAAAAATATATAAAGCTATTTTTCTAGTACATTAAGGATCTAAACTATATTATATATTTTTTTTTCAAAATTTTAGAATTTATTGCATAACTTTTATTACTTTTTACATGTTACTTATATTGTACACTATTTACATAATATAGAATAAATGTCAATTTAGTATTAAATATTTCAGCTTGTATAAATGAGATTAGATGAAGGTTGTTTAAATAAATATTAACTCTATTTATTATCTATTGTAATTTTAAATAATGTTATAGATAATTTAGATAAATATGAACTATATTTTAAGTTAATCATAATCCTAAGTCTAATAAGAAGCATCCCAATCTATATTATATCATAACAAAGTAACTCCTTTCAATTTAAATCAAATCCTACCTAATTTTGGAGGTAATCTAAAATAAGTACCTATATACACCCAATACATTCCCTTCCTATCAACCATAATTCGAAATTATTTTTAGTCTAATAGGAACTCAAAAATTCGTCATCAGAATTCAGTCCTGCATTTTAGTAGCAAGAGCAACATGGAACGACGAAATCTCCTAGCTCCGAACTCCATTTTGCCTCCAGTTTTTTTAAAAGAAGCATATCGAGGTAAGCTTTCCATAAACATATTTTTATAGACAAAATTCGTTCAATAGATTTCTGCAAAACTGTTTGAGTATCTAGTGTCCCAAAAATAAACGTATTTCAGTATTTTTGCGATTTTGGGAGATTTCGGAAACGAAAATGCGATATGTTTAGTTTTTCGGAAAGCTGATACGAAAACCTATGCCATATCCTAATTTCAGAATCTATTAAATAAATGTAATAGGTGCAGTATTAATTATAATTAGATAATAGACTATTTTTAGCATCCAAAGTTGTTCCTACACCTTCCCATTTGTGCGTTGTTGTTGATTCGTCGCCAGGACATCATCGAACCTCACTCCGAACATCATGCAAGATACCTTGCCACCTTACTCTGTGATTTATATATTCTTATTTTCAGTTGTTATTTTTAATATTTCTTATTTGTTGTTATTATAAAACTGTGCGTCTAAGTCACAGTTGGGTGCAAGCGACTCTATCGGTCGTTTTCTTGTTTTTATTTAATTCTCTTGCATTGACTTAGTCTAGTGACCACCCATTTGATGGTGAGGTATTGGTATATCTCATCCGGCCTTGACATCTACTTTACCACGTATTGTGAGTCACATATAGGATACGTACTCGCAAAGTCGGCCGGCCACCGATACGTATGAGGCGTACGACGGTTAGGAGTAACTGCCAATAGAATTGTATGCTAGTAGACTTGGCAGTTACTAGAGGTTCATATGAGTCATGGATGTGACTCCACTAGGCATGGGGTGGAAAGAATAGTTTCTTGATGTATGGGCCACATATTCATTGCTATTGTACCTGAAGCTCCGCTGGAGATACAGGTTCACCTTACTATTACTGATTCCCTCTGACGTTTATGGAGCGTCATGGACGTTTTCTTGCTGATTCCCTCTGACGTACGCCGAGCATTATGGACGGAGATGACTGGTTCCCAAAGGAAGGGAAGATGCCACTGCTATACAGCCTGAGTGCCCATATGTGAAGGATTATTCTTTATTGTATATTCACTATACTACGGTTAGGCACCCTATTTCCTGCATCCCTTATTCTTCTATTATATATCACAGTTTATACGGTATAGTGTTTTCTTGTATCGTGTTACGTCCCTCTAAGGACCTGGTTATCTCTCCAGGTGTGTGCTATTGTCATTCACAGGTATTCGAGCCATGGCCGTGATCATCTCTATTTCTGTGAGGATGATTGCAATTGGATCGTCTTCGCTTCGCTCGCCAAACTCATTTCATTTTTTATGTATTTCTTCCCTTACTTGTTGGTAGTGGATTTGTCTCCGTCCAACATATTATAAAAAAACATTTCATAGTTGATTATATGATATCTTTTATTCTTACATTTTATGGATGAGATTAGATTACTCTTGGTTTACTGTAATTTACAGCTTATGTATTCATACGAGGTTTCTATATATTAAAATATTCTTCGTATGTATGCAGCTGACATGTCTACGTATCTAGTCCTAAGTATTTTGGGTCTGGGGTGTTGCAGGTAACCACATTGTCATACAGCCTACCGCGCACACAAGAGGTGAGGAAGCCATCAGGGTATCGGTTGGTAGAGAGGGATGTACCAGGCTAGAGTTGGCGGTGGTACTAATGGCAAGAGTGCCAATGCCATCACAGCTTGCACCCCTAGGAAATATGGTAACAGAAGTCCCCACTGTAGCAGGCCTGGACGAAATGGAGAATGATGGGTTCGGGTTCAATGAAGAAGCTAGTAGCGGAGGAGGACAGGGGAAAGGAGGAGATGGAATGGTGATATTTAATGGTCAAAACACTACGACTACTAAAAGGAAGCGAGCACAGTAGAGAAGGGCACCATGTACCCGTCGAAGTCGAACAAGGAGGCTAACCTGAGTTATAGCAGGAAGCGGCAAGCTACGTCTACAACGGACGATGCCCGGCCTACTTTCCCCTCTCCGCTCGCAGCCGATCTGGCTTCAAAGACTGCACGGGCGGGGTACCTAGTTAGGGATAATATGGCGTGGTGTAAACTCATCCAGAAGGGAGGGCAACACCGACCGGTGCCTGACACTAACACACAGCAATCGGGCAAACCATGGTCACCTTCCTGAGGTGCGGACGGTAGGGATATTCAGGGAACCCAATCAGGTATATAAATGTCTATCATTGCATGGAATTTACGAAGAGTGTTTTCTATAGGGAGATGGAAAGAGGTTCGCAATTGGCTAAAGTAGGAACATTGCTCTATTACTGCTTTTTTGGAGACGAAAATTAAATCCGACAGGCTACTTGTTCGGAGAACTCCTCATAACAGGGACCAGACAAATAATCTAAAAAAGTGCAACATAGCAAGGATATGATCCTTTGGGACAAGTCCCAATGGGACGGGCAGGTTCTTCATGTCTCTGAATGACTCATAGCAGTCACCTTCACCCACCATGGCGGGCTACAGGTCATTCTGGAGGCAGTCTATGGCTATAATGACCAGAGACGTAGAAAGGATCTAAGGAATGAAATTGCAACCATTAGCAATTTGGCGGAGATAGACTCACCAGCTCCCGTTGCTCTTTATTGGAGATTTCAACTCCATTCTATATCAAAATGAAAAGATAGGAGGGGGATCGTCCCTGAATCAGTTTTAAATGACTTCTGAAGCTGCCTACTGCGAGCTGGGCTCAAAACACTGGAAATATGCGGCACATTTAGACGTGGAACAACAAAGCAACACGGAAAAGAGTCGTCTGCCAACTCGACAGGGCTATTGGTAACAACCTATGTTTTGAGAAATTCCCCCATATCCCATTCATCGGACTCGCAGTAGGCACGAGTGACCACTCACCTCTGAGTATCAAGCTCGTGGACGAATACAAGTGCAAGGCAACTCCTTTTCGATACAACAATGGATGGCACTACCTTAAAGGATACCATGAGGCGGTGGGGAGGGGTTGTCCACGTCGACTCCCAACAACGTACAATATCGACTTGTGTATCGGCAGGTGAAGAATGAGTTGAAAATATGGGTACGTTTAAGGCCAAGTGGCGAACTTGCAACGAAATGATAAGAACTTCAAGATGGAACTGGGGATTCCTAGAACCCTTCCTTTGGTGTGCGTATTGATTGATAGAAAGTTAAACAGATCTAGTACGTGTTCTAACCCTTCATAGGCAGAAACTAGGGTTCACGAATTAAACCTGCGACGGAAAGGAGACACGTAATTCCTGGCAATCTCGAGCGGACGACCCCAAGATCTTCTGTACGTATTCCTTCCTCGAGTTGGACGTCGTGTGGGCGACGATCTCCCAACCTTTTCTTCTCTTTGGCAGCCCTCTCTCTCTCCTTACGTGAATCACGAATTTAGAGAAAGTTTCAGATTTCTGATCCGTAATCTGGCGGCCAGAGAATAGAGGATATATATAGGCTACGACAGGGACCATGAGGAGAAATTAGGGTTAGGCCTCCTAACGGATCTGGATATCCCGTGTTCAGCCCGAACACACAATCCAGGCCCATTAACAATAGCTCGGTCCACTAATGAGCTATTGTTGCACTACCTCCCTAATCCCAAATTATGTTTGTGGGCTCCTTTTATTATATGCTCGTTTGGCTCCCTATGTTAAGATATCGTATGTCCGTCGATCAAATTAAGTTACTGACAACTATATTAATTCGACATCTTTTATCCTTAAGTAGTATCGCTCAACTTTATTTGTCATGTCGGATATAATTCACCTGCAGGGTTTACATGACAATCCTTATGAGCTCCTTAACAGGACATCATCAACCCGATGTATCGGGACATGGATTCTATTTATAATCAACAGCCCATCATACATACAATGTTATTACCCAATTCATAGAGGTTATTGATCCATAATGAATCTCACTCTTTTATGAGTCAAAGTAATGCACACTGCATATACATGTCCGTTATTATATCCGGATTAAGAGCACAAGCATCCATAATAACAAAGGTGTTTGTTCTCTTTATGTAGTCAGTACAAAGAGAACAATCTCAAGTGGTCTTGTTCAATACACACAAAGTGTACTAGTGTAAACCTATAGTCAAGATAGACTAATACCAGATTACACTATAACCTTTCCAATAGATTGTCCAAGTCCATCTAGGTTGTGAACTATTTATATACTCCATAGGAAACTGATAATATGATCTTCTGTGTGACACCATATACCATATTATCTACAATATAGAATATCAGACATTTGCATTAACACTTGCAACAAATACAATATACAAATATTTGCCTATATGATTCTCACTCAAAATTTAAGAAAATAAGGTTACTACAAGAGTGATGCTTTTAGTATATAATCCTAACAATCTCCCACTTATACTCAAAGCATTGCTTTTCAGTATACTGTTACAAATCTCCCACTTATACTTAAAGCCATGCTGCTACACATCTGACTCCCATTCCCTCAATATGACTGTCAAAAGCCTTAGCTGGTAAGCTCTTTATAAAGGGATCAGCTAGGTTGTCGGCTGATGCTATCTTGATCACAGCAACTTTTCCTTTCTTTACGAAATCTCGTATCAGGTGGAACTTGCGCTCAATGTGTTTGCCTGTCTTATAGGCTCGTGGTTCCTTCGAGTTTGTAACTGCACCACTATTATCATAATAAAGTGTAATAGACTTAGGCAAACTAGGTACCACATCCAAGTCCAACAGAAAGTTTCTGAGCCAAACCGCTTCTTTGGCTGCCTCAGAGGCTGCCACATACTCGGCTTCCATGGTGGAATCAAAAATACATTTTTGCTTGATACTCCTCCACACAATGGCTCCACCTTCCAAAGTAAACACATAACCTGAGGTAGATTTTCTGGAATCCCTATCTGACTGAAAATCTAAGTCTGTATACCCCAAGGGAACTAAACTATCTGCCTGGTAAACTAGCATATACTCTTTAGTCCTTTTCAGGTACTTCAAAATACGGCAGTCCAGTGCTCTTGTCCTGGGTTAGACTGATATCTGCTGACCATGCCTACGGCAAAGCAGATGTCTGGTCTCGTACATAGCATTGCATACATTAAGCTTCCTACTGCTGAAGCATAAGGAACTGCCTTCATGTTCTCTATCTCTTTAGGTGTCCTCGGATACTGCTCCTTTGATAGAGCAATTCTATGTCTAAAATGTAAGAAACCTTTCTTAGAATTTTGCATACTAAAACGAGTTAGTACAGTATCGATATAGGAAGCTTGGGATAAGCCCAACATCCTTTTCTTGCGATCCAGTAGAACTTTGATCCCAAGGATGTGACCTACTTCTTCCAAGTCCTTTATATCAAACTGTTTGGATAACCATACCCTTACATCAGATAATACCTTCACATTGTTTCCAATGAGCAAGATGTCATCCACATAAAGTACTAGGAACACCACCACGTTTCCGTCACACTTTTTGTATACACATGATTCATCCTGACATTGATCAAATCCATAGGATTTTATCACCTGATCAAAACATATATTCCAAGATCTGGAAGCTTGCTTAAGTCCATAAATGGACTTCTTGAGCTTACAAACACGATGCTCCTGGCCCTTTTTAATGAACCCGTCTGGTTGCTTCATATAGATGTCTTCCTCAAGACTTCCATTAAGGAAAGCTGTCTTGACATCCATTTGCCAAATCTCATAATCGAGATAAGCTACAATAGATAAAAGAATCCGAATAGACTTAAGCATGGCTACCGGAGAAAAGGTTTCCTCATAATCGATACCCTCTCTTTGAGTAAAACTTTTTGCTACAAGTCAAGCTTTAAAGGTTTCAACCTTACCGTCTGATCCTCTTTTTCTCTTATAGACCCACTTACATCCAATGGCTTTTACACCAACGGGTGGTTCTACAAGCTCCCAGACCTGATTAGAATCCATAGATTCTATTTCAGATATCATTACTTTTTGCCAAGACTCTGCATCTTTATCTTGGAGTGCTTCATTGTAGGTACAGGGATCATAATCTTGTTCCTCAGGGACAAAGTCTGACGACTCTCCCAAAAACATATATCTATCAGGTTGTATCATAACCCTCCCACTACGACGAGGTACTATCGGTTGTGGTGTAATATTTGTGACACGTTGTACAGTTATTTGTGGTTCATCCTCTTGTACTGTTGGTACTGAAGTACTTGGTGTCTCACGTCTCAGTTCTTCTAGAATAACTCTACTTGTGGGTTTATGGTTCATCACATAGTCTTCCTCTAAGAATCGGGCATTAGTGCTAACAATGACCTTCTGATCCTTAGGATTATAAAATAAACCTCCTTTCGTTCCTCTTGGATAGCCTACAAACAAGCGTACTTCTGTATAAGATTCCAACTTATCTGCTTTCCCATTCAGCACATGTGCTGGAATACCCCAAATGCGAACATGTTTCAGACTAGGCTTACGCCCAATCCACAGATCTGTGGGAGTAAGGGGTACTGACTTAGAAGGAACCAAGTTCAAAATATAAGATGCAGTCTCTAAGGCATATCCCCAAAACGAATATGGCAAATCTGAATAACTCATCATTGATCTAACCATCTCCATAAGAGTTCTATTCCTACTTTCGGCTACACCATTCTGTTGGGGCGTTCCAGGTGCAGTCAATTGGGATGCAATCCCAGCCTCTGATTAATAATCCCTAAACTCTCCCAAGAGGTACTCGCCACCACGATCTGATCATAATGACTTGATACATTTTTTATGACGTTTCTCCGTTTCAGCCTTGTACTCTTTGAATTTCTCAAAGCACTCAGACTTACGACGCATCAAATAAATGTATCCATACCTTAAATAATCGTCAATAATGTGCCAAAATATTCAAAGCCACCTCTAGCTTGGATAGTCATGGGTCCACACAAATCAGAATGAACCAATTCCAACACATCTTTGGCCCTATACCCCTTTGCCGTAAAAGGCCTTTTGGTCATTTTACCTTCCAAGCAGGATTCACAGACTGGTAGTGCCTCCACTTCCAATGAACTCAAAGGTCCATCTTCAACCAGTCTTTGAATCCTTCTTAGGTTAATATGTCCCAATCGTAAGTGCCAAAGATATGTTTGGTTCATACAAGAAGGTTCTTTTCTCTTATTTAAGTTAGATGACATATTATTCATTTCTATAAGTTGCATTGTGGGCGAAATAGGATTAATGACATACAAATTATCAACCAATACACCAGAACAGATAAAATATTTATTCTTTCTAATAACAATATTGTCATTAAAATAAACTGAATATCCATCCTTAACTAACATAGAAACAGAAACTAAATTCCTTCTAAGTGAAGGTGCATAAAGACAATCTCTCAATGTCAAAGACTTATTTCTACCAAAAGATAAAGTAACATCTCCTAATGCAATGACCGATAGTTTTGTAGCATCATCCATGAACAAGCATATCTCTCCATCACTGAGCCGTCTGGTTTCCTGGAACCCCTGCAATGTATTGCAGACATGATTAGTGGCTCCTGTATCTACACACCAGGTGCCGGTAGATAACACCGCTAAACATGTTTCAACTACTAGTAAATGAGATATACCTTCTTTGTTCCCTTGTTTGAGAAGTGGACAATCAGTCTTCCAATGTCCTGACCCTTTGCACTTGAAACATTTGCCTTTCGGCTTTTTTACCGCGCCTTAAGGTCCCACGCCCTTCTTTGCTGAGTTTGCCTATTTCTGAATGTTATTTTTTTCTTACCGCCTTTTGGCTTAGAAGTAGAAGACTTTTCAGAAACAAAAACATGACCACTCTGCCTAAAGAGAGATTCAGCATCTTGTAGCTCTTTTGCAAGTTCTGCCAAACTATACAACCTTTTGTTCATGTTGTAATTAAGGCAGAAATTGTCAAAACTTTTAGGCAGAGTCCCGAGAATGATATCGACCCGGGTTTCTCCATCGATTTCAGCTCCAAGGATCTCCATCTCATTCAGATGACCCATCATCTTGAGAACATGATCCCTTACTGGTGTACCCTCAGCCATTTTTGTATTCATCAAACATTTCATAGCAAACTACCTAGCTGCTCTACTCTGATGTCCGAAGAGTTCCTTGAGGTTATACATCATGTCATAAGCTGTGGCCATGCCTGATGCTGATGTTGCAGTCATTTGACATAGATGCCAGAATGTAACACCGTGCCATCTCATCTGCCTTTTTCTACTTTTTATAAGCCTCTTTGACCTCTTCATCAGAGTTAGCATCAGGCTTAGGTGGGCATTCCTCAACAAGTACATATTTGTACTCCTCAGCAGTCAGAACAATGTCCAAATTACGTTTCCAGTCAATATAATTAGGTCCAGTAAGTTTATTTTCTTTAAGAATCACCATAAGTGGACTGAAAGAACCCATTTTTTGAAATCCTGAAAATCACATAAATAAAATTATGTAGGGCAAAAAAAAACTTTTTGAATTAACTAAATATTGATTCCCTCAAAACAATAATAAGAAATTCACCAACACCTTGAACACCATGAATTTAGCATGCCACGATAGTGTGGACGTATACAAATTCAACTTTGTTCAAGTAGATTTTCTTATTAATTTTACTATCATGTCAATATAACTTTATGACAAATAAAATTAATATGCTGGTCTTGCTCTGGTCATACAAATAATGGCAGTGACTCCGATGGGGAGGATACCATTATTTGTATCTAAGTGTATACCATTACTTAATACTAAGTCCATTACCTTGTAATGAGTTCCTTCAGATGGAGA
This sequence comes from Iris pallida, assembly GCA_029216955.1. Taxonomy (NCBI): domain Eukaryota; kingdom Viridiplantae; phylum Streptophyta; class Magnoliopsida; order Asparagales; family Iridaceae; genus Iris; species Iris pallida. The sequence continues at coordinate 17,578,577 of JANAVB010037819.1, read as the reverse complement.
AGTGAACACATACTAGGTAACTTTCTACAATTATCCCTAAGGAAGTTTGTACTGGTGATCCATAATTATACTCATTCGATATGGAGGAAAGCACTAAAGCCAACACGCAAGTATAATTACATCACCTACAAACCAGTAATGGAGACCATAGGATTTATAGTAAATAAAAATCCTCTCCCACTTAGTTATTTAACAATGAGGGTTTTTCTACTAGTTGATATTATGTCCATGTTGTCCATTATTAATGTAGGCTTGGTTTTTCCAAAAAAAAAAAAAACAACCACACAATAATAAACATGCATAATCAAAAAAGTAAAACGACAAAAATAAGAGAAAATATCCAACTATTATGGTCATCTTGGCTGTCGATTCTTTCATCGAAAATCATCTGTCTGCCTCTGGACTGCTTAAAACCAGCATCTCGTCCGGCGTCAAAAATAGCCACCACTGCCATCACGATTGATCAAAAATAATTAAAATTACATCAATCCTATGCCTCCCGAAGGAGTTCACACATAATCTAGATTGAAAAATTAAAATAATAAGCACGATCAACCCTCGTGATTTTAATTACATCCACAACAACAACAACATCCACGACATGTCCGTGGTTTAAACAACACAATCAAAAAACATGTATTGGACCATAATAGTTGGATCTAAGATGCCTGCAAAACCGAGTTAGAACAGATCTACATCTACCGACTATTACAAAGCACAGGTTTTATTGGACAACATGGACGTATCAATCAATACGTAGATCCAAAATGGCTCTGATACCAATTGATGGAACTGGGATTCCCAGGACCCTTCTTTGGTGTGCGTATTGATCGATAGAAAGTTAAACAGATCTAGTACGTGTTCTAACCCTTCATAGACGGAAACAAGGGTTTACGAATTATACCTGCGACGGAAAGGAGACACGTAATTCCTGGCAATCTCGAGCGGACGACCCCAAGATCTTATGCACGTATTCCTTCCTCGAGTTGGACGTCGTGTGGGCGACGATCTCCCAACCTTTTCTTCTCCTTGGCAGCCCTCTCTCTCTCCTTACGTGAATCACGAATTTAGAGAAAGTTTTAGATTTCTGATCCGTAATCTGGCGGCCAGAGAATAGAGGATATATAGGCTACGGCAGGGACCATGAGAAAAAATTAGGGTTAGGCCTCCTAACGGATCTGGATATCCCGTGTTCAGCCCGAACACACAATCCAGGCCCATTAACAATAGCTCGGTCCACTAATGAGCTATTGTTGCACTACCTCCCTAATCCCAAATTATGTTTGTGGGCTCCTTTTATTATATGCTCGTTTGGCTCCCCATGTTAAGATATCGTATGTCCAGTCGATCAAATTAAGTTACTGACAACTATATTGATTCGACATCTTTTATCCTTAAGTAGTACCGCTCAACTTTATTTGTCATGTCGGATATAATCCACCTGCAGGGTTTACATGATAATCCTTATGATCTCCTTAAGAGGACATCATCAACCCGATGTATCGGGACATGGATTCCATTTATAATCAACAGCCCATCATACATACAATATTATTACCCAATTCATAGAGGTTGTGATCCATAATGAATCTCACTCTTTTATGAGTCAAAGTAATGCACACTGCATATATATGTCCATTATTATATCCGGATTAAGAGCACAAGCATCCATAATAACAAAGGTGTTTGTTCTCTTTATGTAGTCAGTACAAAGAGAACAACCTTAAGTGGTCATGTTCAATACACACAAAGTGTACTAGTGTAAACCTATAGTCAAGATAGACTAATACCTAAATTACACTACAACATTTCGATAGATTGTCCAAGTCCATCTAGGTTGTGAACTATTTATATACTCCATAGGAAACTGATAATATGATCTTCTGTGTGACACCACACACTATATTATCTACAATATTGAATATCAGACATTTGCATTAACACTTGCAACAAATACAATATACAAACATTTGCCCATATGATTCTCATTCAAAATTTAAGAAAATAAGGTTACTACAAAAGTGATGCTTTTAGTATATAATCCTAACACTTCATACCATGCAACAGGGCTTACAAGATGATCTTCTCAACGAGTGGCTCGTAAGGAGGGAGCGAGAGCTTGTAGAGGAAGTTGGCAAGCTCCAACTCGCCGAGGAGGTGGCGGCCGCCCAACGAGCTAAATGCTCGTGGCTCCAGAAAGTTGACAAATGCACTCGCTTCTTCTACGATGTCATCCGAACGAGACAGCACCGTAACTGCATTTACCAACTTATTGACAACAAGGGCAATGTCATCTCAGCAGCTGATAACATCAGAACAACTACAGTCAAGTATTTTACTGAGTTGTACAACCAATCTAATTATCTCACCTGTTTTCCCTCCTCTTATGTACAAATAGCTGGTGACACAAATGGGCAACGACCAACTGCTGGCCCTAGTCACTCTAGAGGAAATTGAACATATTGTGAAGGATGCAGACCCAAACAAAGTGCCTAGGCCAGACGAATTTGGCAGCAAGTTCTACAAATCCCACTGGCCGGAGATAAAAGAACATGTTCTGGAAGTAGTGACAGACTTCTTCGCATGCAGGTGCCTGCTCATATAATTAAATCACACATTTCTCGCTCTGGTTCCCAAGAAGAAAGGGCTACCAATCTGTCCAATTTTTAGCCCATCGCTTGTTGTAACTTCTTATACAAAATCATCACAATTATTATGTGCCGAAGGATGGAGGGTTTGATGGTTGGGCTGATCTCTAAAAATTAAGCTGCATTTGTCAAGGGGCACTCAATATCAAAGAATTTGTTGCTTGCACATGAGTTCATCAGAGATTTCAATAAACCAGGAGGGAAAATGGGCCGTATTAAGCTCGATCTCCACAAAGCCTATGACACTGTCGATAGAGAGTTCGTATGTGATATAATATTCGCCATAGGTTTTTCAGATGATTGGGTGTATAGAGTACGAGAGTGTATCACGACAGCATTCTTCTCCGTACTCATAGAGGGACAACCACATGGATTTTTCTCGAGTAGTAGGGGGCTCCGGCATAGGGATCCCCTTTTTCCTTACTTGTTTACCTTGGTTATGGAGTACTTTTTGTGCCTTCTTGATGCAACAGGCCACCTTGCAACAGATTTGGCCACTCTATAAATCGGTGCTACCACATGTTAGCCACCTGATATATGCAGACAACTGTTTGCCATTAATAATCAAAACAAGAACTTACAGAAGAACTAATTTTGATTGCAAACTTTGAAAGTACAACAAAAGCCTAGAAAGAAATCCTAGGAAACAATTTAAGTACAATTTAGTTTTGATTCTGGGGGGTGACGGTAGAGGCTCGGGAGAAGTGTAGGAACTTTGCCTTACTCCTTGGACTATCAGACACGATCTTTGCTCTTGAGAAAATTCCAGCCCCTTGCATGGGTGTGGTACCCTGCTATTTATAATAATTTCAGGATAAAGCATATTTTAGGCCGTATAGATGGCAACGTGGCCACATGGCTGTAACAGCACACAAAGACTCGGTCTTTGGCTGTTAGCTGGTGGTTTGTTGAGATTTTCTTGTTGCAGCAAATCTGAGTGGTTGAGACTTTGTCAACTTGCCACGTGCCCTGAGACAGTAAATGAAGGGCCGCATAGAGCTTGGGGCATTCTGGACTGCATAGGTCTTCTTTGTCTTTTAATGCTCGGCTATGTTGGGCCGTATAAGACTCATGCGACTCAGATCGCAGTCTCCCTTAGCCACGTGTCTCACCAGCAGTGCCACCAGTCCGCATGAAGTTTGGGAACTTTTTGTTTCGTATAGATCCTGTATCCTAGGCGGCATAAGGCTTATGTAGCTCTGGTCGCAGTCCTTCAGGCCGCATGATACCCCCTGCGGACCATGCCTCAGATCGTATGAACTCTCAGACACGTGGGCCCTATGTCTGGTGACATGACATTTCTTTGTCTTTTTCGAAAGGTCACATCTTATCTTTATCTTTTTGTCAGGATATGTCAGAATTGTCAACTTTATCAGAAGTGTCAGCTTTGTCAGAGGTGTCAGCTTTGTCAAAGGGGCTCCTGCGGCTAATCAGCTTGGCCGCATAAGTAGCTCTTCTTTCTGCGGCTCGAATCAATCTGTTTGGTCGCATTTTAACATTATCAATCTGTTTGAGACGGCAATGATGGGCCGCATGGATTTTGGGGCATTTTTGGACCGCAGAGTTTGTCATGCGGCTCTTCCTTCTGCGGACCAATTTAACTTGGCCGAGAGCACTCATGCGGTCGGCTTTTTCTTGTAATGTGATTCGAATGAACCCCATCTTTTCCATGCTTCTACAACAACCTACTTGTTTTTCTAGTGCCTTCGATACAAGGCTTGCCGGCAATGTCAGAAATAATGGACAAGTTTAGAAATCTCACAGGATTACATCTTAAAAGAGACAAAAGTCAGGTATACTTCAATAGACTGTGCCCAGATAAGGAAGAGCGGGCACTGGAGCTAGGTATTGCACGTGCAGAGTTGCCAGTGAAGTATCTGGAAATTCTTCTGACGGTGAACTATGCTTGTGATGAGGACTGCAAAACACTTATGGAATACATCCAAAAATGGATCGAAGGCTGGCAAGCACAATGCCTCTTATTTGGTGGCAGAATTGAGCTGGTGAGATCTGTCATACTCTCTATTTTGAATTTTTGGTTGCAAGCCATCCAACTGCCAACAAGCACGATACAGCGGGTTGATAAACTTTGTGTGACTTCCTATGGCAGGGCGGTATACATGCAATTGCATAGAACACCCTGTGTCGGCCATAAGAAGAAGGTGGTGTCGGATTGTGGCCACTATCTCTTATTCGAGGGGTGGCAGGAATCAAAGTCAAATGGAAGCTTATACAAAATAATTCTCTCAGGGCAGAATGGATTGACAGCAGATACTTAAAGCGAACAAACATCTGGGAATATCGACTGACTAACAATGAATCAGTCACGTTCAAACATATTCTGTATCTGTGGAGAGACATCACACAACATATTACCCAATTATTCGCGGATGGCAGAAACACTGGCTTGTGGTTGGACCCCTGGATTGGACAAAAGAGCCTACTACAGCTCCTCGGAGTACAGTATGAGCATAAGACCGGGAGAGGGGAGTGGGTAAGCCGCATACTGGTGGGCAACTAATAGCGTCCATGCCTACACAGGCGGGCGAGTGTAGTGGCATCTGAAATTCTTCAGTATAAATTTGATCCCCTCATCACGCTAGATATTTGGGTCTGGGCGGATACGATGTCGACGTAATTCGAATTCGGACACATAGTTAGTAAGATTCTAGTTCTGAATGAGAAGATGCAAAACGCTGATATAGTTTGGATAAAAGAAATCTCGTGCAAGATGTAGCTGAGTTTGTATAAACTTGTTCTCAAACGACTTCTCACCAAGGACCGACTGCAAAGATTTAGAGTGCAGGTGGATGGCCTCTCCTGCCCCTTATGTCATCTCGAGAGGGAATCAATAGAGTATTTATTTTTCAAATGTGAACTGTCCAAGGGAATCTGGCAATCGCAACTATCAAGGATCGGGATTCTGACTCCCAATTTGGATAATATCAAAGACGCAGTACAGTGGTACGAGAACAAAGAGGGGATGGCAGGGGGAGAGGCCCAACCTGGTTCTGGAAGGCCTATGCTAGGATCGCCTCAGCAGTATGTACATTTGGAAAGAGTGAAACAACATGGTGTCTTACGGCACTAAAATGGTGCTTGTAGGCATCATTCATAATGTTGAACATTATGTAAAGGGAATGGGATTAACTGGGGAGTACCCCTAATGGATGCATCTTAATTTTTACCTTTAAGTACAATTACCTGGTTCCATATATATATATATATATATATATATATATATATATATATATATTATATATAGCTAAAATATCTATATCTATATATATATAATATATATATATATATATATATATTATATATATATATATATCTCTATATATATATATAATTTTCCACCAAAAAATATATATTATATATAAATATATAAATATATCTATATATATATTTATATCGATATATAAATATATTATGATTATATATAATATATATAATTATATATATATTTATAATTATATATTATAGCTATATATATATATATACTATATATATATCTAATTTTAACAAACGACCATGTCATATATTCATAATAGGCACAAAATGCCTATATATTATATATATATATATATATATATATATATATATATATATAGATATATATATATATATATATATATATATATATATATATAATATATATATATATATATATATAATTTTAACAAACGACCATGTCATATATTCATAATAGGCACAAAATGCCAAAGCCTATATATATATATTATATATATATATATATATATATATATATATATATATATATATATATATATATATATAAAATTTTAACAAACGACCATGTCATATATTCATAATAGGTACAAAATGCCAAAGCCTATACAAGTAAGAACATGACAAAAAATAAAAAATAAAAGAAGACGGGGAAGCAAAATGAAACACCCGCATGAAAGCCAAACTCCTCCCAGCCAAACTCCTCCCACACACCCAAACCTCAAAAATTCAAGGAGTTCCAGAAGCCATCGGGGACGTGCTTACAAAGTTTGGTAACCTTGTGAATCTGTCTCTTGACCTCAAAGATCAATTGGTTAGAGTTGTACTGATGCCCTTTGTATCTATATTTATTACGATTCTACCAAATCACCCAAGTGATGGCGGCTGCAACGATGTGGTGGCCGTGGGAGGCTTTGCCCCAGGTGTCAAGGAGATCGTTAAATCCCCCAGTAACCGTGGGCATGAGACAGGCCGTCGAAAACCTCAGCCATACATCAGACGCCAGGTCGCCAGATAATAGAATGTGGTCCACCATTTCAGACTTTCGCTCCACACAACAATGGCAGGCTAAGGCTAAGTTGAAGCCTAATAAGGTGATGGCGTCGTCGATAGGGAGTTTCAAGCATAAAGCTCGCCAAAGCAAAATGGACCAATTAATCGGAATACACGCCTGCTAGAAAGGAGCAATGTGAGGTGATGCCAAACCTGGTCCACGTAGAGCACGTCCGGACGAAGCAAGGGCGAATAAGCCACTAGCCGTCAGCGACCACCATATGGTGTCCACATCCAGCCCGACCACTACTCCGGATGCAGCTATAGCAATGGCCGCCTCCGCTCTGATCCACTCATGTATTCTCTCCCAATTTCAATCTCCGTTGTTAGCCCACAGGTCTTTGATAGAGCTAGAGATAGGGACACCTGAGAAAGGTTGAAAAAGATAATTCCCAAACCACCGTTCGAAGAAAAGTGACGCATCCCCTGAATCCAACCGGAGACGGATCAATGGTTCGGCGAGCTGCCGACCAGTAAGCAAGCGTTGCCAAGATGTGGAAGATCTACTATTAGAGGTGGCAACCGTAGAGTGAGAGTGCTTGAAGTATCTGGCCATCATAAATCACGTCCAAAGGGAGCGATTCTGACGAAGCTTCCACCATATCTTCATTACGTAGGCGTCTATAATGTGAGACAACCTGTAGAACCTGAGACCTCCCTCGGATGTGGGTCTAGCCATAGTGTCCTAACTGGCCCAGTGGTGCTTATCCTTACCGTCATTATGGCCCCGGAAGAAGTTTACGAATAAAATTTCAATGTTGGAGAGAACTTTCCTAGGGGGGAGCAGGAGGCTAGAGTGTAAATCGGGATGGACAATATGACATGTTTGATCAGAATTATCTTTCCATCAGGGGATAAGGAAATGTTGTACCATCCCTTGATCTTCTTTCAAATTTTGCCCACTGAATCGTCATAAAGGCCCGAGTTCAATCTGCCGTACACAAGCGGGCACCCTAAGTATGTAAAAGGGGGTATAAAATAGAGAAAGAAGTAATATTGGCTAACAAGGAGGTGTGCTCTCTGCCAATGGAGTGGTGAACGTAAATCACACTCTTGTTAGGATTGATACACTGGCTAGAACATCGGGTGTATCTCTGCAATATATTGTGGACTACCTCCACAGACCCAACATCGCCGGAGGAGAAGATCAGGATATCGTCAGCATAAGCCAGGTGGGTCATGATCAAGCAACCGCTAGCAGTGTAGAAGTACTAAAAATCGAAAGTGCCAGCCATCTTGTTAAGATTTTTTCTCAACGCTTCAGCGGTGATAGTAAAGATCATGGCCGTTAAAGGGTCTCCCTATCTAACACTGCGAGTCAATTTAAAGAAGCCCTCAGCTTGATCGTTGACGATGGTGCCTGAAGAACCACGAATTATTGACAGATCTCCAAACGATGTTGATCCAAGTCTCAGAGAAACCAAAGGCCCTGAAATCCTATATCATGTATTGTCAGTCAAGCCTGTCATAAGCCTTCTCCATGTCCAATTTGATTGCAATATTCCCTTCCCTAGTCGGGAATTTCATGCAGCTGGTCATTCTTGAGCCAACAAGATGTTATCTAAAATGTTACGGCCGCGGACAAACCCACTTTGCTCTTCAGATATAATTTTATGCAGCAGCCCCATCATGCGATTGGCAATAATCTTGGAGATGATCTTGTTAGTGAAAGTGCACATGCTCAAAGGACGAAAGTCTTTAAAGGTCTTCAGGTTGTTCTTCTTGGGGATCAGGATCATTTTAGCACTAGATATCGATTTTGGGTACCTGGCTCCTTGGAAGGGGCGATTACCGCCTCGAGAATGTCCATCTTGATGATGTTCCGACAAGTTCTCGTCCGGTCCAGGAGCACTATGCTCGTTGAGCAACCATATGACGTCTTTCACCTCGAGATCGGAGGGCTGAAACTGTAGCTGAATATTGTCGCAGTCTTCGATCAGTCGAGGAATGGCTGCCAAAAACTCCTCGTCCTTGTGTATGACGTCTTTGGTGAACAGCTAACTGCAGAAGGAGGAAGTAGCCGACTGGATGTCCCGTTGTTCAGTAAGAATGTTACTGCTTTCGTCAGTTATCTGGTGAAGGTTGAGTTGTTGTCTTCGTTCCTTGATGCAGGAGTGGAAGTAGTTTGTGCTCTTATCGCCCTCAGTATCCCAAGTCAGTCTGGCTTTCTATTTCCAAAATTCCTTCTTAACTTTGAGACAGTATTTCAGAAGCACTCTGGTGAGATTGCGGGAGTCTCGTGCCGAAGGGGAGCTATCGCGGGCGAACAAGATCTCCGCTCGGGAAACGTCATCTTCGACGATGCGGACCACCTAAAATATGTCGCCATAACCTTCCTTGCTCCAACGGGAAAGCGCTTTCCGTATGGCTTTCAGTTTGGCTACCACGCGTTCAAGGGGGTCGAGATCATCGGGCCCTTTTCAAGCCACCACCACAATATCCCTAAACTGTGGATGGAGGGTCTAAAGTGCGAAGAGAGGGTAATGATCAGATTTAGTGGAATTGAGGTGCGTGAGTCTGGAGTTGAGCTCGAGGTCCATCCACTGAGAATTGATGAGAGCACGATCAAGATGGGAATATTGTCTCCTAGCACCTTCTTGCATGTTACACCATGTAAAGGCACTGCAGAGTACTGGAACGGGGGCAGGTGGGCACCAAAGATAAAGTTGGTGAAATCATTCATCGCAGATGAGGGGGTGGACGACCACCCAATTTTGCTTCTCTGCAAGTGACAGCGTTGAAGTCTCCAATGCAGAGCCATGGGATGTTGTTATGGTTATGTTGAATGTTTGTAAGGGAGTCCCAAAGCTGCTTGCGCTCGGAGATGTCGTAGCTCCCGTGGACTACGGATAAGATCGATCGGGATCCCGATCGTAGGGTGTTCTATCCAATAATTCAATGCTTGCTTGGGGTCATCAATGATGTCGTACTTCACATCGACGGCGAGGAGGATCCAGATGTCGTAGCAGCCTGCAATGGCAAAGGAAAAACCTAACTGCAGCTGGATGGACTTGATTTTCTTGTGAAGGATTTTGGGTTAGATGATCACCAAAATGTCAATGTTGTGAATATTCTTGAGGCTTTTTATGCGTCTCAAGGTAGGTTTATTGGTGAGGCCCCTAACATTCCATGATAAGATGTTAAACATTAAGGTATTGGAGGGAAGGGGCATTGGTGAGTTTAGTTGTAGATCGGGTGATCATTAGCGCAATCTCTTTATTGCGTTTATGGGTGACTTTTTTAATGATGGAGGAGCTAGCAGGGGCTGCCTCCTCAGATCCTTTGAACTTGCAGGGATCTACTTTGTCTGCCGAGGGGTATAGGTAGTCATCTCCTTGTATCTCATCCAATGTTCCAAATTAGTTAGTCGGACTGGCAAAACCTACATCTATCGCTTGCTGCAACCTGGTGCAGATTCTGTTCTTACGTTGGATAGCGCTTCAGCGACAATGATAACCTCGGTATGGGGTTTAGAGGAGGTTTTCGAGTCAGGATGGTGATTCTCTGTGGTGTTTGGGGAAACTATCTCAGTAGTGGAGTGAAATTCTGTGGGTTTTATCGAGTAGAAGCTAGTCAGTTTGGTTTGATTCTTATCTTTCTTGACGTTGGCCTCTACCCCTCTTACCGGCAGGGGCTTGGTTCCTGAAACGTCATCTCTTGGGGTGTTAGTGTTAGTTTTTTGGGAACTGACCTCCACCATGATGACTTCCCTTCCTGGGACACTATCGGTCTCAATGGCCTCTTCATCTGCCTCCTGGGTGTCGACAGTGTGGGTAGTCTCGATGGAGTCGACGATGTTGTCCGTGGCTAGTATATCAAATTGATTGGTGAGGTTTAATCCCGTGGTTTGTTGGTAGCTGATTCGCTCTCTGGGTAGTTCTTTTCTAAGATTGTTCTTGCCTACTGGAGTTTCCTTCGTTGTTTTCGAACCGAAGGTGCGAGTTGGCTAATGGGTAGAGAGGTGGCTTATGACTTAGCATTCTCGCATGGGTGGGTGCAACCTTATTGATCTCTTTCTTCTTCAGCTTCGGGTGTGCTCTAAAACAGAGTTTGGTGGAGTGGCCTTTCATGTGGCAATGGTTGCAGTAGATAATATTATTATCGTAAATAATTTGTTGAGTGTGCATCTTGTTGCCAAGCGATATTTGAATAGTGTTGGGAAGTTCCTTCGATATATCTAGCTCCATGCAAATTTTGGCATAATTCGCTTTGGTCAGGTTTCGAGTTTTCTCTGCCATCGCCATGAAAGTCCCAAAGAAGTTGGCGATCCTTTTCATCGTTGCTGGAACGAAACATATGAGCGGGGGATTAGAAAGGATGATCCAGGCAGAAACGATCGTCGAGTCTTCCTTCGTGTTGAAGTCCTGAGACCACTTGTCTATTTTATGGTATGTGAATCTATCATGTCGGTGCCTATGGTCCAGACTTTCTTATGATCTTCCTCGGACGATGGGTGAAGAAGTATATGTTTAGGGTCCATCGGAGCTATCCTATAATCAGATGTGAGGCCCCAGTTGGCCAACGCTTCTTGGGCGCACGAGATTTTTGGACATCTGGTGGAGAATTTCAGGATGAACGTATACGGAATAACTATGACAAAGCGGATATTTTTGAAGTGGAGAATGGCACCATGATGTCGTGGACATCTGTCGAAGAGGAGTACTCGTGGTCCGGAAGCTCAACATCAGTGACGATCGGAGAGTTATTAGTAGCTCATGTTGGAGGGGTGGGGTTCCCAACCTATGTGGAGAAGACCCCGGAGTGCGACGAACGCCGTTCGTGTGTCGAAGAAGCTCGGGGAGGAAGCAGGACTGCTGAGAGAGCTGCAGAGATGCTGGAAGCAGAGGGCCGAGTTCGGGCCGAACTCTGCCCCTGGCAGAGTTCTGGCCGAACTCTGCCTCCTCATTCCAGAAGTGGGTCGGCCAGTGCTGGTTGCCCCGCACAGAGTTCTGGCCGAACTCTGTGTGTCGGGGGGCTGAAGCGGGATTTTGGATGAGTTTTCATCATTGGATCTAATCCAACGGTTCAGGTTGGTTACGGGATTAGGGAGATATATTGAGTTTTCTCAACCCTAATTCATAAGTGCAACATAACACAAGTTTGAGAGAGAAGGAGGCAAGAGTGCCATTACAACTTCGGAGAAGAAGACGAAGGATTGAAGGTCGTTTTCGAAGGAGATCGTGTTTCGGGTAATCTCTACTCGTCGTTCTCGTTCTTCGTAGCCTTGTGATCATTGTTCTTGTCTCTGAGTGTTGTGGGGATCCGATTTGGATCGGGAGGAGTTTGTAGAGGGTGTAATTCTTCTATTCCATTAGTGGAGGCTTCTCAGGGTTGGACTCCGATCGTCCCGTGGTTTTTCCCGCAAGGATTTCTACGTCAAAAATTCTCTGTGTCTGCGTAGTTGTTTTTGTGTGCTTGTTTTTGGGTTCGTGCGTTGTTTGCTCGGTCCTCTCGCAGGTACTCTCCGGTTTGGGGAAAGGTTTCCGCGCTTCTTTCCCAACAGAGTGGTATCAGAGCTTTGGGTTCAAAGGGTGTCAGGAGTTGACAGAGGAACCAGAGAGGAGAGATGGACGCGAAGCCGGTGCGCATGGTGAACCTTAATGGCACAAACTATCATTATTGGCGGAGCAAGATGAAGGATTTGCTATTTGTCAAGAAGCTGCATCTACCTGTGTTTGCATCCGAGAGGCCCAGTGATAAATCCGAGGAGGACTGGAAGTTCGAGCACATACAGGTGTGTGGGTACATACGGCTGTTTGTTGATGAGAACGTGTACAACCATGTTGCCAATATTGAGCACGCGAAGACGTTGTGGGATAAGCTGGAATCCTTGTATGCGAAGAAGACCGGGGTAAACAAGTTGTTCCTGATCCGAACGATGATGGGTCTGCGGTACAAGGATGGGGCGTCTATTACGGATCACTTGAGTGATTTCCAGGGCGTGGTTGACCAGCTATCTTCTATGGGAGTCAAGTTCGACGACGAAGTTCAGGGACTGTGGCTGCTGTGTACCTTGCCAGACTCGTGGGAGACCGTACGAGTATCTATGATCGCTTCTGCTCCAGAGGGCGTGGTCAGTCTGGAGTTTGCCAAGAGGGGGTGTTGAATGAAGAGATGCGGAGACGTTCTCAGGGCACTTCATCCACATCCCACCACTCAGAGGTACTTATTTCAGAGAGCCGCAGAAGGGGCAAAAGCAGGGGTCCAGGTGGTGGCAGAGACAAGAGCAGGGGAAGTCCAAGGGTCGGTACGAGGACTCAGAGTGTTACCATTGCGGTAAGAAGGGCCATATCAAGCGGAATTGTTTCGGTTGGAAGAAGGAGAAGAAGGGCGACAAGGGGAAGCAAGAAGAGAACACTACAGCGGTGGCCTCGGTACATGGAGGCGATGTGATCGTCGTAGGTGATGAGGTCATTACTAACCGCCTGCGATGACAATTCTTGGCTGGTGGACTCAGGGGCTTCAGCACATGTATCTCAATAGGGCACTGTTTGCCACTTACAGACAGGCGACTGTGGCGTGTTGAAGATGGGCAACGGAGATGTGTCGAAGGCGGTTGCCATTGGAGATGTGCATTTGAGAACGAAGACGGGTGCGGTTCTTGTTCTCAAGGATGTTCGTCATGTCCCTGATATCCGTTTCAACCTGGTGTCGGTTGGAAGGTTGGATGACGAGGGATTCTTCAGTCTCTTCGGGAATAGTCAGTGGAAGCTTTCCAGAGGTTCGATGGTGATTGCCAGAGGAAGCAAGAAGTCCGGTCTCTACTATATGGAGGGGAGCGCAGAGGGGGCACAGGAGGTGAACGCAGTCAGTGACGCGTCTACCGAGTTGTGGCACAGGCGGCTCGGCCATATCAGCGAGAAGGGGATGAGCTACTTGGTGAACAGGAAAGTGATTTCGGGGCTCAAGTCTACAAAGTTGGAGAAATGCACGCACTGTTTGGCTGGGAAGCAAAGTAGGGTGTCTTTCCAGAGTCACCCAAGTTCGAGGAAGCCGGCGTTGCTCGAGTTGATTCACTCGGATGTCTGCGGTCCTATGAAGGTAAAATCTCTTGGTGGTGCTCTTACTTTGTGACTTTCATTGATGACTGTTCCAGGAAGGTTTGGGTCTATGCCTTAAAGACCAAGGATCAGGTGCTGCCTACTTTCAAGGAGTTTCAGGCCTCCGTTGAAAGGGAGACGGGCAAAAAGTTGTGTGTTCGGTCCGACAATGGCGGCGAATACATCGGTCCCTTTGATGCGTATTGCAGAGAGCAAGGGATACGACACCAGAAGACTCCGCCAAAGACACCTCAGCTCAATGGTGTAGCGGAGCGCATGAACAGGACACTGATGGAGAGGGTGCGGTGTTTGCTGTCAGAAGCAAACTTGCCGGGCAGTTATTGGGGTGAGGCTCTTCTCACAGCTGCTTATATTATTAATTTGTCTCCTAGTGCTCCTTTGCAGGGTGATGTGCCTGACAAAGTATGGTACGGCAAAGAGCCGTCATACAATCACCTGCGGGCGTTTGGTTGTAAAGCCTTCGTGCATGTACCGAAGGACGAGAGGACCAAACTTGAGCCGAAGACGAGGCGATGCGTCTTTGTCGGCTATGGTCGGGATGAGTTTGGCTATAGACTCTATGACCCAGTGGAAGGAAAGCTCTACAGAAGCAGGGACGTGGTGTTCGTCGAGGATCAGACCATGACCAACACTCAGGATTCCGAGACGCCTTCTGAGGCTGAGGAATTGCCTAAGTTAGAGTCATTTCGCTTCGAGCAGTTTCCAGAGGACATCGCAGAGGATCCAGTTATGGGGGAGCCGGTACATGGAGTTGCTCCCAACCTTGATCATCAGCCTGCTGATGGTGGTCAGGGTGTCCCTCAGGAGGATGAGCATGCCGGAGAGGTAGTTCCTGAAGGGGAGGAGGCTGTCGGTATACAGCCAGCACCAGTGGCTCCACTGAGAAGGAGCAACAGGGATCGTCGACCATCTACGAGATACTCGCCGGATGAGTATGTGCTACTGACTGACGGGGGAGAGCCCGAAAGTTTCGCAGAGGCTATGGAAGACGAACACAGGCAGGAGTGGATGGTGGCTATGCAGGAGGAGATGAGTTCCTTGCACACCAATTCTACTTATGATCTGGTGCGGTTGCCAAAGGGCAAGAAGGCTTTGAAGAATCGATGGGTGTTCAGAGTGAAGCAGACGGATGATGCTACTCGCCCTCGATACAAATCGAGGCTGGTAGTCAAGGGCTACGGTCAGCGGAAAGGCGTGGATTATGATGAAATCTTTTCGCCTGTCGTCAAGCATTCGTCTATTCGGGTGGTGCTAGCATTAGCATCCAGTTTTGACTTGGAGGTCGAGCAGATGGATGTGAAGACGGCATTCCTCCACGGTGATCTTGAGGAGGAGTTGTACATGGAGCAGCCGGAGGGATTCTGTGAGAAGGGCAAGTCACACTTGGTCTGCCGGTTGAGAAAGAGCTTGTATGGTCTGAAGCAGGCTCCGAGGCAGTGGTACAGAAAGTTCGAGTCGTTTATGGGGGAGCATGGTTATGCACGGACGACGTCGGACCATTATGCATTTGTGAGGTATTTTGCCGATGATGATTTTATCATCTTATTGCTCTATGTTGATGATATGCTATTAGTGGGTCGGAATGCCACTAGGATAGCGGAGTTGAAGCGCAAACTGGGTGCGGCCTTCTCTATGAAGGATTTGGGCGCAGCGAAGACTATTCTTGGGATGGAGATCAGCCGAGAGAGAGAGTCCAAGCTGCTACACTTGTCCCAAAAGAAGTACATTCACCGGGTACTTCAGCGTTTCGGGATGGACGGGTCGAAGAAAGTGAGTTCCCCCCTCGCGGCTCACTTTAAGTTCACTGAGGAGCAGTGTCCATCTACCGGGACGAAAAGGAAGATATGGAGCGGGTTCCATATGCTTCAGCTGTGGAAAGCCTGATGTATGCTATGGTGTGTACGAGGCCAGATATTGCTCATGCAGTTGGTACGGTTAGCAGGTATCTTTCGAATCCTGGAAGGGTACACTGGAGTGCGGTCAAGTGGATTCTACGATATCTTCAGGGCACTGCTGGTTGGAGACTTTCCCTTTGTGGTGACGAGCCGAAGCTGGTTGGGTATACCGACGCTGATATGGCTGGAGATGTAGACACGAGGCGATCGACTTCAGGCTACGTGATGATGTTTGCGGGAGGAGCAGTGTCGTGGCAGTCGCGGTTGCAGAAGTGTGTTGCCTTGTCGACGACGGAGGCAGAATACATTGCGGCGACGGAGGCTTGCAAGGAGCTGTTGTGGATGAAGAAGTTGTTGCAGGAAATGGGACTGAAGCAAGAGCAGTATATTGCTTTGCGACAGTCAGAGTGTTATCCATCTTGTAAAGAATCAGACGTTTCATAGCCGGTCCAAGCACATCGAGACTCGGTATCACTGGATACGGGTGTGGTTGAAAAGAAGGACGCGGAGCTTGAAAGGTGCATACAGATGACAACGGAGCTGATATGTTCACGAAGATTCTACCAAGGGGGAAGTTTGAGTACTGCAGGCAGATCGTCGGGATAACGACGTCCTCCCCATAGTTGTGAAGGGGGAGATTTGTTGGAGTGGGTGGGGTTCCCAACCTATGTGGAGAAGACCCGGAGTGCGACGAGCGCCGTTCGTGTCGAAGAAGCTCGGGGAGGAAGCAGGACTGCTGAGAGAGCTGCAGAGAGCTGCTGGAAGCAGAGGGGCCGAGTTCGGGCCGAACTCTGCCCCTGGCAGAGTTCTGGCCGAACTCTGCCCCTGGCAGAGTTCTGGCCAAACTCTGCCTCCTCATTCCAGAAGTGGGTCGGCCAGTGCTGGTTGCCCCGCACAGAGTTCTGGCCGAACTCTGTGTGTCGGGGGGCTGAAGCGGGATTTTGGATGAGTTTCATCATTGGATCTAATCCAACGGTTCAGGTTGGTTGCGGGATTAGGGAGATATATATTGAGTTTTCTCAACCCTAATTCATAAGTGCAACATAACACAAGTTTGAGAGAGAAGGAGGCAAGAGTGCCATTACAACTTCGGAGAAGAAGACGGAGGATTGAAGGTCGTTTTCGAAGGAGATCGTGTTTCGGGTAATCTCTACTCGTCATTCTCGTTCTTCGTAGCCTTGTGATCATTGTTCTTGTCTCTGAGTGTGTGGGATCCGATTTGGATCGGGGAGTTTGTAGAGGGTGTAATTCTTCTATTCCATTAGTGGAGGCTTCTCAGGGTTGGACTCCGATCGTCCCGTGGTTTTTCCCGCAAGGGTTTCCACGTCAAAAATTCTCGTGTCTGCGTGGTTGTTTTTGTGTGCTTGTTTTGGGTTCGTGCGTTGTTTGCTCGGTCCTCTCGCAGGTACTCTCCGGTTTGGGGAAAGGTTTCCGCGCTTCTTTCCAACAGCTCGGTCAGGCCTAATCATGTCTGTCTAAGAGCGGGAAGGGCAATTGTTAGGGACCGCAGACTGGATGTCCGACTAGCGTTCCGCGAAGAGATATTCTCGGCGAACAAAGAAGAGGAATTGGTGCCAGTTAAGATGAGTGAATTCGAGATATGGGCCTGGGAGAGGGAATGTGCACCGGTAATAGGTGCTACGGGGGTCTCCACAGTGGTTGGGGTCACCAAGGCCAAGGCCGCCACGGATGGGGCAGCAGAGGATAGAAGTCGCTCCAGCATGTTTCGGGCAAGAAGGGATGGGAAGTCGAATATAGCACTGGGTAGTGCAAAGGACTGCAGCGAGGTGGTCTCTGTGCCAACCAATGGGCAGTCGAAGTTATGCGGAAAGATCGGGGGGGGTAAGGAGCCCTAGGTCTGGCGCACAAGTCCGCATGCCGCTGGATGACGCAGGATGATGCTCTGCTGGAAGGCGCTGGGGGTTGGGGAGTCGGATGAGTGTAGGCAGCCGAGGCCTGAGCAGCAATAGGCGTGATGGTGGGAGAGCAACTGTCTGCTGCTGGCAAAATGTGGTGAATGGTGCATGTATAGTATTTGCCAAAACCCAAGCCGAATGGCGCTAGGTTCAATTGTACGAGAAAACTAGCGCCAACGATAGAAAGTCTGGAGCGAGGGCTGTACAGCTAACAAGGCTGCAGCAAGAGCCTCGTCAACCGTACCTGCTATCCATAGATGTGGCACGTGCACTGCTCGAGGCGACAGCTGCAGCACTCGGACTCCGCGGAGGGAGTGCGACCAAAACTCGCCTGAGCATGAGATGTCAACACAGGAGAGCTATGCCAGCCCGGATAGCGGAGGGCTAGTCAAGTGCGCCGAGACGTTGAAGGGCCTAAGGAAGGTCGGGGGAGCCGGGGCCCCCAGAACAGAGAGAGGTGCTCTGCCATCCACGGAGCGACCGTCGAAGGAAGAAAAGGCCGACCAGCAGGGGATCCTCGCCATGTGGCTGAGCCTTCCCAGGAGCTAGCAACGTCGGGAGGGCCGGGAGCCGGAGAAGACACAGCACGGCTACGGGACCACCAGAGAAGGCAAAAATCGGAGAAGGGGACGAACGACCTCGCAACAAACGGCCGTCGGGGCACCACCACTAACAGCCGGTTACCAGAGCCAGGGGGAATGCTCACCTATATATATAATATATATATATAGATCTACCCTTTTTCATATATATTATATATCTATATATATATATATTATATATATAAAAATATATATATATATATATATATATATAATATTATATAATATATAATATATATATAGAGGTGTCTACCCTTTTCATATATATATATATATATATATATATATTATATATATATATATATATATATATATCTATATAATATATATATATTATATAAGATAGCCTTGCCTCAACTTCAGAAGAAGAGGTCCAAGATGGCGAGCCCCATCCAAAGGCGACATCCAAGTTGAACCCGTCCGCAGTGGCGTAGAGGTTAACGCCCTAGAAGAGACAACCACAACCATGTTCATAGAGGAGAACCCCCAACTCGCGATGATTGCCACCTCCCCAATCACTCCCTCCACATCCAGTCTGGTAGTCAACAGCACAGACCCCTTAACCAACCTGGAGCAGGTCATCCCGAAAAAACAGCTTCAGAGCGGACTCCTTAACCATCCTGGGTCAAGCATTCGGTCGACAGAGCTCAATAAGTTCTTGATGCCGGTATTCTCTCACCGGCATCACCCTGAGTGTCTCAATTGACCCGGCAGAAGAGACCACACTCTCACCTCGGAGGAGGCCATTTTAATTGCCAGCAGATAACCAGAAAGCCCTCACCCAAACCCAAAACTCAACTGATAGACATAAGTAAGGAGACAGCTCGGGACCACCAGGTCGATCACGAAGCTCAACAAACTTCCACAAAAAAGTAACCTCAATGCTTAACATCCTATTCTGGAATGTCAGAGGTCTTACTAAAAACCAACCTTGAGAAGATTAATCAGTCTCAAGAAAACTCATAAACTGACATCTTGGTGATCATCGAACCTAAAATCCCCATGGCATCTTGGTGATCATCGAACCTAAATCCCTCCAGCAAACTTAATCTATTAAGCTTCAGCTCGGATTTCATCAGGCGATAGCTAGCTGCCATGACATTTGGATCCTCTTCTCCAACGATATGAAATAGATATGATCCACGACTCGGCCCAGTCCCTCACTTGCTGGGTGGATCATCTTATTCTAAGGACCCGCTCGCTTCTGTTGCAGTTTACGGCAGTTGTGATATTCCTGAACGAAGAAACCTCTGGGAAGAAACTACTTCAGCTCAACCCTAGTAACAAACCCTGGATCTGCGTCGGGACTTTAACGTATTCACTTGCCGGGAAGAGAAATCTGGCGGCCGGCCCCCCTTCCATCGGCTATGCTAGACTTTAACACCTTCATCTTCAATGCCCCCTATCCTCCCACCAGTTCAGCGGAAGCACTTTTACCTGGTACAACATGCAAGAGGGCTCCGCAGGCAATACTCTCGCCTGGAACGCCCTTGTCAATTCTCCATGGAATGATTTGGATATCATCACCAACCTCTCGTACTCAACTCCACGAATCAGACCACTCTTCCTACTCATCGAGATCAGAAAATCGAACCAGGAAGGAAGAACTTCCGTTTTCTCATTTCTGGAGCGAACATCCGCACTTTAGGAACATCGTTAGCGACGCTTGGAGCAGCGTTGACTCCTCGCCCCTCTTTCGCATAGCCGACAAGCTCAAAGCCACCGGAAAGCCCTCACGGCTTGGAGTAAACAAGCATACGGAGATATTTTCCAGACGGTAAGAGAAGCGAAATACGATGTGACCAGAGCAAAAAGCGATATACGCGGCCAACAGATCCCCTGAAAGCCAGATCTACTTTAACTTCACCAGAGCCTTCTTAAATTCAGTCTGCAGATCAAACAAAATTTTAGAAACAGAAATCCAGACTCATTGGGACAGTGAGGGCGACAAAAACTCTAAATTCTTCCACTCCTGTGTCAAGGGCTGCAGGCAGAAGCTTGCCCTGCACCAGATCATCGACGATAATGGGAACATCCTAAAGGACCACCAGAGCATCCAATTGGCAGCTTCCAGCGTTATTCCCGGTTATTCCCCAAGGACACATTAACAGAGATGCAGAACTCATCGTGGAGATCCCACACCTCGTCGAAGATAATGACAACGCAGACTAGAACCTTCCCACCGAACATGAGATCAAGGAAGCAATTTGGGCCCTCATGCGCATAGGCACCTGGACCGGAGGGTTTATGGAACAACTTCTTTGCACATGCTGGGACTTATCAAAGCAGATCTTCTCGAGGCGGACATGGCCTTATTTCAAGGCGCCAGGTATCCTAGATCTATTTATGTGCTAACTTGATCCTCATTCCCAAGCAGGAGAATTCGAAAACATTCAAAGACTTTCGATCGATCAGCCTTTGCACTTTCTCCATAAAATCATATCCAAGATTATCGCTACTCGGATGACTGATCTCTTTCCATAATTATTTTTGAAGAGTAGCGAGGCTTCGTGCGGGACAGAAAACATTCAGGATAACATTATGTGCCCATGAGTTGGTTACTTGTAGGAGCTTCCAGCTAGGTGGGAACATAACTATTAAGCTGGATATAGAAAAGGCCTATGACAGACTCGACTGGCAATTCATGATTTGGGTCTTCAAAGCCTGTGGCTTCTCCAAAATTTGGACCAACATTGTTTAGAGATCGATAAGCAATTCCAGGTTCTCCATGGTGATCAACGGACAAACCCGAAGGTTTTTTTCAAAGCCAGTCGTGGCATCAGACAAGGAGACCCCTATCATCCACCATCTTCATCATTGCAGCAGAATCCTCAGCAGAAACCTGAACAAGTTGGCTACAAACACCGAACTTTCACTACTCCACACCACTAGCGGTGTTCGTCATCACCCACCTGCTTATACGGACGATATTCTCATATCATCCGGAGACGTCGGATCCGTGCAAGCTATCCACAACACTGCAAAGGTACACATCATGTTCTGGTCAATGGGTCAACCCTAACAAAGTGTGATATACGTTCCACTACAAGTCCAAGCGGGATCACACTGCCACTCTCTCCAATATCACATCTTTCGTCGTTGCTTACTCGCGTTCACCTACCTCGGTTGTCATTGGTGTACGAAAGGGCCACCGCGAGCATTTTCGAGAGTCTGGTGAGTAAAATCAGAAGAAGAAAACTCAAAGGGTGGCACAACACTACGCTATCCCTGGGGCAAGATGATTTTGATCAAACATGTCCATACATCCATTCCATTTATACCCTATCGGCTTGCTCCCCACCCAAAAAAGTGTTAACTGCCATCGAGCACCTTTTCTCCAACTTCTTCTGGAGACACAACGATGGCAAGGACAAGCACCATTGGGCCACCTAGAATACCATGGCTAAACCCCCGGAAGATGGCGGCCTTGGTTTCGATCGGCTGGCACACATCGTTGATGCATTCTCTATGAAGCTGTGGTAGAAACTCCGGGTCGACAAAAATCTTTGGACTTGCTTCATGAAGGCCAGACATTTTAAACACACTCAACCGTCCAACGCGACCTCCAACTGCCGATCCTCCGCAGCATGGCGTCGTATCCTGCATGGTCGTAGCTTGTCCGAACCAGTTATTCGTCTCCAGCTGGGCTCAGGCGATTCCTATCTTTTCTTCGAGCGGTGGGCTAGAGAGGATCTTCTTCCCCGCCAACCGGTCGCCCCAGTCCACAACAAGATCAGGGAGATTTGGGACATAACGGGCGATTGGAACTAGACTAAGTTGCGGGACTGGATTGGTACAGGTAGACAGACACAACTCCACACCACGAAGATCTCAGACATTCCAGACAGCCTGCTTCGTCTATCACCGCCAACGGCGCATTCTCAGCGGCCTCCGCCAGACGTCTAGGCCACGGCCCAAGCACTCCTTCCCTAAATTTAGGTCTTTTCTGGCACAACTGCATTCCCAAAAATAATCTTTTCTTACATGGAGGTCCATTAGACGGAAACTCCCCACCGACGACAACCTCAACAACATCGGCTTCAGTTTGGCTTCATCTTGCCACT
Organism: Iris pallida; assembly: GCA_029216955.1. NCBI lineage: Eukaryota > Viridiplantae > Streptophyta > Magnoliopsida > Asparagales > Iridaceae > Iris > Iris pallida. Next base: position 17,556,086 of record JANAVB010037819.1, on the reverse strand, counting down.
GCTGCAGAAAGAGACAACTGGAAACGGAAGAGCACATCCTCCGTCCCGGAGATCTTGCGGCCAAGGCTTGGGACACCCTATCCCGTAGATTCAGTCAACCATTATGTGGAAGGGGATTCAATGATCTCCTGGTCCAATGGGGCAACGCTTCCTACGGACATCAGATCGTCGCGGTCGCTATCACGTTGGTCATTTGGAAGAACAGGAACAAAGCTAGATACGAGGGCCATCAATTCTCGGCCGATCAGCTCATCCGCGAATCCCTTCGTCTAGTATACAAAGTTAGCAAGGTTTGCAACCACGGTCTCCAGGCTTTTTAGGCGTCGACGCTTTCTTGATGTTACGAGGAACTCTACCGTGTTTTGTTGTGTAGTTTCTTTTTCTTCTGTCTTCCCCTCCTCTTGGAGGTGTCTCTTGTAAAGGCTTCGGCATTTTGCGCCTTTTATGAATAAAGTGGAAGGTTTTTGTTATATATATATATATATATATATATATATATATATATATATATATATATATATATATATATATATTTATTTATTTATTTATTTAAATATATATATCTATATATATATATATATATATATATATATATATAAAATATATATATATATATATATAACTTCGGTCGATAGCCTATCGCAGCACAATAACCAACCCACAATCAAACAAGAACATGGGTAGGATCATGTACCATGATAGACCATGTTCCTCAGTCATTGACAGAAGTAGCACTTCACAACCAGAATAAGTCTTCCGTTCATAACCTCGTTCCACAGCCTGTCATAGTACGATAACCAACCCAACAATTAAACAAGAACATGGGTTGGATCACGTACCATGACAGTCCGCTTCCCTCAGTTATTCACGGAAGGTAATAGGATACAAGCAAGTCGTTTTCATGGCCAATCAAGTCTACGAGTTTCTAGTGGGACGAGGTTATCCTCGTATTATGTTAATAGGAAATCCTCAGATCATATCTTTCCAGCAAGGCTAGCCAACCCAGGGGTTCGCGTAGACAGGTATGATTGAGCACGGGTCCCTCGTAAGGCCACCTTGCCAAAACATATATTATATAGCAGGAATTAATCGGATACAGTCATCCACTCGTTGCAGATGACACAGTATCCGTGGAGACCAGCCGGCGCGTCAAGACAATATCTCAAGGCAGCTGGTGTAACACGATCTCGGATTCTGCCCTCCCCATGCATCTAGTATATTTAGTTGCCTAGTTTAACCCTAGGTGAAATCTTGGACTCCCATGCTGTGGCCTGCATGATTATCCTCCTAAAGTCGTACTTTAGTACGAGTACCCAAAGAGGATCCATGTCAATCAGTATGTCAACATGTTCTACCTCCTTAGGTAATGTATCATTGCAAATATGCCACGTGGAGTTACGAGTCTTGTCGAGCATGAACAAGACTGGGACATTCAGATACATGTATCAGGTTGAACACTTTGTTCTCCGGGGTCACATTAGCGCTCATATCATGCTCGGTACAAAAGGTTTGTTATATATAAGATATTATATATATATATAATAATATATATATAGATATATATATATTATATATTTTATATATAGATATTTTTTTTTTATATATATATTTGTATTATATATAATATATATAATATATATATATATATATATATATTAATAGATATATATATATATTATATATAATATATTATTAATTTATATATTTGTATATATTTTGTTATATATATATAAATATATATATAGATATATAATATATATATTATATATATCTATATATATATATATATATATATTATATATATCTATATATATATATATATATATATATATAAATAATATATATATATATATATATATATATATATATATATATATATATTTTTATATATATATATTAAAATATATATATATATATATATATATAATATTATATATATATATAGATATATATATATATATATATATTTATTTATTATTTATTTTTTATGTTTTTATTTATTTATTTATTTATTTATTTATTTATTTATTTTTATTTATTATTTATTTATTTTGTTATATATATATAATTGGAAAAAGGGTAAATTTTATTCCAAACTTAACACATAATCATACAATCATACAATCAGAGTGGGTCTTCCACTCATAAAGTTTCTATAGCTTTTTACATCAAAATCAATATTATGGAGGATGCCTACAAAGGGGTGGTAAGTCCTCGAAGAAGCGACAATTCCTTTTCCTCCATACATGCCAGACAGCAGCAGCCAGCTGTACTTTAGCGCTCTTGAACCAGACCTGCCCTCTCCCTCTTCGATCTCGGATTCCATTGATGATATCTTCGATCTCCCTACCATAGTCACATCCGCCCAGCGCACGGTATTGTTCATTCCAGATGTACTAGTACACCTCACACTCAAAAAATAAGTATTGCATAGATTCATTATCCAAGTCATAAATCTCATACTTTGTGTTGGGCACCTGGATCCCAAATGAGATGAGTTTGTCCCTCGTCAGAAAGGGACCCAGAAGTAAATGATAGACACTAAGCTGCATCTTCCTGGCTAGTCCCTTGCACTATATGAATTCATAGTCTGCACTAGTAGGGAAAGTACGACGCACCAAATTATAACAGCTTTGGAACCTGAACTCTCCAGAACCCCCAATATCACCCGGCGGATCCCAAATCCAACAATCAGCTGGCTGCGATGGATCAATCCTGACCGTGAGAATAACCTCTCCAAGCTCCTCAGTATTGCGGTAGGTCTCAGGACTCCAAACTCCATTCCTATTAATGCGCTGGCAGGTCAGCCCCCTACCAGCCTCCCTTTGTGACCAGTCTTCCAGGATCTCTAATAGAGATTGACACTCTAACCATAGGTCTCGCTAGAGTTCAGTTCCTGCTCCATCTCTCATGGACCTCCTGATGGAGGATTTGAGTACAGCTCTGTGTCGCAGAATATGCTTGAAAGTAACATAGTTGTTATTATCGATGGAGCAGGTCCAAAAGTTGCATTGCTTCACATATCTACTGTACATCCAGTCAGCCCATAAAGACCCCCTTTTAATAAACCTCTATGCCAGCTTCAGAGCCAAGGCCTCGCTGATCTCTAGCAAGGTCTAAGACCCACCCTACCCTCCTTCCTCGGGCGGCAGAGCTGCTCCCAAGAGATTGCATACATATTCCCCCTCCAGATGAAATTGGCACAGATCCTCTCCACTTTCTGGATTGTAGCAACAGGGATCAGAATAAACTAGAACCAGAACAGAGCCAGAGCCGAGATAACCGATTTAACCAGCTCAATGCGCCCTCCAAATGAAAGTCCAGTAGCCTACCATCCTTCAACCCTCCTCTGAGTATACTCTACCAGACTATGGCAATCCTGGTCTCGAGCATAATTAACTATCAAGTGGACTCAAAGATATCTCACCAATAGATTACTCCTCTCCACACCCAGAGCTACGGCTCGTTCCTCCTTCAGGTAGAAGAGGGAACTGAAGTAGACCCGACACTTCTCTCGATTCATTTGAAACCCTGTAAGAGCTTCAAGATCTCCCATAATCTTCGAGATCGTATTCATACCATCCATAGAAGGCTGGAGGAATACCAGGAGGTCGTCAGCATATATGAGATGAGTAACAGGTGGCTCGATCCTCCTGAACAGTGGGACAAGCCTCCCACTATGAACCGCCATATCCATCAAACAAGTGAAGTACTCCATGACAAGTGTGAACAGGTAATGAGACAATGGGTCGCCTTGCCGGAGTCCTCAATTGTTGCGGAAGAACCCGTACAGGGTACCCTGGATGATAACAGAGATGGTGGGGGTCATGATACACTCCCGTATCCTCACAACCCATCGATTATCAAATCCCATGGCAAACATCGGGTGACACAGGAAGTCCCTATTGACATATCATGGGCCTTCCTCAGGTCAAGCTTCACACACGTCTTTTTTCCTCCTGGTTTTTTAAAACCCCTCACCATCTCATGTGCCAAAAGGCTGTGCTCAGCAATCGATCTCTCCTTTATAAAAGTTGCCTGGTTCGGAGAGACTAAGTCCTGCATGATCCCCTCCATACGCCGGCACATAAGGTACATAATTATTTTGTAAAGATAATTACAGCACTCTATAGGCCTAAAGTCCGCCAGTGATGTCGCTCCTTCTTTCTTTGGCACAAGAGTCAGGAAGGTATGATTCAGCTCCTTCAGCAGCTTCCCCTTAGTAAAGAACTCCTGGACCGCCTCGAGTACCGGGAGCATCAGAAAATCCCAGTGGCATTTGTAAAACTCACTGCTAAATCCGTCCGGCCCCGGGGCTTTGTTGGCATCCGCCTTTATGATGATAGCCTCCACCTCCTCCATAGTGACCGGTACAAGTAGTTGGCTATTCGTATAGGGCTTCACCAGCCTTTTCGTAATGATATTCGAAAACACAGATAGATAGTCAGTCTAAAAATATAACTCAGAATAGTACCTGACAACCTCTTCTTGGATCTTTGATGGCTCCTCCACCATATTGCCCTCTCCATCGAGCTGCTGAGAAAGGTTGTTCCTATGTTGTCTGGTCTGAATAACATCATAGAAGAACTTTGAGGAGCGGTCGCCATCCTTGAGCTATGAGCATTTAGCGCGCTGGGCCGCACTGATCTCCGTCTGCAGGCGTAGAATGTTGACTTCCCCAATCAGCTCCTTCTCTTGAGCCGCTAAGGTCCCTTTCAGCATATCAGATTGCATAAAATTTTGGATGGCCCTGAGCTCCGCATCCTTAGCTTCTAGTGAAGGCTTGAACAATCTCTTTATCTAACACTGGATAGCCTTCTTCGTGTGCTCTAAGTATCCACCTGAAAGAAACCAACTGTTGTTGTACCAAAAAGGGTACGACTTCCAAGTAGGCTGCTCTGTGAAGCCGACCCTGATGGGGGAGTGATCGCTCGTCCCAGCGGCTAGACCCTCAGCCAAAGAATTAGAAAAGCGGCAAAACCACTCCCCGTTGCCCAGAGCTCTGTCCAGCTGGCAAGTAACCCTGTTACGAACAGCTTTGTTATGCCAAGTCCAAATGTGCCCCGAACGTGTCAATCACTAAAGCCCCGCCTGAAGAAGATATCTCTGGACATCATACAAAATTTGAACTGGAATCGGTCTGCCCCCCACCTTCTCCCCCCTGTGAAGGAGGGCGTTGAAGTCACTCATCAAGAGAAGCGAAAGATGCAAGGAGTCAGCAGAGGAAGCTCCTTTGGATATGTCCCTCCATAGGGCCTCCCGACACCGCTTATCGTTGTGGTCGTACACCGCTCCCATCAAGAACCGAAAACCACCCTTATTTGTGAAGGAGATGGCAATTAGCTGCTCCGATATCAGGACCAAATCTCCATCTCAACTGTTGGTATTCCATCTAACCCAGATCCTCGTCATGTCGTAAAGTGCTAGATTGTGGAGTTGAACCCAATGAGTGGAGGTCCGTCGGGCAAGAGTCTTCTCACCTTTAATCTTGGTCTCCAGCAATTCCAGGCGATAACCGCCATTAATTATTATGAGTGAGGTTCCCCTGAACTTCTCCTGAACCGGTACCCGGGGATGGTACTACGTCCATCTCTGTCATGTATATATATATATATATATATATATATATATATATATATATATATATATATTTTATATATATATATATATATATATTTTATATATATATAAATATATATATATATATATATATATATATATATATATATATATATATATATTCTATAATACATCCACCATTTTGGGATGTATCGATACATCCCAAATCTGAACCATTGGATGTTCATCCAATGGTTCAGATTAAATTTAGATCAAATAATGCAGGAGACATCATTTAATGCTATTTTTGACTTTTGACCTCTTGTTAACTTGCTATAGCAGGTCATTCTTCAATGCAATTTTTTCAATGAACACCCTAAATTAACTCATATTTACTTTCTCTTTCGTCAATGTAATTTAATATTTTGTGCAACTACGTATATATAACAATAATTGTGTGTCAGCCGGAAAGGAAGGACACAGTGTGTCCAGGTCTGTAGGCGATGTAGACGACAATACCACCGATGCTCTGATAGCTACTGGAGATCTAGATGATGACATCGATGACGACATAGACGAAGATCTTGTAGCCAATATGGATAATAGTAAGGGAAGAATTCAGAGGAAGAAGAAGGGTAGGAAGCCGATAAAAGTTCGTTCTCTCAAATATCTTCTTCGTGTAAATTAAATCCAAGAAGGACACAATCCCAAATTTTAGTTATTGCTTAGCAGAGTCTGCTTAGTTGTTGTAAAATTGTGGTGTTGCTTCTGTAACATTTTTATCTTTAGTCTCATGTTTTCTATGAATATGTGTTCTGTTTGATTTTGATTTAGTAATCTTTCCGTAATTTGTTTTTTTTGTTTCATCGAACAATTTAATATTTTGGTTATAGAGCTACAGGCCATGGTGGTGGTGGTGGAAGAAGAAACAGAGATGAAGAAGAAAATAAGAAGAAGTTCCGGTTCGCGGCGGACTTCGTCGAGCCCTCCTCGAACAACGAGGAGTACCAGCGGAATTAAACCTCTTATAGAGTTCCTCAAATTGTTAATCATGATAACCTTTGTACTTTTCAAACGGCTAATAGAATCTTCGTCGAGCCCTCCTTAAATTTTTTATGATAACCCTTCAAACGGCTAGTAGATTCTTTGCTAGTCTTGAAATTTATTTGTCTTTCCATCTTCCTCACTTTTTGTACTTTTTTCTTGCTATATATACAGTAGTTTTCTTGTTTCAACTATTATTTAATCTGAAATACATAGAATAGTTTTCTTATTTCATTTTGTAGTACTGGAGAAAGATGTCTACTCGTATGTGACAAGTAGAAGACGTAGAAGATTGCCAGCTCCAAATGAAACCTTCATTTTGCGTATGATACGCAAGTTTGAAGAACAACTGTCGAAGATTTCAGATCAACTTGTTTCGATCAATTCTAAGCTTGGTTCAATCGAAATTGAACAAATGAATATATCTCGACGTTTGGAAAAGATGGAAGAATCTTCAGCTTTGAAGAAGGCATCTTCATCTAGAGTAATTAATAATGTGGTGGAGATTTTCGTTGAATCTTCCGATGAGGAGGACGTGCTGCTAAAGAAACATTATAAAGTAATAGACCGAATTTTCAAATTGTGTCCTCCAGAAGAAACTGACTTTAGCAGTTCTTCGAAAAGAATGCGAGAAAATTTAGATCTGGTCACACCTTTGAAAAGTTTAACAAGAACTTCAACCTCAAATCCTAGCCAGTGTACTAGTATTTCTTCGAGTTTTTACGACTATATTTTTGCGGATGATAGACCTGACAAGTAAGTAATATGAGTTTTTATTTAATACCAACAATTTTTTTCCTAATTTATTCGTTTCTTTTCTTAGTAAAATAATATTATCTTGCAACAAAATCTATGTCTCGGACTGAGATGAAGTCCTTAGCTCCAGAAATGAGAATTAAATATGGGGTATGTATAGATAGTATATTTCTTCTTAGATGCCATCTATGTTTACTTCGATTCCATCACTGATATTTTTAATGAGCTATTCAGATTGTAACCCTTGTCTCTGCTCTTCTCACCGCGGAGGAACGGAAAAGAACTTTCAATAAAGCTAATGTATGGTATTTACTAATAAGGTTAACGGTGAGTGAGCATTTTATTCTTCAATGATTATGCATTGACAATTTTCTCGTTTGTTTGTCCTTCGTAATGTATTAATTGATGTGTACGTAGAGAGCAAGGTTATCTCAATCTGACAAACAACTTCATAAAATATGAAAGAAGTACAAATATTTTCAGGATTATATGGGTTCTTTAATCATTTGTAACGAGGTATTAATGTATTTCTGTTTAAATATTAATCCTAATTTTCTGAAAATTTACTAATTTATTTTACCTAATTAATCCTGATTCAGATATACATACACATTCTTTTGTCTGAACACTATACTCTTGCAAGAGTTATGGTTAAAACAATGACTGTTGAAATTTGGGACACACTTGCATCTAGCCGATTCAAAATAAATCAGTCATAAAAGAAATAGTAAGCTCATATTCATCATTTTTTATGAATTGCGTATAAGATCTGCGGTATACGAATACATATTGTATTACGTTTTCAAATTTGGATCTCTTTCTCGAAGAATATATTTTGAAGTTGAAAGATGCTAGGTTCAACTTTTATACTTTTGCCATAAAACATCGTCCTTATGTTCCCCGCCAAGGCAATTTATTTGATTGTGGGATTTTTGTAATTGTATTCATGAAAGACGGATGTAGTCTGGACTCCCGTTCTCTCAATGTAAGTCTGAAAGTATGTCGTCAAAAACTTACACTTTTTAGAGCAATATTTTTGATGTTATGTTTGTTATATGCAGTTTGATTCAGGAATGGAAAGACGCATAGCTGCTGAATGGATTGCAACTTCAGAGCACAATGAAGTACTATCCAAGTTGCACAACAATATAATATAATTAAGCAGAAGGAGTCCAAACTGAAATGATTGAATATGGAAGACGATAATTTTTTTCTTCTTTTATCTAATGTATTATGTTTATTTGTTTTTTTGAGTTATAATATTCTTAAAATGTGGGATAAAAATGATATTAAAATGTTTATTTGTTTCATAATCTTGCTGCCATATAATCCTAAAATATCCTAACCTGTGCCTCTGGCCCTATGGGTATACCCTCTCTTCATGCTAAAGTGATTTATGCCTCTGACCCTATGTATCGAGAAAAATTCTCAAGTTATTGACAAGAGAAAATTTATAAAATGCCCAAAAACCGTAAAAGTTTTATGAAAAAACCCACCGTAAAATAATATTTCATCGCATGCCCAGAATTAGCTAAAAATATAAAAAAGGGTACGACATGACCTTATTGCCCTTCTAATTTTTTCAAAACACTCACGAAACCTACTCTTCAAAACCAAAAAGTTTCCATTCTTCCTTTTCTTCCATACGTTGCTCCTTTTTGTATCTAGGTTTCATCCCCCAAAATCTTCAAACCCTATTTCAAAAACTCGTCAGTGACTCTCCATTCGCAATCTTCACACCATGTCGTAAACATCAGCATCAAATGGAACCCCAGTTAGAGAAAAGAGAGAAGATGTAGATATGCAAGAAGAGAGAGCTGTTGTGAAGAGATTTAAGAAGGTTGCACATGAGCCAGAGGCTAGTAATCAAGAAGGAGGGCAAAAAGAAGGTGTAACTACAAGTTGTGTTCATGATTCTGTTACAACAACGGAAGGGAATAGTCATTCTCCGTCTTAATACAACGGAGGGGTATAGTCATTCTCTGTGTTAAAATGCAGGAGAATAGTCATTCTTCATGTTATATTGACGGCGAATGGACCATTCTCCGTGTTAATATCACAGAGAATGACCATTCTCCTTGTTAAATTGAAGGATTAATTCTATTCTCCATGTTGACTTGACGAAGAATGGCCATTTTCATGTTAAAATGAAGGAGAACTGTCATTCTCCGTGTTAAAACCATGGAGAATGGCCATCTCCGTGTTAAAATATAAGAGAATGGTCATTCTCCATGCAAATATCACGGAGACTAGCCATCTCCGTGTTAAAATATAGGAGAATGGTCATTCTTCGTTCAAATATCACGAAGAATATTCATTCTTCGTGCAAATATCACGGAGAATGACCATTATCCGTGTTAAAGTCATAGGGAATGGCCATTTTACAAGTTTATGTTGACGGAGAATGGACCATTCTCCGTATTAATATCACGGAGAATGACCATTCTCCTTGTTAGATTGAAGGATTAATTCCGTTCTCCATGTCGACTTGACGGAGAATGGCCATTCCCATGTTAAAATGAAGGGGAACTGCCATTCTTTGTGTTAAAACCATGGAGAATGGCCATCTCCGTGTTAAAATGTAGGAGAATGGTCATTCTTCGTGCAAATATCACGAAGAATGACCATCTCCGTATTAAAATATAGAAAATGGTCATTCTCCGTACAAATATCACAGAGAATAACCATTATGCGTGTTAAAGTCATGGGAAATGGCCATTTTTTGTGTTATATTGACGGAGAATGGACCATTCTCCGTGTTAATATCACGGAAAATGACCATTCTCCTTGTTAAATTGAAGGATTAATTCCATTCTCCGTGTTGACTTGACGGAGAATGGCCATTCCCGTATTAAAATAAAGGGGAACAGCCATTCTTCGTATTTAAACTACGAAGAATGACCATCTCCGTGTTAAAATGTAGGAGAATGGTCATTCTCCGTGCAAATATCATGGAGAATGGCCATCTCGTGTTAAAATGTAGGGGAATGGTCATTCTCCGTGCAAATATCACGGAGAATTTTTATTCTCCGTGCAAATATCATGGAGAATGACCATTATCCATGTTAAAGTCATGTGGAATAGCCATTCTCCGTGTTAGATTGACGGAGAATAGTTGACAGAAACCTAATTTTTTTTCTTTTTGTAGGAAAAAAAAACTTTCAGAAATAAAGATTCAAGAGTTTTCGTTCTTCTTTCAAGACGATGCAAACTCTTATGGATGATATCAAAGAAGATGGCGGCCGTTTGCCCGAGCCAGTTATTGATTCTTTGAAGAATACCGGTTTTTACAATTTTGTCTAGGTATTCAACAAAAACAAAGTTCGCACTCAAGAATTGGCCAAGGTTTCAGAAGGTCTTGAGAATTTGATAGGAACTTATGTGGAAGACAAATCTGGTATCGGATACTTTCAACTGAGCACTACTGTTAAAATATCGCCGAGTGTGGGCGATATGGCAGCCATTTTCGGTCTACTGCTGAAGGATGATAGTGAGCATGATGCTAATTACAGAAGATTGATAATAGAAAAACAACAGCAGCCCACACCACCAGCATCGTTGAGCCTGTGTAGAGATCACTTCACAAGATTGGTGGCTAATTCTAAGGGCAAACACTCAGAAGTCACGAATAAGGAAGTGAGAGAGAAGTTCTTTGAATTGTTACAACGACTTCGTGGCGGAGATAACGTTGTTAATCCGAATAATTTGGCCAAGCTAATAATCTTCCACTTGTGCCAAACATTATTCTTCACAAAGTCTGGCAGTTCAAATTTGCCGTACAGATTCTTGGTTTTGGTAGACAACATAGAAGTTATCAACAGAATATGATGGCCAAGGTTAAACATAGAGTATGTCATGGAGAGCATCAAGAGGACTACAAGTAAAACTAAGGAGGGGATTACTCTGATGCATACTCCAAAATAGAAGGTTGCACAATATAATTTCTCTATTGGTTTGCAGAACATAGTACGCTTGTGAAAAGGAAGTCCGCACCAATACGTGAATATCCAAGATTTTACACATGAAATGGGTACAAAATCTCGGTCTTCCTCAAACGCAAATATCATATTAAATTTAGATCGAAACAAATATTCAAAGATTTGGTTATAGCTGTCGGAAAAGAGGAAGGCCACCTAGAAGAGGATGTAGAAATATGAGAAGAAGATGCATTTGAGGGAGAGGGACACCACCAAACTGGTGGGGATGAGGATGCTGAACAAGATAGACCCCAACAACTTGGAATAAATACCGTGATGGAGGGGTCGGTGCAGGAATTGGAGGACTTGAGAAGAGAGAAATCTCAAGTTCTTGTTGAGAATAAAAAACTCATTGAAAAGCTTAGAGAGCTAGAGGCACAAGAAGCCCAACAATGTCCAGTCAATGTTGTGATGGAGGGCTCGGTGCATGAATTGGAGGAGTTGCGAAGAGAGAAATCTGAGATTCTTGCTGAGAACGAGAATCTCCATAAGAAGCTTAAAGAGCTAGAGGAACAAGGAGCCAAACAAATTCAAAGGAACACCTCGATGGAGATGTTGGCACAGGAATTAGACTCCTTACGAAGAAAGAAATCTGAGATTCTTGCTGAGAACGATAATCTCCATAAGAATCTTAAAGAGCTAGAGGAACAAGGAGCCCAATAAATTCAAAGGAACACCTCGATGGAGATGTTGGCGCAGGAATTGGACTTCTTGCGAAGAGAAAAATCTGAGATTCTTGCTGAGAACGAGAATCTCCATAAGAAGCTTAAAGAGCTAGAGGAACAAGGAGCCCAACCAATTCAAAGGAACACCTCGATGGAGATGTTGCGCAGGAATTGGACTACTTACGAAGAGAGAAATCTGAGATTCTTGCTGAGAATGGAAAGCTTAGCGAAAAGGTTAAAGAGCTACAAGCACAAGGTAAAATTTTTTCTTTTTTCGAAGTTCTGATTTGTAATTCTCCGTGTTAGAATACAGAAGAATGGACATTCTCCGTGTTAAAATAACAGAAAATATCCATTCTCCATTTTATTACCACGGAGAATGGTCATTCTCCGTGGTAATATCACGGAGAATGGACATTCTCTGTGTTAAATGGACGAAGAATGTTCGTTCTTCGTATTAATAAGACGGAGAATGGACATTCCCTATTTTAGAATGCAGGAGAATGGCCATTCTCCGTGTTAGAATGCAGTAGAACAGCCATTCTCCGTGTTAAGGTCACGGAGAATGGTCATTCTCCGTGTTAGATTCACATCATATTGATTGACATCATACATTTTATTGTTGTTTGTTTTATTTTAGTACAAATAACCGAGCTGCTCAGAGAAACAAATAAAAGGCTCGTTAATGAGAAAAGGGAGCTTCAAAATAAAGTTGAATCGTTGAATATTGAAGCCATTGAAAAGTATGCGAAAATCGCTGATCTCAAAGCCATTGTTACAGTATTGCAGCATGAGGAGACTCAAGCAGCTACTGAACTTGCTACTCCAAAAGAAGTCAAAAGAAGAGGAGGATGGGGGGAAGAGGTCCAGAAAACCATCAACGGCATTAGCCGATGAAGATGTTACTCCCTTAGAAAAGAATACAGTTAGAGAGTCTAATAAAAAGCAAAAGATGAATGCCTCTCCGAAATCCGTAGAAGATGCCAAAATGGCTGAACTAAAGAGGAAGGGTGTCATACTAAGGGAATGCGATGAACTCGTACTTTGGATGGATGCGGATGAAGAGCTGAAGATGCATTACATCGACATCGTATTCCCCAGAAAGATGAGTCCAAAGTATGTATTCTGAACTCGACTTATCTATGTCCGATTCATAACGGAGAACAACCATTCTCCGTGACAGTTGTCCAGAGAATGATCATTTTCCGTGTCAGTTGGACGACGAATTACCATTCTCCGTGTCAGTTGGACGGCGAATTATCATTCTCCGTGTCTGTTGGACGGCGAATGACCCTTTTTTTTTTTTTCTTTCTAGACTTTTTTCACAATTATGTCATGAGAATCTCTATTAATTTAATCTAAACTAAATTTATGTCAGTGATATTGTATACTTGAGTTTGCCGAAAGAGGGTGAAAATGAAGTTGAAATCTAGCTGTCGGCAATAGACATGCAAGACATACTCAACTATGAAGACATGGAGGCTGGCATACTCAACCTAATAATAAGGAAGCTGAGAGAAATTTAAGGCTATGCAAGAAGGTATGCCCAGTCAAGTTCAAAGGACGTGCAACATAAGTGGTCTGCATTCTTAATGCCCCACACATTGTTAAGAATCCAAACAAAAAAATCCATATTCATGTGTACACCGATAAAAAATGACATAAAAAAATTACTCATGATATTGTGTTTTGTTTTTGGGAAACAGAACATCGTTGAACGTGCCATTGAACCAGAAGCAAAAGTCGGCGCCCTTGACACTTTCAAAACATATGTAGAAGACTTCGTCATGGGTTTAGAGGACGACATAGAGTTACTATTCATCCCACCCTTTCATGTATCCATCAAACACTATACGCTGTACACATTCAACTTTATCTCCTACGACTGGACACACTACAACTCCTTGAGGCAAACCACGTACGAAAAGGGCAAGGTGGATGCAGAATTAATGAAGAAGACCTTAGAGCCTATCGTCAGGAGGAAAGTTAATATGATGAAGGTGAGATGCCCGACGAAGATGGAGCACTGGCCAGTGCGCCCGTCAACACTATTCTCCGTATTAAAATCATAGAGAATTACCATTTTCTTTGTTAAATTGACGAGAAATTGCCATTCTCCATGTTAGAATGCAGGAGAACGAATATTCTCTGTTTGGTTACTTTGCCGTACCAAGCAAGCCTGCGTATAGGATTAGAGTCTAGGATCTCATCCACATACTTGACCGTCTTTTCCTCGAGTTGCATCTTGCTTGATCCATTCTATCGTGATTCGTGCCCTTCTTTCGTGCTTGATAGAGATTAATAAGGTAACCCATACTAAGTGGACATGACCCATTGTTCCATCACCCTACTAGTTTAGCTCTTGTAAGTTGGGTAGAATGCCTCATGACCTAGCATTACCTTCATCCTTATGAATCATTATAGTAGATACTAAGTGGATTGCCTAGACTATAAATTTTTAAGGACCATACCTTATTGGTCGACCAAAATCTTAGACAATGAGACAATAGGTCGACTGTATAGGCACCAAACAAGACTTAGAGTCTTAAGGAGTTTGAACTAATTCTAATTTATTTCAATCTTAATCTCATGTGCCTGTATTTTACTATCTAGACTAATGATGCTAATATAGCCTAGTTTTTGCAAGCTCAATTCTTTATCAAGCTTGTTCATGACATATGCTATTGAGCGCTCACTAGCATACTGTCTAATTAGAACCGGTGTATGATGGTCTGATCAACCAAGTGCACTTTGGTTCGCTTTTATTTATCGTTCTACGTGGATGGGGACATAGCTAAACTTGTCCTCTAGGGTCCCATCCGCGACAGCCTTGGCAATTCTTTTTGAATTACTCCCTCGCCTTTGAACCACATATTAATATTTGAAAACAACTTCTTTGGACTCATATTGGTTCTCATCTTTCACTTATTTAGACGAAGACTCGTACCTAATAGATAGACCCAAGGTATCACCTTTAGTTATCCCCCAACTATTGCCAAAATAGTTAGCCACCGACCAACCGATGGACTATATCCCCATCTCGAGTTACTTGTCATCTCCCTTGACCCTAGATTCATTGTCGCGACCATCATTCACTCCCTAAATTAAATTCGTAATTTATCTCCATAGTTATCGAAGTCACGATTTTCTAATGCATGTTTTGAACGTCGTGATTTGATTGTTCCTCATTGATATACCCTTGTACCCTCTTAACCCCCTACTTATTTTTAATTTCGAGGACGAAATTCTTGTAAGTTGGGTAGGATGTAAAACCCCTCAATTTCTACTATATTTTTGTGTACTGATTTTTTTTGTATTTATACATCGCATAGTCGCATTGTACGTCGCACGGGAATTTACATTTTTTCGTATTTTCTCGTCGAGTGCGAATATGTACGAGGTACATATTTTTAGAAAAATAATTTTTTTGATTTTATTTTCGGTGATGGTTTCAAAATAATATATATAATAATTATTTTACTTAAAGTGGTAAAAAGTATTATCGAGGTTGGCAAACTTATTATTTTAATTATTTATAAAATACTATCTTATTTTAATAGTGGTAAATTAGAAAACTAGATTTATGTGAATATTTTATTCGTGTAAAGCACATGAAAATTATTTCATGTATATTTTTAATGTTTATTTTTATTATTTATAATAAATTATTTAGCAATAAGGTATTTTAAATATTTAAATATTTATGTTTATTTTCGAAATTAATTATTATTATAATATTAGTGTTCATAAAAAAAATATGTTTAAATTTTGTTTGATTGATATTTAGATAAATTATTATGATTTAAAAATATGAATGTATTTTATGGATTCTATTTTAATATAAAGATTTACCTAGATTTACTTTGATTCAGATATGGATTAAATTCACTTTAAAATTATTTAAATTAATATGGTATTTATCTATTTGGGGTTTCAAATCAATTATAATCCATATCTAACTGGGAATTTCCACATCCTATAAATAGGCAGGTACTCCTCCATATTGTTTTTCTCCACAATTGATCTCCACAAATATTCTACCTTAAGTATTGTGCATCGTGTCCGTGTCGCATTTTATTTCCACTAATGACTATTACAATTACAGTCAGGTTTATCGCCGTGTCCGACACCCCGGAAATGACGGCAGCTCACTCCCACCACCTTGTCCTCTTCATCTCCGACTCCACCTCCGCCCACAAATTCTTCCCCGCAGCCCAGGCCATCGCCGCCACGTCCACTGTTACCAAGTTCCGCCATGGTCACCCCGCAGCCAACACGTCATCCCGGCATCTGCACCACCAAGGCCGGCCAGCCAACTCTATCCCGCCACAAGCCAAACCGCCCCGACTACATCAGACAAACTCCAAGACTACTATTCATACCACCGGCCATAAACACCATCAGCCACCCAACACCATCAGCGACACCACCACCACTGCCGTCACCGGCCAAACACCACCGAAAAACCCAACGTCGGCCAACACACAAAATAGCAAACCACCATCACCACCTCACAACCAACCCCGGACCTCCTCCTCCGTCGTGTTCGGCTACCCGCCGTGTCCCCAAGACAAACCAACCAAAATAGAAAAACCCTTACCTCCGCCACCGGTGTCGCGAACCCTCTGACCTCGTCGACACTCTTCGATGGACCCTCCTTCCCTCTAGATCTGGCCGCGCCCTCTACGAACCTGGCCACCGCCCGGCGTCGCGCTCCGCCGTCGCGCGCGCCCAACCCCCGCATCCGCCGATCTCCTCCGCCCATCACCGTCAACCCTCGTCGCGCCTGTCCGCTCTACCGCCTGCTCCGCTGAAACCTCCGCGTGCCGTCCGATTTCCCCCTCCACGAAACTCGACCGCCTAACCCCCTCCGCCTCCGTCGCCGGCCGATACCCCGCTCCCTCCTCACGAATCTATGCGCACCGCTGCCTCCCGCCACCATCGCCTTGCCCCGTGCCCTTCCTCCACCGACCGGCCAGAGTAACTCCTCCGCTGCACGAAACCCACATCTCCCCCGGCTCCCTTCCCAACTTGTCGACGACTGCCTCAATCCGCAGCTCCGCCCCTCACTCTTCTCCTTCCCGCTCTCTTCACCGCCTTCTACAGCCAGCGTCGTCGTTTCCCACCTCGGCACCGTCGCCCGACGCGCCGCCCGAGTCTCCGATCATCCCCCCGCTCAAATCCCTACTCCGATTGTTCTCCTTCCCCCTCTCTTTCCTCTATAGGTGGATGAGTTATTTTAGAAACTCCTCTCTCTCTCTCTCTGACTCTTCTTTCCCCCTTTGTTTTTCTTTATTAATTTCTTTCTTTAATTATTTATTCATTTTTTTTGTGGGTGTGAATACTTTGGCTTTTGTGGAATACTTTTGATAATAACATTATTATTACTATTATTATTATCTTTATTATTATTATTTATTTTTATTCTGTGTTGTATTATTATTATAATTACTATTTTTACTATTATTATTATTATTATTATTATTATTATTATTATTATTATTATCATTTTAAATTTATTGTTACTAGTTTTATTATTACTATTATAAACAGTATGCAAATTTCATATATTTTGGATATTAAAATATTGGTAGGTATAAATTATTAGAACTCTTATTTTATCATCAAGTTTTCTTTATGATTACTAATATTTTTACTATTACTAATAACTGATTACTAAGATATTTGCCAAGATAAATATATAAATATTTTCTAAAAAGTATATCATGAGTTTTGCCTATATCCGTGTCAAATTAAGTTCAGCCTAATAATATTATTATTTTTATGATATTTGAACTAAATATTACCGTAATATTTTATCTAAATTTAGTTGCCTAAAATAAAGTTCTTAATATTTCCAAACATTTTATTTATATATATTCACTGATAAAATATGGTTTCCTACATAGAAATTATATTTTTACAAACTTGGAGTTTTTAGCCAAAAAACAAAATTTCTTGATTGTGAGTATTTTTCTATAATTATTTTGACTCATAAAAAAATAGTTTTCAAGTATTATAAATACCTTCAAAAATTATATGTATATTATTTTTCCAGATTCCTTCGATTTTCCTCCGGCCCGTGACTAAGCCCTTCATTCCTAATCTCTTGACAAATTCTAAACTACCTTATGTCGACCCTAACTAAATTAACCATCTTGGACCTATTGGAACAGTCCATGTCGTCATCAGAGGTCACTTTGCGTAATTGTATCACCGAAGCCATATGTTGTGCCACCATGATCATAGCACCACACCAGGCAGCTCACCAGGCGTCGCAACAGGCAAGTATACCTTGCTAATTAACTGTCATATTATTTATTTTTTGTATTATTTACTTTGTTTTATATTTATTATTTTTAATTGTTATAAACTGCGTGTCCAAGCCACACTTGGGTGCAAGCGACTCTATTAGTCGTTTTACTTTACTATATGCATGTTAACTTAGTTTTAGCGGACTACCTTCTTGTTGGGGGATATCCTTATATCTCCTTGGGCTATGACACTCACACTATACGATTTGAGATATTTTGCTAGGGGCACGACTTATGGACTGGCCCTCTCTAAAGTCGTGTGACGGATAGATGATCGTAACTGCTATGACTAGGATTTTAGAGACTCGAGCAGTTACAAAACTGGACGAGCCATGGACATGACTTGAACAGTATGGGAAATATTGGGGGAGGACAGTCGCTAGTGCGTATGGGAATCCAAACAGGTAAACCATAAACCACAGTCTCCAGATGGAACTGTGGCGATATATTTGCAGATACCCTCTGACGTTTTGGACGTTACGGCCGGATACAGATGACTGGATGCCAGTTACGTACCCATAGCCTAAAATCCCACCCATGCGCATGAAAGTTGTCCTCTAAATTACACATTAGGCGGTTAGAATCTCCTCTGCATATTTGTGTCTAGGATAGTCTTTTATATAATATTTTATTATTCTGACAGTTCATATTAGCTTGTTCTTCCTGTATCTTGCTACTTCCGTCTGAGGACCTAGTTTTTTCCCAGGTGTGTGTTCATGTCTTCCGCAGGTATCCTAGCCAAGGTCGTGGTCTTCTCCATTCCTTCGAAGACGATTGCGCTTGGTTCGTCTTGTCATTTTATGGATTGATTCTTGTACATTTCTTTCATTGAGATAGTTGGTAGTGGACTTTGTCTCCGCCCAACGATTGTATCATAAATATTCAAGTGGATTTCTATATTATTATTCTTTTCATTGTGGGTGAGAATTAGTTTGTCTTGGATTACTATATTTTACAGCGTATGTATACATACAAGACCCCTGTACTTCGTATGTATACAGCTGGCATGTCTACGTACTTAGTCCTACGTATTTTGGGACTGGGGCGTTACAAGTTGATAATTAAGTCAACGACGGTTCATTTGATTTTATTTGCTCTTTGTCGCTATCTCGCTCTCGTACTTTACAATTACGAAAATCGTGACCCGATTTTCTATAAACTCTACAAATTCTAGGCTTCGGGATAGTCTGACTTACTTTAGGCTGGCTTGATTTCCATTGAGAAGGCCTTCCTTTTGTTGCTACCAGATTTGGCTCTTTAAAAGATCCATGCACTCCATGAACTGCATCAGCTACCATTTCTTCTTCTTCACCAATATCGGTCACCATTTTTTTCAACTCCAACAGAACAGACGACATCAACTCTGTTCCCTTCTCTTGAATTTTGCTTAATTTTTTACAATAATACATAAATAGATTAACTTTTTCATTAATACCACCATACCTTCTGCTCTCAATACTGTCTGGGTGGATGAATCTTCTTTCTGTGCCAGGTCCGGAGAGATAACTCTCTTTGCAATCCTTGAGCCAATGAGTTTTTATCAAGTTCTTTAGAATATCTCCCAATTGCAATCTCTTCATTGCTGAAAAAATATGCCTACAAGGAATCCCCTTGTTCTCCATCCACAAGCAGTCAAAGTTTATGATGTTGTTGGTCCGATCAAATGTAACCTTCCGGTTGATACTGTTTGGCGACATATACTTTTGGATAGTGCAAACTTCTGCCTCTCTTATGATGTGATGGTGGAGAACAATATATGTATCAGAAAATGTGATTTCTTTCCTTACCTCTATAAATACCATTTTAGTATAAATTATGGTAAATTTATCTTTTATTTCGGTCATGCTAGTTTACTTCACAACTGGTGTTGAGAGTTTATCAGTGACATGCTTACTTATCTGGCCGTAACGTAAGGCCGCCAAACAGTGGTTACAATTTTGAAGGGCCTTCCATAGTGGCTGCTTCTCATTCAAAAATCTTTTCAGAAATGCATTCATAGATTCACATCTATTTGTTGCAGTAGAACCACCAAAATAATTTTCACGTAAAAATGTGTCCACCCATCGCTCACTCGTTCTGTACAATGCAATGGTCCACTTATTGTTCTCTACATTATAATCCCTTAGCATCTGCTGCCAACGATTTTTAAATTCTTCGACTGAATAGTACCTGTTTAGAAAACATGGATAGTAACAAAAGTTTTAATATTGTAACAACAACATACTTCAAAGTAAAGTAGCAAGTGTGCGATGTACCTTTTAATCAGAATACTCAATTCATTTGCAAAACCATATCGGTGTACATATTTGGCTGAATTGTTTAGGATATGCCATGAGCACGTTCGATGAACTACGCTGGGCACTAAATCCTCAATTGCTTTATTCATGGATCTGCAACCATCCGTGAGAACTGTCACTGGTAATTTGCCATTCATACACTCTTAGAATTTTTGTAAAACCCAAGAATATGTCTCTGTAGTCTCATTATGGATCATTGCAAACCCAAACACATAAGTCATTGCATGATTGTTTGTACCCACTAGAACCACCAACAGCATTTGACTTTTATTTGTTTTATATGTAGAATCAAATGCTAGTGGATTTCCAAATAATTCGTAATCGAATCGACATGCACTGTCAGCCCAAAAGAGATGGGTCAATCTGGAATCTTCGTCTACCTTGTACGCGTAGAAAAAATATGGGTCAATGCCTTCCTTAGATTGAAGAAATGTAAGTGTTGTCGTAGCATCAACATCGTCTAGTGCTCTACTATCTTTAGCTAAAGCGTTGTATAAATATTTTTTTCATCCATCCAACCTTATTCCAGCCACCTTTCTGGTGGACAAGTAAATTCCATATATCTCCAGTCCTCATCCCTGATTGCTTCATAAGCTTAGCTTGTTCCAATTCTGCGGGTGATATCTTACGATGGGATCTCAAAAAAACTGTTTCAAAATCATTCGCCAGGTTATGGTTGTGATGTGCTTGAAATTTTTCGACAACCCACAGTTTTGTAGAATTGGTGTACCCAATACGAAAAATTGCTTTACAACCACTTCTGCTTTCACTTCTTGGCTCACGAACCCTGTTAGGGGCTTTATTGTATTTCTTCTGTCTGAATTCCGCATTCGAACAACACCAACTACGGACCATCACCATCCCAGATTTGTTTTTCTTTACTTCGTTCTTTCTAATATTGAAACCAACTCCTTTTGAATATATCTGGTAGAATATCTCTGCTTCTTCAATAGAGTTGAACTGTAAGCCAACAATATCTTCATCTAAGAGATCCATTGGGTTTTTGTTAAAGTTGGCAGACTGTAATATTTTTTTCATCGTCGCTGCATCGAAATCCAATGGAGATTCACCATCGTCCCTAAGAACAGAATTAAACAAAATAAGTATGAGAAATCAATGTAAAATAATAATACATTTCTTAAATCCATTAGAAAGGGTGATGCGAAATAACATTTCGTTGTTTGCGTTGATGTCATCGTTATGATGCATTCCTCCGTTGTTTTCTTCTTCTTGTTCTTTATTGTCTCCTAACTTAACAGCTTCCAAACTTTGCTCATGATCCAAGTCATCTGACACTGCTCTTGAAGCGAAGCTTTCTTCATCAACTAATTCTTCCACACGACGATCAGTTTTTCCATGTGACGTCGCCATTGAAGAAAATAGAGTGTGTTAGAAACCAACAGAAGAAATGAAGGACAAGAAACAATAAAAAAAAGAGTAATACTATTCGTACCTACAAATTGTCCCTCCAATATATCCCTCCTTATGTGGCAGCTGATGTGGCATGTTAAATAATATTATGTGTCATCTGACATGACCGATGACATGACAAATTTTAACCCAAAAAGTGAATTACCCAATTTTGTCCATATTAATTTAACGTTAATATTAATGTTAATTTAATGTTAATATTAATTAATGTTAATATTAATATTAATATTAATGTTAATGTTAATGTTAATATTAATTGTTAATGTTCACGATAATATTAATTTTAATGTTAATGTTAACATTAATTTTGATGTTGATTTTAATTTTAAATTTTGTCACGTCAGCTGCCACATCAACATATCACGTCAGCTGCCACGTAAGGAGGGACAGTTTGAAGGTACAATTTGGAGGTACAAATAGTATTATTCATAAAGAAGCAACTTCCAACAACCCAATCTTCTCGTCTTTCTTGTACCTCCGCCACGTGGCCCTCTTCTATTGGACCATGAAAATGCTTGAGTGGTCCTAAAAGCAAGCATAATTTTAAAGAAACAACTTCCAACAACACAACCTTCTCGTTTTCTGTGTACATGTATTATTAAATTGTGTAGGATAAAGCATGCAGCAGCATTTAATGCTACGTTTACTATTGTGTAATTATTTCTAATGATATGGTATTAGTGAACACAATCTGTGAGAAAGAACCCGAGAGAGAAAGAGAGAGAGAGTGGGAGATAGGATAAAGAGAAAGGATCGAGCTCGACTAGATTTTATTTCAATAGCTCCTTTTACTAATAATTAGTTTTAAATTCGCAACTGAAAAATAGTTAAAGTTAAAATTCAATTTTTGACTTGTCAAGTCACTTAGTCCCATGATCTTAAGGCTCGTCATATAAAGTATGACTTGGGCGATGGAAACATTGTAAACATGTCGGGACTGTAGGTCAGCGGCAGGTTTGGACGTGTGAAGATGGGCGACAAAGGGACAGCTGCAATTGTAGGCATCGGTAATATGCACTTAACAACGGAGCTCAGTAAGAAGCTCATTCTCAAGGGTGTGCGTTATGTACCGAGTTTGCACTACAAGTTGGTTTCGGTAGGGAGGCTGGCAGATGATGGCTGCCGCAGTCTGTTTGGGGCAAAGATTGGATGCTTGCGAAGGGTTCCCAACAGATGGCTCGGAAAGATTTGTGTTGTGTCATATACAGGCTCAAGCCGCTGAGCTGTACAAGTAGGCCACAGACACTGGATGGAGGCTCGAGGGGTGCTCGACAGGAGGTGGATCATCGAGAAATTGCTGAGGAGGGGCTTCTAGGTGCTTTGAGGGATACGAAGGATTCGGTTCGTCGAGACAAATCGACGGATGGTGGCGAGTCAAAGATTGAGGGTCAGTCTGTCGGTCCCATGACAGCTGGTCGGTCTCCAGGTGGGGGTTGCACTATGGTTTCACGGTACGACATCGGTTTCAGCAGTTCAAAGCCAGGAAGGAGATCAAGGTTTGCAGCAAAGTTAATCTAAGACGGGAGCATCATCATTCACAGAGTTCAGGGGGAGCTATGGGTCATCAACGGCCAAGGATGAAGAAACTCGTCGGAACGTTAACACTTTCCGGTGGAAGACAGAAGTCGGGGACAGGCAGCCGAGACTTATGGTGAGGCTGATCCCAGTAGTGTAAGAGGTGCTACGCATGGCAGCTAGCGTCGACGTGACTGTCGAGGAGGTAGAGACGAAGGAAGATACAAAGCAGCTCGGGGGATCGAAGATCAGTGGCATAGGGGAGCAGAAACTATGTCACATGACGACGATCAGTTTCTCCATGTTACAAGTCAATAAGTTGACGCTGCAAACACGAGAATGGTCTAGAGGCACGGATAAGAAAGTTATCGGTGCGTTAGCCCGACGAACGATCTAGACACAAATAGACCAAGATGTCTATATCTTAATATTAAAATTGATCCTAAGGCAAGACTAGAAAAACAATCATAAGGGGACTATGTTGCACAAAAGTAAAGTAACGTGTTGGTTTTGTACGGGTGGGTGAGGAGCTCACTCCACCAGTACAGTTGAGTACTGGCACCCCACCAGTTTCATGTGCAGGTGATAGGTACCTGCTTGCTCAGGGCGGAGCTCGCTAGGATGCATCGAGACGTAGAGTTCCTTGGCGTTTCGAGGCGCGTGGGCGCATTAAAGACTGGACTTATACGAGACATAATGTATGGACATCGCCTATCCGAAGCTTCTGCTGGTCTACTCAAATTGTATTGAGAGATGAGAGAGAGCAGAGTGACTTATAATGTGAGAAGAGTGAGCTTGAGTGATTGTAATCTTGGCCTCGCGCCACAATTGTAATCTTTGTTTCAATGTCAATAAAGAGTATTTTGAATGACTTTTGTTTTGAATTTAATTTTTCGCTGTTGTTATTCAATAATTCTGCTTGGGACTTCTATGCGACGACCCCATCGCTTAGCCTGTAATCGGTCGTTATGGACCTACCTTGTGTGAGCGCAATCTAGGCTCACGCGGCATCACGCCTTAGCGAGGACGATCGCTCCTACGAGAGCGGGGCATGACAAGCTAGGTTTCTAATATAGTGGCCTTTCTGTTAATTTAAAATTTACAATATTATTGAAACTAATATTAATACTAAAATTTAAATTAATTTTTTATTTAACATTTAAACTTAGATTTAAATTCACAACTTAAAAGTAGTTAAATTTAAAATTCTATTCTTTTTATTTACAATCTACAATATTATTGGAACTAGCATTAATATTAAATCTACAGTGGCATTTCTGTTAATTTAAAAATTATAATATAATTGAAACTAATATTAATATAGTGGCATTACTGTTATTTCCAAATAATCTTTTTCTTGTTCGGTCACACCCCTCTACGAGCGGGTTACACCCCCGAAACAAGCGGGTTAAATAGCCTTTTCCAAAGAAAAGAATCCATCCGACTAGAGATAAATAAAGGAGAGAAGAAAAAGAGTCGCAATGGAGAGGAGCATGTCACGACCCGCACCCTGTGTAGGGGCACGAGAAGTGGGTACGTCCAGCCTACGCCACAGTGTCGGCGGTAGAACGCTGTCCTAGGTTGCTAACTAATCTCATGCAGTGCATATAATGTACTTGCCAAGATCTCAACTCCGAAGGGAGGACAAGTAAAAGATATGATATACTCAATCACAGTCTAAGCACGATAAGATAACACAGAAATCTAGATACCAACTAACAACAACAGAAATTAAACTACTAAAATAATAACAACAATATCTCAAACAAACTCTAATACAACTCAATATCTCAAGTTTAATACAAACAAGCTCAAACATGAAAGCTAAGTAAGCCTACTAGCTAAACTCCTGAATCACTCCTGAGAGTCGGAATCAAAGGTAGCTAATCCCTCGCCAGGTCCATGGTAAGTAGGGCATGTGTCGTCAGGAGTATCATCTGTAATATTTTCAACAGGTCCAATCAGGACAGGAACGAGCACATCTCATCTAGAAATCCCAAGTAAATGACAAAGACTATAAAGCAGTTTTTAGACAGTTATACAGATGAGCATGGCAGTTTTATACAGATAATGATGTAGAGAAACAGTAAGGGTACAAGGAAAGTAAAGTAACTAACAAGAGAAGAAACATGGCAAAGAAGACTGTAGTAAACTAGCTGAACTAGAATAATATGGTATAAGTCCAGACAGTATAAAATGTAATCCCAGTGTGAGTCCAGTCCATATAATCCAATACTAGATGATTCCAGTACAAGATGAGTCCAGTAAAAATGAGTCCAGAAGTGATCCATGATTCCAGGGTAAGTCCAGACTATACTCTAACAGTGTGTTTTAAAATACTGAGATCAACATGTAAACGGCTAGGGGTAATCAGGCACATCGCACACTCGGCCAAGTGTGGGATGGCTAGCATTCCAGAATAGTTCCAAGGGAGGTGGTTCCAGATTTTAGGTATGTTCACATGTCTACTCAAGTATTTCCCCGCCCACAAGTGAATCCATAATCCAACACTACAACCAGTATGAGTCCAGCCAATGATTCCAGAAATGATTCTAGTAGGGTGATGCCAGTAGTAATTCCAGATATAGAGGCCAGACATGAATAAATGAGTGTCGCATGTAATGGATCTAGCAATACTAATCGTGTTTGTACAGAGAATCACATATAGCTAACTAGAACTGAAATACAGTAAATGACAAGTAATGAAAGAACTATCAGAGAATGTACTCGCCTGACACTCTGGAAAGAGTAGTGTAATATCAGATGTCTGTACCAGGGTCACAATGTCCTAAAATAGAGTAATACAGTTATGACATGTCCAAAATGAAGGTAAATAAAATCTACAATGCAATCTATATGAATTCTAAGCCAATCTAGGTCAAAGTCAAACTTGGTCAACTCTACAGTCAAACTAAGTCAAATCAAGTCATATTAGGTCACAAGAAGTTAAACTAAGTCATTCAAGGTTAAACAAGGTTAAACAAGTCAAGGTTAGTCAAATCTAGGTTAAAGTCAACTCTTGGTCAACATTCTAGTCAAATATTAGTCAACATGATCAATCTGGGTCAAGTCTAGGTCAATCTATCTAAGTTGGTCAACAAGGGTTAGATTAGTCTATTACTAGTCAATTTGGTTAAGCTTGGTTAAGTCTAGGTAAGTCTGGATTATCTAAATACTATACCAAGGTTAAGGCACAAACAACAACACAACACCATATTGTATATAACACCAAACCTTAGTCTTTAACAAATAAACCTAAACTCTAACCTAGATCATGAAACAACTCCTAATTTCCCACTTGACCCCATACATATCTTAATTTACATAGAACTATCCATATAACTTAGGTTAATATTTACTCATATAGGTTAAACCTAAACCAACTAGTCATTAGGCTAAGGTTTAGTCAAACTTAGTCATTCTAGGTTAGTTTCAAGTCAAACTAGGTTGATTAGGTCAGGTTTGACCTAAGGTTGACCTTGGTCAACACTTGGTCAAACAAGGGGTAAACTAGTTAAGTCATGGGTATTTGGTCAATTAGGGTTAGCCCTAATAGCCATAGGCTAATAGCTATAGCCCATAGGCTGGTAGCTTAGGTCAACTAGTTCTAGGTTTACCTATATAGATATATATATACATACACTATATAATGTAAAACCTATATATATAGCCACTATATATAAATACCCATATATCCCACATATATATATATATATATATATATAACCATATATACACACTACAATATATATATAACATATATAAATACATAATGTATATGTATAATATACCTAATATATATTATATACAATATATATATAGAGAGAGAAGTAATGAGAGTGTAGAGAGAGGGAATCTTAGAGAGAGAGTAAGGAAAAACTGGTCTGGGGGGGTCCCTGTTCAGTCACTTAACAGTGACTGAACACTCCAAAGAAACACACACACACACACTAATATATATATATAACATGTTCACTAACTAATAACACATCATTATATGCAAAAATCATCATTAAAATACAATCAAAATTCATTTTTTACAAAACTGGAAAATTTACAGAAACTGGAAATAGGACAGCAAACCCTCGACTTAGGTTAGTTCAAACTCCACCCAAACCGAACTATGATGGCCTAAGGTTGGTTGGTAAAGATAGCCCCTAGGTTAGTCTAGGTCCCTAGTAGCCTGACACGGTGTCACGACACGACACGGCGTGTCCACGCGGGTTTAAAGTCGCACGGGTAAATTAGACACACACTGATACAGTGCGTATCACACACGATTTCAAATCGTTCTAGGACACGACATAAGGCGACACAGGCCTCGTGCTCGTGCCCAGAGGTGCGCCTAGGGTTGGGCTTCGTGTCCATGGGCTTGATACGCGTCCACGTGTCGTGTAGAGGGGACACGACACACGTATCAGAAGCCCTAAAATACGTGTTCAGACTGCGTGTCAGTGTTTTCGCGTGTCTCGTGTTCGCGACACGGGACACGTGACACCACGTGGTTGTGTCCAATGTGTTCGCCTATGGATAGACTTCGTGTCCATGACACTACGAAGTGTCCACGTGTCGTGTACAGTGGACACGACATGCTCAAAGTCGAGTGTCTGTGTGTGTATAATGTGTATAGAACGACCCTTCATGAGTCGATTTCGTGTCCGACACGACACGAGCACACCCCAAATTTTGGGTACGACTTGTTAGTCAATGCCCCTACGTGCATGCCAAATGGCAAGTGTCCAAGTGGTGTATGTGTCGAAAAAACGTGTCTAGGTAGCAGGACATATTTACAGTGTAAATGCATGTGTCCAGTATGTTGTGTCCGAGAGCTTTGTGTCCAGTTTTGGACACGACACAAGCTCAAAATGTGCTCAGTGTATAGGGGTTAGGTTTAGCTAGGTCTAGGCTAGAATTTGGTTCAAAAACATTTGGAAAACAATGTGTATTTTATACTATGACAGTGAGCAATTTACACTAAAATTTATTGATTTAACAAATAGGATACGTGTCCGATACAACACCAAACAAACCCTAAAATTTACAAAACCTAAAAACAGGGCTAGGATTTACCTAGATGGATGCAATTGTGAAGAAAAACACTATATTAACAAGGTTTAGGAATAATTACCTCTTGGTGCACAAAGTCTTGAATTTCACTAAATGAGGGTGTGTATCCTCTAACCTCAACTTTTCCTTGCTTGATGAAACTTGAGTAGCACACTTCCCTAGGCTCCCTTAGATTGTAGGTGACCTAATGGAGAAAACTAGAGGTTCAAAGCTTGTGTAATGAGAAAGTTATGGTCAAAAGAGTGGAAGGTTTTCTAGGTTTTTCTTGGTTTTTGATTTCTCATGAAACTTGTTTTTTTTTTTTTGAACTAAGTGTTAACTATATAGGAGATAGGGGGGCAAGGGGCTGTCATGGGGTTACTTGGCCAGCCACAAGGCATGGGGGGGTTCAAAGCTTCATGGTTAAGGCATAGACTTTGTTGCCAAAGTCTTGATATTTTGAGTGATTTTAGGAAAAAATCCTAAAAGGTGATTTAGATATTTCTAATACTTTGACTAAAAGGAAAAATCATTCTCCTAGTCATTCTATGGTTATTGCTAACCTATAGATTAGGGTAACTAGGTTAGGGATTATCAAGTCACTAATCAAAAGTCCACGAATAGTAAAATCTCACTAATCCTACTTAATTTCTAGAAAATTACCAAAATACCCCTTAGGCTAAAAATCACAATTTGATGTTCTAAAAGCTTGGATAGGCTCACATGATCATGTTTAGTCTCTAGGTTAAATAACCTCTATGGTTACACTAGGGTTTATACTAGTAAATCACCAAAGTCATAAGTCATGACTTTAGAAAATAGTTTTAATCAAACTAAAATTTACCAAAAATCATACCATGACTAAAACACCATTATTAATTAATAAATTAATAAAATTTTCAAAAATAACCTATTTTTAGAAAAATTGGGTGTTACAGAGCAAGAGCAAGATCAACTGCAACGGATGGGCCGTCATCCCTACGGAGATTCTCTCGATGATACTGGTACTGTCGGGATGCCGGCGGACGAGGTAATGTACAACGTGGCCCCAGTTTGCCATTCGTGGTGGAAGGCGCTCAACGGTCCCTTAGACTATTGGTCCAACATGGACTTGGAACAGTGGTGCCGGAGGACCCAGCGAACCGCTAAGATTAATTTGACCATAAAGAAGCTCGTGGCTCGCAATGGGGGATATCTACTGTCCTTCTCCGCATACAAGCTCGACGAAGCAGCCTTCCCTTTTGCATATTTAAGGCCTGTGCAAAATTTTATTTTGTCTTATTCTAATACTTTATTTTTTCTATTGCAAAATTTTACATATACTTTGTTAATTTCTATTGATGTTTTCCCTTTTTATAATACAGCAGGAAATTTCTAAGGGTGCTGCGCATTCCGAAGTGTGACATGAGTGATGAAACTTTCGTGAGACACTTGGAGTTTCTTCCAGTACTGGAAGAACTCGACATTAGCTACTGCCTCTATATCACGTCGACTGGAATATTTTCAGCCGGCAAGTATTGCCACCGTCTGGTCAAACTGAGGAGGAACATGTCCCCTCCATATTTCATGGTCAGGAACAGATTCGTGCTGAACACATCGAACGAAACGGAGGAAAAGGCCATGGCTGATTCGATGCCGCGTCTCGAGCACCTAGAGATGGGCTCAGGCATGTTCAATAGAGATATGATGCGATCTATCATATGCAACTACAAGGGTCTTCGCGTGCTCGACATACGTGGGTGCTTCAATGTGCACTTCAACGACGACCTCAGAAAAATTTATGATTTAATACAGACGTTTAAATGACCCTTTGATGATGTAATCCCAGGGGAACGTGGATACGAGATGTATAGTGATTTAGATCTCATCAATCAGTCCTGGGGTGAATGGTTCTTCTGACATTAGCATGCATGCATGTATTTCTTTCTATTTTTCATATTTACTAGTAAATGTACGTGCTTTGTACGTATAAAAATGTATAATAAGAATTTTATCAAATTATAATTAAATACGCTTCTAACTCATTTGGTTAAGGTACAAGGTATTTTTCTTGTTTGGTTGAGTTCGATTCTCCATTTTGACAAAATTTTACTTTTTCAACAATTTTTTACATAATTAATTTTTTTAAAATAAAATGGACTGTGATATAATGACGGCTTAGATGGCTCACTTTTGAGCCATTTTGAAGTCTCATTATATAGTGAAAGATATGTTATCAGCATCTTAACATTAATACAACATCTCAGTATAATCATATCTAAGAGATTTCGACATTTCCCCACACAGTAATGACATTTTACCTTCTTTAAGATGAATTTTGGCGATGCAAATTTTACTCATATTTATGGTATCAGTGCCATTCACCATAATTAATGGTGATCGATAGACATTTATACAAGAAGAGTGGCTCAGGGGAGATACGAAAAAATTGGTTTCTTTTTCACAACCCTTTAAAATCTATTTATACAGCCAAACTATTCATCTTCACCAGCCTTCAAAACCAATTTATATAGATTCAAAACAAAACAAAACAAAACAGCCAAACTATTTAAAATTCACAACCCTTCAGAACAATCTAAAAATGGAGAAGAGAAAAACCTATATTTGCGGATGGGTCAACATCATCAAGGAGATCCCAGCCATAGTTTTGGTACTAGCGGAGATGTCGTCTGAGGAGGTCGTCCGCTTGTCTTTCATTTTTCGGTCGTGGTGGAAGGCGCTCTACTGTTCATGCTTCTGGTCGGACATCAACTTGACCCAGTGGTGCCACAGGGTTAACCTAATCTCAAAAATTGACGAGGCAGTGAACAAGCTAGTGGTGTCACGCCCCACTCCAGGATAATCGGGTACGGGTCGATGCATGCCCGGCCTACACTGTCGTTGACAGCGGTAGTGAGCCGTCTAGTCATATAAATACAAGAGTATCTCATCACAGCATCTAATCACGGAATCTATTCTACCATCACAGCGATCCACTATACAATTATTACAACTTATATATGAATATCCGAGTACAAAGCCGGTAAAAGATAAATGATACAACAATGACATATAATCAGTACACTCAATCAATCTCTATACATGAATCGAATATCTTAATGTCAAGCGAGCTCCAATGCCAATCATGAATGATAATCTATGATCCATCTCACCTGTAATCAACGATCCAGTCAGGAAAGGAGCAAAGTACAATGTAACTCAATAAAACTCACCACAGAGATCAATGGAACGGTATATCAAAATATAACTGAAAAACAGGAAACAAGATGAGTATAAAATATGCACTAGCTATGTGTACATGTGCAATTGGACGTTATCAACATGTGAGGACTAATATATAATCAGGCATATAAAATATGCTATCAGTCACGAATAATCAGGCATGTCTAATGACAATGCTATCAGTCACACAATAATCAGGCATGTCTGACGACAACGCTATCAGTCACGCACGAAATGGACTCAGGCATACAGAGTATGCTATCAGGCAAGATTTGTCCAATATTAGTCCATCACATGTCTCTAGAACGTCCCCCACCCGATACGAGAAACAATACAAGCAAGCAATCAATCGATCGAGAACAAGTGAAAATAAATGACACGATAACAAGTGTAAGTGCAATGCATGCAATGATGGTAATACTGAGTACATGTACTTGCCTGGATTTCGGGGTTTTCTCTGAGTCTTCTAAATCACCTATAAATAGAAAATAGTATTTCTTAATCAACGCCATTCCTTAATAACCAATATCTAATTATTCCAATTTACTAACTATTACTAATCTATCTACCTTGAACAACTAATACTTAAATATTACTTTATCTAGTATAGCTTAATGGCCAACTTAAAACTGGACAGTGTTCTAATGAATCATGACCTACCCAACCAGCTCTAACTCACAGTGTTTGAACTCAAGAGTTCAAACCTATCTCAATGGTTGGCCCACAGCTTAACCAAAAAAATTCTAAGAACTCTATATGCTGTCCATGTCTAAACCAGCCTAGGCCCAACACTTACTAAAATTTCCTACAGTTACACTGATCCGTCTAACAGTCACTGGATTTGAATAACACACATACTCAACTACTGCTGCTACAACCATTCAAAGTAATTCGAATCAATTCAACTCAACTCCATCATTTAATCAATTATTCTCTAATATCACAAGTCCCAATAGCTACTGCAATATGGGAATTCAACTCAAGTGAATGTGCAATTTAAACTCAAGAACCTAGTATCCTATTAACGGCTATATCAGTGTGAACTGATCACTGTGTCCGACACCTCCATCCGTGTCTGCTGTATATACTCGTGTCCGCAGAGCCTAGACACAGGACCTTATCCTAATTCAAACATAATGGTTACTATCAATAATCGGATTCAAACCTACCTCTCTGTGTCAACATGATACGGACACGAACTTGTGTCCAACCTGAAACCGATACTACACACAGTCGTCCAGGTCTCGCAGAGAAAGGAATGAACACAGAATTTTACCTGAGTGTTAGCCGTCACCAAACGAGCCTTCCTCGAGTCCGACACAGTCCTCTTGAGTCCAAAAACTGATAGTAAAGTCCACACGAGCATTCCATCAAACAGTTCATGTGCAAGAATAGAAAGAGTGATTGGGAGTTCGATTTGAATTGCTCCGACTCCAAAATTGGAGAAAACGATCAGAAACTCACCAATACAGCTCCAAACACAATCCCAATTAATCAAGAAATCTGTTCACAAACCCATACGAGACTCTTTCAAAAGAAATCCCGCCAAAAGAATTCAATGTTCCCAGAAAAATTTGCAAGGAAGGAGGAAGATGAAGAACTTACCGATTGAGTCGATCGATCGGTCGAACGATCCAGAGCGAGCTCGCGGCCACAACTGCCATGGATACGGAGACGACAGGGAACTCGAACGGAAGGCCCGGTCACCGCCATGGTCGTCGTCATATCTTGCTCTGTTCACCGCTGCGAAGAGCAAGGAGCCATGCCACTGCTCGCAGGAGGAGATCGCCATGGTCGATCAATGGCACAGGAGACTCTTACGCACGCAGAGCTTGCCGATAGCCATGGCCGGCTCCACGAGCTCTCTTAACGAGGACGAGGAAGAAAAGAGGAGTAAAGAAGGGGCAGTCACCAGTGCGGCAGGGCTTCGCCGTGGTTGGGTTGATGAAGAAGGAGAAGACTTGGGGTCCTTAAATAGGCTCGGCGGTGACGGGCAGGCGGTTGCGCGGTCAGGTCGGGCAGCGGTGAGGCGGTTAGGCGGGCAGCAGCGGAGTGGCGAGGCGGTTAGGCAGTTAGAAATTCGGTTAGGCGGTTGGAGGAAACTTCTGGAAGAGGCTGGGTCCTTCCTCCACCGCGATCGGTGCTGCAGGCCTCGTCGTCGTCGTTCCCAACTGCAGAGAAGGAGTGGAGGGAAGGAGATTGGGAAAAATTTGAATAGATGATGAAGAATGGAAAGAATGAATGAGTTGGTTTTGAAACCAATAGTTACTGGATTAATGGGTTGCGGGTTGTGGGTTGGATCCGCGCCCAGAAGCTAAAGGCTGGGCTGAATGGGCTTTGGTTTAATAGGCTGAATAAGAATTAAAAGATTTACAAAAATCTGATCAATAGGTTAATAAAATCTAAGAAAATTAATTATTAAATAAAAATAATTTACAAATCAATAATAATAATTAGTGATTAGTTAAGAGAGAAATAAATTCATAAATTAATTCAAATAAAATCATAGGAAAAATATTCAAATTTATTTATTCAGGAAAAGTGGAGTTACAAGTGGCGCGCAGTGAGGGAAAAGGAAAGGACTCAAAATTAGTTTAGATTAATCATACTCAGATTTCTTGGTGTATTAGAACAAATTAAATTTGATTATAATTAGAATTCTTAATTTTTATAATATTAGGTTGTTAACTTGATTCGTATTACATTAAATCTTTACATAGATCGGACTCTAAATAATAAATTAGGGTTAATATTTTGTATATACTTGAACATTTTATGTCCTAAATGTACCATACTTTGTTAAAAGTACGGAGGATATCCAATCTCCGTGTTAAAACCACGGAGAATGGCCATTCTCGGTGTTATAAGCACGGAGAACGAACATTCTCCGTATTAAAAGCACGGAGAATGGCCATTCTCCATGTTAGAAGCACGGAGAATAGCCATTCTCCGTGTTAGAAGCACGGAGAATGGTCATTCTCCGTGTTAGAAGCACGGAGAATGGCCATTACCCGTCCCAAATTGTTCCATACTAAGTTAAAAGCATATAATAGCACCCAAAAAATGATAACAATAGAAAAATTCTACAGAACCCACACACCAGACTCGAACCTAGGCCTTCCATGTAAAAGTCAAACAGCACAACCAACTAAGCTTAGAATAAGAAGAGTCACTGGAGGTTATTGAATATCCCCAACTTCCAATAAGGAATAAGAAGAGTCTGTTAGGAACGTGTATATATATACATAGGGGTCCCATTCATTTGAATAGGTTGCACATTTAACATGGCTCCAAAAAGATCATCTGGTTGGGAACCATGGCCAGAGTCTTCTTTCCGTCGTCGTCTAGCCTCTCCGCATGGAGCACCCTTTGTCACCCCATTTCCTGTATTTCGTATTTGTACTCATAATTTGATTTTGGCACGTATTTCATTTTCTCGACTTGTGGACTCGGTTTCTCGTAAATGGGTTTTGGACCATGGCTTAGTTTTATTTTGTGGAGTTGGTTTGGTTTGGTTCATCATGAGTGGAACACCTTAGCCTATTCTCTACCTCCATTCCATCACAACCACCCTCATTAAAACCTACCAACCTTTTCTCTCTCCTCCATAACTCCATTAATTTCTTACAACTTCTTCTTCTTCCTTCTTCCACACAACTCCCCAATCCATAGGCAAGTGCACCTTGCCATCAAATAAGCACCACTTTATTTGTCCATTAACTAGATTAGGCCATGGAGAACAACTTTAGAACTTGACATTTTGTGATTTGGAGCTTTCATTTTTCTAGATCTAGGTTTTAACCATTTTCGAAAATCCTTGGTTTTGATCCATTAAACTTCAATTTTTGTATGTTTTGATTCTTCCATGTGGAAGAGAATTCGATTTTACTCAAGTTAGAACTTTGAAAATCTAGATTTGGTTTTGATTTGTCTAAGTTATGAAGATTTGAAGCTTTTTTGGTGTTCTTGAGGAGTTCATCTCAGCCTTGGTGAAGGCTCTCGGCCAGTGCTCTTTAGTGCATGGCCGATTGCGCATAGGCTCAGCCAGTGCTTTACGCTGCGCTGGATTGCGCTGGCGCAAGCTAGCCATGCGCAAGCCAGCCATGCGCAAAGTAACCCCTGCACACTCGACCATTGCACAGTCCATACTCTGCGCAGTCAACCCTTGCGCAATCCTCCCTTGTGCAATCCTCCCTTGCGCAATCCAATTGATGCGCAAGGCATCCCCTGTGCCCCTTTAACCCTGTGCCCCTTGACCCCCTGCGCAGTCTACCCTTGCGCAAGGTAACCCTTGCGCAAGGCAACTCTTGTGCAGCTCTTCCATGCGCAGTACATACCCTGCGCAACCCAACCCCTGACCCCCCTTGCATAATCTACTTGTCTATGATGAATTATTATTTCTTTAAGCTTGGCTCTTCTATAGTCCTATTTATATATTGGTATTTTATTAGATATTTTACGTCCATTTTATATCCTTACGCCTTTTGGCACGAACTGATTTTTACTTAATATGTTTGGAATGACTATTGTACCTGGCATGGTATGACAAGGAACTAGCATAACACGACAGTGACCCGTAGTGGTGCACTCCTGACATGACCAACCTGACATGATAGTAGACCGTCGTGGCGCACTCCTGACAGTACCCTGACATGATTTATCTTGATAACTTGATAGTGGCCCGTGGCGGCGCACTCCTGACTTGACTTAACTTGTAACTTGACTCGTATAATCAACTTGACACCGTGGGTGCTCCTGCTTGCTTGCTTGTACAATCCACTTGTCTTGTCTTGTATCATGTCTAGGACGTGACTTCCTGGGTACCACGGCCAGGGACTCGCGCTAAATTGGATTAGGCTAATTATTAGATCAAACTAGAACATGGAGAATTCCCAGTCATAGGCAATCTCGTTATCTGGGCGCTTTAATGGACTTGTAGCTTGCCGACGAGTAGAGCACATTTCCAGTACACTGTCATGTGTTGCACCCTCTAAGTCATCTAAGGGTACATTTGTCTTCCGGGCAATGTACCCACCTATAACTCTCAACCCGCGGAAGGATAACTGGATGGTCTGCAGGGCTTGGGACTGAGAGTTTCTCACTTGCATCTTGTTAGTAATTAGGCTTGTGATAACCCTAGTTAGTTAAAGTAGTGAGCCGTAGTACTTGCTTGGCCGATTGTGAATAAATGGTGTCCAGCTCTGTCTAAGTCTTGTCTAGCCCCTGTACCTGGAACTCTTGATCATGATTTTTTTACTTATCTCTAACGATAAATGGATAGAGACAGTGAGCTATTCAGGCGAAGGGGTACAATCCCGGTCCTTGTTTGGTTTAAGGATTGTAACCTGGCTCCCGGAATGGTTCCACGTCCCTAGTCGTTTATCGCCCTGTGTACTTTACTACTTGTACATTTCTTTTATTTTTTATGTTCTGATATGATGGCTTTTGTTCTTATTTGTGGCCTCCTTGTGGCACTTGCTCTTTCTGGGGTTGACCCAGCTGGTTTTGTGTGGCCAGATTTCGGAGCAGCTCCCGAGGATCTACCAAGCTTCTAGCCCGATGGTGGCGACTAGAAGGAACCCGGGCTACGAGTGGGTTTTCCCTTTTGGTTTCACCCACTTATATATAAATTTATTCTTTTGAGGCGTTTAGCCGACGAGCACCTGTTAGCTCGATGCACATTTATTTACTGTCTGCCTACGGGCTGTAAACATGATTAACAAATCCTAGGGTTGATCATGTACGACCGAACTCTTGCTAGTCCTATTATTTTGTGCGACTAGCTTCATGATCATCCGATATGTAATATTTGGGACGCCTTATATATATATATTTGATGCTCTAACATCTTATAACTCTGTTAATTGCTGGAGATTGAGACAATAGGCTTGACCTTAAGAGACTGCTGGCTTGTAGTAAACCTTCATATCTAGACAGCCGTGACCGTATAGTTGAGATGTATTCTATTTCAATATACGTAGCTGGCTATGTCCGCCCCCGCTCTCCAGTATTCTGGTTCTGGGGCGTGACACGGTTTAAGTGGTGGCCCATACAGGTCTTGTCAATCAAGAAATGTGAGGGTTTACCGAATAGATGTCTCAATCAATATTTGCCCATGATCTCTGTTCGTATCTTCAATTCCCTGAGATTCTTGACTTGATCACATGCTTGTATCATTGATCTGTCCTGGTCCTTTCCTTACTGTTCCCTATGTCGTCTTCTTCAGCGGTATTGCTTCCGGACCTGCCAACCAGCCAGAAGAAGCTCGACAAGCACCCCAGCGCCAGGAAGATCAAGCTCAGCACTCTGGAGTAGCCTCCCGAGTTATGCTTTCTGGAGGCTCAGAACCTCCAGTTCATGCAGCTCCGCCCGTTCAACCAGCTAGACAGGATGAAGGACCTTTGGTAGGGCTTATCAGAGAACTGCTTGCATCCCAAGATCGTCAAGGCGACGCCTTGTACCAGGAAGTTCATGATGTACTAAATCGAGGAGGTCCCCAAGGGAATCTGGCGGCCAACAGTTTCAAGCGCTTGAACCCTTCCTTCTTTGACGGCAGTGAAGATGCAATTGCCGCGGACGCTTGGCTTCAGGATACCGAGGTGGTTCTAGAAGCAGCTAGGACACCTGAGAATGAGAAGGTGGCGGTGGTACGGCTACAGTTACTAGACTTGGCTCGCGATTGGTGGGCAGCTCAGGCCATGGGGTTAGCGGCACCAGTTACTTGGGCGACGTTCAGAGAGAGATTCCAGACAAAGTACTTTGATGCGGTGGCACGGTACGACCTGCAGACCAGATTCACCAACTTGAAGCAAGGAGGCAGAACGGTCGATGGCTATGCGATCGAGTTTTCCAGGCTGAGTAGGTTCGCCCCCACTTTGGTGGCGACCGAGTTCGATAGGGCTCAGCGGTTCCAGCAATGGCTGCACTTAGAGATATTATTGGCTGTGGAGCAGTTCGAGCACCAGACGTTCGATGCAGTGTTGAAGGCAGCAAGGAGGCATGAGTATACCTCCCGGAGAATTGTGGACAGGACCGGAGACAGGAAGCGGTCCCACAACCAGATGCACCAATCTTCAGCTCCAGCCCCGGCAGCTAGGGGTATAACTATTGGAACTCCGAGACGGGCGGCCTCAATGACGTCGGTTCAGCATTCGACCCCGA
This sequence comes from Iris pallida, assembly GCA_029216955.1. NCBI lineage: Eukaryota > Viridiplantae > Streptophyta > Magnoliopsida > Asparagales > Iridaceae > Iris > Iris pallida. The sequence continues at coordinate 17,517,099 of JANAVB010037819.1, read as the reverse complement.
CGTACCCGCAGCAGCAGAAGCAGTCTTCCGCGGTGGGATGTTCTCATTGCGGGAAGCCGGGCCATGTAGTGGCAGAGTGTCGTAGGGCACAGGGATTGTGCCTGGCTTGTGGAGGAGCAGACCACCAGATAGGGACCTGCCCGAATAGGGGAGGTCCATCATCATCCAACCTTTTTAGTTCTTCGGTGAGAGGACCAGCCCCAGTTCCAGTCCAGCAGCAGCAGCAGCAGCAGTACCCGAGGCTATTAGCGCCCCAGGCCCAGGCCTTCCAGCAGCAGTTCACCCAGGCTCCAGCACAGAGTCGACAGAGGGGTTCCCAGCAGAGAGGACCCACAACTAGAGGTCAGGCTATGATGATGACCATGGAAGAAGAAGTTACACCAGGTGAGGTAGTGGCAGGTACTATTCTCGTCAACACCTTTCCAGCATCTGTATTATTTGATTCTGGTGCATCATATTCATTCATGTCTGCACGATTCGCGACACGGATAGGATTGGAGCCTGAGTCATTATCAGTGAGGCTCAATATACTTACTGGTAATGGTCTTGTGGGAGTAGATCGAGTGTTTTCCTCGTGTCGGATCGTAGTTAGCGGTAGAGAGTTCCCCGCTAGGCTCATAGAGTTCCCTATGGCAGACTATGATGTAGTCCTAGGCATGGATTGGTTGAGGAACCATTATGCTAGGATAGACTGCCATGTTGGCAGAGTTGTCTTTAGTATTCCCGGAGAGCCAGAGTTTTTATTTTCCAGAGGTGCAGTAGAGCCATCTCCTCCAGTATTGCGGATGGCAGTAGCAGTAGTGCAGTTGCCCCGGATAGTTGAAGTGTTTCCAGATGTCTTCCCAGAGGAACTTCCAGGGATGCCACCAGAGCGGGAGATCGAGTTCACCATCGACTTGATTCCCGGGACAGCACCAGTATCAGAGCGAGTCTACAGAATGGCGCCTTCAGAGTTGGAGATTTTGTACAAGATGATTGAAGAACTCAGGACCAAAGGATTCATTCATGCAAGTGGATCGCCTTGGGGAGCCCCGATGCTTCTTGTGAAAAAGAAGGATGGTACGTCCAGGCTATGTGTTGATTATCGTACCTTAAACTCAGTGACAATCAAGAACAGATACCCTCTTCCGAGGATAGATGACTTGTTTGATCAACTCAAGGGGGCTTCAGTTTTCTCGAAGATAGACTTGCGGTCAGGATACCACCAGATCAGAGTCAGAGAGCAGGACATCCCGAAGACGGCGTTCAGATCTAGGTACGGGCATTGGGAGTTTCTAGTTATGCCTTTTGGAGCGACCAATGCGCCGGCAGTGTTTATGGACCTCATGAACCGTATTTTCATGCCTTACTTGGATCAGTTTGTGATAGTGTTCCTTAATGACATCCTGGTCTACAGCAAGAGTGAAGCAGAGCACGAGCAGCATCTCAGAATTGTCCTCCAGATTCTTAGAGAGCGCCAGTTGTACGCCAAGTTCAGTAAATACGAGTTCTGGCTCGATCGCATTTCTTACTTGGGTACATCATTACCAGAGGAGGAGTGGAAGTGGATCCCCAGAAGATTGTGGCTATCGAGGCATGGCCAGTACCCAGCTCAGTGGCAGAAGTTCGCAGCTTTCTTGGATTGGCCGGCTACTACCGGCGATTCGTCTCTGATTTTGCAAGGATTTCAGCGCCGATAACCCAGTTAACCCGCAAGGATGTGTCGTTCGTTTGGACAGCAGAATGTCAGGAATCATTTGAGAAGTTGAAGCGTGGTTTGATAACGGCTTCCATTCTCACCCTTCCAGATGGGATCGGAGGATTCACAGTTTATTGCGACGCTTCAGGCAGAGGATTAGGATGTGTTTTGATGCAGCATGGGAAGGTAATTGCTTATACGTCACGTCAACTCCGTGATCATGAGAAGAATTACCCAACCCACGACTTGGAGCTAGCAGCAGTAGTGTTTGCACTTAAGTTGTGGAGGCACTACTTGTACGGAGACAGAGTGGAGATATTTACTGATCATAAGAGCCTGAAGTATGTTTTCACCCAGAAGGATCTTAATATGCGACAGAGAAGATGGCTCGAGCTACTGGTGGACTACGATGTGGATTTGCAGTATCATCCAGGGAAGGCCAACATTGTAGCAGATGCGTTGAGCCGGAGAGCCGGAGTTTATTTCCTGACGGCGCAACCAGAGTTATTGTCGAATCTTCAGAAGATGGGAATTGAAGTGGTTCTTCCTTCCAATGTGGCCCTGATGGCCAGCCTACAGATTCAGTCCATCGTAGTTGAGAGGATCCGGACAGCACAGTTAACAGATTCTAAGATTCAGCAGCTCAGAGCAGAGTGCGAGACAGGGAGAAGGCCAGAGTTATGTATTCATGAGGATGGTACACTTCGACACAGCACGCGTCTTTGTGTACCTAGTAGAGATATCAGACAGGAAGTCATGGCAGAGGCTCACAGTTCGCAGTATTCTATCCACCCAGGCAGTACGAAGATGTACAGAGATATTTGTCAACACTTTTGGTGGAATGGTATGAAGAGGGAGATAGCCCGGTATATCTCCCGATGTTTGGTTTGCCAACAAGTCAAGGCTGAACATCAGAGGCCAGCTGGACTTCTTCAACCTTTACCGATCCCAGAATGGAAATGGGAACACATAACCATGGATTTCGTGACTGGGTAACCCAGATCTCCGACAGGCAAAGATGCTATTTGGGTCATTGTAGACAGGCTTACCAAGGTGGCATACTTTCTTCCATTTAGAGTTGGACAGTCGACGGCACAGCTAGCAGAGATGTATCTCAGACAGATTGTCAGACTTCACGGAGTGCCAGTCAGCATAGTATCAGACAGGGATACGAGATTTATTTCATACTTCTGACGCAGTCTTCATCAAAGTTTGGGGACTCGTCTCAAGTTCAGCTCAGCGTATCATCCGCAGACAGATGGGCAGTCAGAGCGTACTAAACAAACTCTCGAAGATATGTTGCGGTCATATACCCTTGACTTCGGTGGTTCGTGGGAGGATCACCTGCACTTGGTGGAATTCTCGTACAACAATAGTTTCCAGGCCAGTATCCAGATGGCACCCTTCGAGGCTCTGTATGGCAGGAAGTACAGATCCCCGTTAGCATAAGACGATGTCGGAGAGAGGCAGATGCTCGGTCCAGAACTGATTTCTCAGACGGTTGAAGTGGTCAGGAAAGTCAGAGATCACCTCCGAGTTGCTCAGGATCGCCAGCGCCATTGGGTCGATGCTCATCGGCGTCCCTTAGAATTTGCCGTCGGCGACCATGTATTCCTTAGGATCCCGCCTACCCGCGGCGTCATTCATTTTGGCGTACGGGAAAAGCTTAGTCCTAGGTATATAGGGCCGTTCGATATTCTGGAGCGAGTAGGCGATGTGTCCTATCGTCTCGCTCTTCCACCGTCGCTAAGTGAGGTACATGATGTATTCCATATATCCCAATTAAGACGGTACATCCCGAACCCGAGCCATATCCTAGATCATTCGAAATTGGTTGTTGGTACCAACCTTTCGTATGAGGAGAGGCCCGTGTCTATATTGGACCGGAGAGAAAAGACGCTCAAGAACAAGACTATTAACTTAGTCCGTGTTGCTTGGGGTCATCACTCTCTAGGTGAGTCAACGTGGGAGCGTGAGGACGACATCCGATCGCGATATCCCTACCTGTTTGACTCGTGAGGTATAATGTCTTTCTTATGCCTTACGCTTTCCCTTTCCTTGCTTGCATTATATGATTGTATGATTGAACTGCTTAGTGTAGCTTACCTGTGCTTAGTATAGCTTGTCGTGGCAATCTCTAGCTCCTTGATTAAATTCCGAGGACGGAATTCTTTGAAGGTGGGTAGAGTTGTCACCCCCATTTCCTGTATTTCGTATTTGTACTCGTAATTTGATTTTGGCACGTATTTTATTTTCTCGACTTGTGGACTTGGTTTCTCGTAAATGGGTTTTGGACCATGGCTTGGTTTTATTTTGTGGAGTTGGTTTGGTTTGGTTCATCATGAGTGGAACACCTTAGCCTATTCTCCACCTCCATTCCATCACACCCACCCTCATTAAAACCTACCAACCTTTTCTCTCTCCTCCATAACTCCATTAATTTCTTACAACTTCTTCTTCTTCCTTCTTCCACACAACTCTCCAACCCATAGGCAAGTGCACCTTGCCATCATATAAGCACTACTTTTTATTTGTCCATTAACTAGATTAGGCCATGGAGAACAACTTTAGAACTTTATATTTTGTGATTTGGAGCTTTCATTTTTCTAGATCTAGGTTTTAACCATTTTTGAAAATCCTTGGTTTTGATCCATTAAACTTCGATTTTTGCATGTTTTGATGCTTCCATGTGGAAGAGAATTCGATTTTACTCAAGTTAGAACTTTGAAAATCTAGATTTGGTTTTGATTTGGCTAAGTTATGAAGATTTGAAGCTTTTTTGGTGTTCTTGAGGAGTTCATCTCAGCCTTGGTGAAGGCTCTCGGCCAGTGCTCTTTAGCACTTGACCGTTTGCGAACCCCGGCCTGTGCTCTTTAGCGCATGGCCGATTGCGCATAGGCTCAGCCAGTGCTTTGCGCTGCGCTGGATTGTGCTGGCGCAAGCTAGCCATGCGCAAGCCAGCCATGCACAAAGTAACCCCTGCGTACTCGACCATTGCGCAGTCCATACTCTGCGCAGTCTACCCTTGCGCAATCCTCCCTTGTGCAATCCAATTGATGCACAAGGCATCCCCTGTGCCCCTTTAACCCTGTGCCCCTTGACCCCCTGCGCAGTCTACCCTTGCACAAGGTAACCCTTGCGCAAGGTAACTCTTGCGCAGCTCTTCCATGCGCAGTACATACCCTGCACAGCCCAACGCCTGACCCCCCTTGCACAACCTACTTGTCTATGATGAATTGTTATTTCTTTAAGCTTGGCTCTTCTATAGTCCTATTTATATATTGGTATTTTATTAGATATTTTACGTCCATTTTATATCCTTACGCCTTTTGTCACGAACTGATTTTTACTTAATATGTTTGGAATGACTATTGTACCTGGCATGGTATGACAAGGAACTAGCATAACACGACAGTGTCCCGTAGTGGTGCACTCCTGACATGACCAACCTGACATGATAATAGCCCGTCGTGGCGCACTCCTGACAGTACCCTGACATAATTTATCTTGATAACTTGATAGTGGCCCGTGGCGGCGCACTCCTGACTTGACTTGACTTGTAACTTGTAACTTGACTCGTATAATCAACTTGACACCGTGGGTGCTCCTGCTTGCTTGCTTGTACAATCCACTTGTCTTGTCTTGCATCATGTCTAGGACGTGACTTCCTGGGTACCACGGCCAGGGACTCGCGCTAAATTGGATTAGGCTAATTATTATATCAAACTAGAACATGGAAAATTTCCAGTTACAGGCAATCTCGTTATCTGGGCGCTTTAATGGACTTGTAGCTTGCCGACGAGTAGAGCATATTTCCAGCACACTGTCATGTGTTGCACCCTCTAAGTCACCTAAGGGTACATTTGTCTCCCGGGCAATGTACCCACCTATAACTCTCAACCCGCGGAAGGATAACTGGATGGTCTGCAGGGCTTGGGACTGAGAGTTTCTCACTTGCATCTTGTTAGTAATTAGGCTTGTGATAACCCTAGTTAGTTAAAGTAGTGAGCCGTAGTACTTGCTTGGCCGATTGTGAATGAATGGTGTCCAGCTCTGTCTAAGTCTTGTCTAGCCCCTGTACCTGGAACTCTTGATCATGATTGTTTTACTTATCTCTAACGATAAATTGGTAGAGACAGTGAGCTATTCAGGCGAAGGGGTACAATCTCGGTCCTTGTTTGGTTTAAGGATTGTAACCTGGCTCCCGGAATGGTTCCACGTCCCTAGTCGTTTATCGCCCTGTGTACTTTACTACTTGTACATTTCTTTTATTCTTTATGTTCTGATATGATGGCTTTTGTTCTTATTTGTGGCCTTCTTGTGGCACTTGCTCTTTCTGGGGTTGACCCAGCTGGTTTTGTGTGGCCAGATTTCGGAGCAGCTCCCGAGGATCTACCAAGCTTCTAGCCCGATGGTGGCGACTAGAAGGAACCCGGGCTACGAGTGGGTTTTCCCTTTTGGTTTCACCCATTTATATGTAAATTTATTCTTTTGAGGCGTTTAGCCGACGAGCACCTGTTAGCTCGATGCACATTTATTTACTGTCTGCCTACGGGCTGCAAACATGATTAACAAATCCTAGGGTTGATCATGTATGACCGAACTCTTGCTAGTCCTATCATTTTGTGCGACTAGCTTCATGATCATCCGATATGTAATATTTGGGATGCCTTATATATATATATATATATTTGAAGCTCTAACATCTTGTAACTCTGTTAATTGCTGGAGATTGAGACAATAGGCTTGACCTTAAGAGACTGCTGGCTTGTAGTAAACCCTCATATCTAGACAGCCGTGACCGTATAGTTGAGATGTATTCTATTTCAATATACGTAGCTGGCTATGTCCGCCCCCGCTCTCCAGTATTCTGGTTCTGGGGTGTGACACCCTTTGCGCCGCCTCAGGTCCATGACTGGCTGGCAGAGGCTGAGGACTTCCTAACCTCCTGCGGTTTGTCACTAGAGATCATTGCTCGACCTCTTGATCTGGCGCCCAACTTTGACCTGTTGTCGATCACTCCGGAGGAACGGGATTTTCTGGAGAAAAGGGAAATGGCGGATTTGCGCACCCTGCAGGACTTTGCGGAGGTCCTCCGCGAGGCTAGTGAAAGGTCTACGTAGACCTCTTCTTTTTCTTTTTTTTTAGTTTTTTACATTTTTTTTCCTTCTTTTTTATCCTCCACCGGAAAATGTTCCGGCGAAGAAGCTGGGATTTAATGCAATCTAATATTTTGTTGACTCAACTTGGTTTCAGTTGCAAGTGACTAACTATTTTATCTATTTTTCAATTAATAAATCTTGTTACGTTAAATCCATATATTTGTGACGATATCCCCATCAATGACTTGTTACGTCATAGAATTGATTATGCTGCCAGCGTCAAGTTCTTGTCGTCAAATCCATCTTAAATATGATTACAAAGTAAACTAGAGGACAACTTTGAGTATTTTTATTTTACTCTTTTCAAGTACATAGTCTAGTTACCAAGTCGTCAAACAGGAAAAAATCGGGATGGCAAAAATACAAGTATAGATCGGCTCAATGCAAAAAAATACGTTCAAAAGTTCAATCAAATATTAGAAAAATAGAAATATTGAGATTAGAAACTTCACATTCTTAAATATTTTGTCAAATTTTGTTAATTAAACATGTTTCCACCATATTTTTTGTGCCAAATTTTTCAATAATTTATACGGAACACGTTTAAAACTTCGCATGCTTAAAGTTTATGTAGTGATTTCACGTGGATATATACTAGTAATAATAGTAATAAATTTAATTTTGGAAAGTAGTTTTTAAAATTAGGGTCTCAGAATCCCAAAGGTTGGTGCTCTTATAAAATTTAAGACTCAAAACTATTCTAATTTTTTCCACTTTCCAAGGTCATATAAGACGATCGAATTTTCCCTCTTCCTTCTCCCAAACCCTCTTCCTTCTCCCAAACCCTCTCCCAAACCCTCTTCTTATCAAAATGTCGCTGAAGAAACAACGACCGTCTCCGAAAGGAAAGAATCCACAAAGGGATGCGTTACAGGCCCGAAGGGCAAAACTTGTAAGGACAGCGAAAGCCAAGATTATGGTCACTAGGGCATAGGCGGAAGCAGCGACAGCGGCAGTGACGATGAAAGAAGCGGCGGCAGCCAAGCCACCTGCAAAAAAGGCTAAAAAACTCATTGCTTGACAAAGATCGGAAAATCTATCTTCGATACAGAGTCGTCGGAAGACTCAACTTATGAAGATCGAAGGCGTACTTAAGCGAAGGCTAAGATGGCAACGGATACTGAGTCATCAGCATACTCTGAGGATTTTGAATCCTCATCAGAAGAGGAAAATAAAGAGGAAGAGCAATCACTAAATAAGTCCCAGGATGGAGAGGATGTAAAAAATTGTAAAGACTCGAAATCTAAGAATATTTACAATAAATATTTCAAGAAAAAGGATGTTATGCCTGAAAGATCAATTAAGATGAATGATGTCAAAGACGAAGCTTTTCTGGATATATTAAAATTCTATCAGTTGAAGAAACTGAACAAATCATGTCTTGAGAAAATCTTCCAAACAATAGTAAGAGAATTATACTCAAATCTTTCGGTTGAAATTAAAGAAAAAAAGAGGATCAACAACTGGTGTTTCTGAGAGGAAAACTGATTAGGGTAAATGTTGCTGTCATCAACGAATTTTATGGATTTGATCCAGTTCCTGAGTTTGATATGAAAGATATTGATAATGTTTCCATGAGGGATGCAATTCATGAGATTACAGGTGTATCAGTGGGTGCCAAGACCCCTCAAAATGTATACAAAGATCAATTAAAAATTTTGTATAAATTGTTGCATGCCTACATATCTCAAACACTCAACCCTACTGGACATGAGTTTTCCATCCATCCCGAGAGAGTAAAATTTCTTTATTATATGGGGGGAAAGGATGGATATAGGTTCTTACATGTTCAGTAGAATGATGCATCTCGTGGAAAAACCAACTGCAATGACAGCTCTCCCTTTCGAAGGATTTGTATGCTCAATGGCTAGTAAATATTCTGTCCCAAACTTAGCAGGAAATGTTTATATTAAAAACAAAGGCGCCATGAGAAAACTAACCTTCACTCGAATGTTTGGAAAACGGGCAGCAGCTGCAGGAAAACCATCAACATCTGGAAAACCATCAACTTATGGAATCCAAAATACTAAGGACAGGGTTGATGATCTATACAATTTTGTTGCTGCAAACTTTGAGAATGACTTCAAAGAGATGAAAACTATATCCGACAACCAGAAATTGATTCTGGATAAGATTAACCAGATAGAGGTTGAATTTGCTGACCAAGAATAAGATTTCTCTTCCCTCGTGAAGAAGGTAAATGGGGCTAGCCCAAACTCTTATATAAAAATACACACTGTGCACATTGACACTCTAATGTTAGCCCTCACTTTATACTTCTATTTATGTTTCTGGATGTCATTTCTATATATACAGTGAATCTATACTGACTATAATTTTTCTTATTCCGTCCCTCAAGGTGTAGGTGATGGATATTTTGAGGAAGAAGAAGAAAAAAAAATAAGAAGAAGAAAAAGATGGAGATGGAGATGAAGATTCATCTTTCGAGTTTTGAAGCTTTTATTTCAATTTGGAAGTAATATTTGAATTGTGATATGGTTCTGAATATTTGTTGGTCTTGGCGGTCAAACTAAATTTTGTGTTTGAAATATTGTAAGACTAAACTTTTTACTTGTACTAAGCACCGTTACGGTGCATGGTTCGTAATTTATTTGGAAAATGTAATATGGTCTTGAATTTAGAGTAGGTCTAATATTTGTTTGGATTATTGTATTATAAATTATGCAGGTTCTATGTTGAATTACTAACGTAGATTGGGCAGATTACTGTAACGTGGATTATGCAGTTTATTGGACTGGGAATGAAGTATACTTAATTTGAATATGATTTTTTGGTTGAAGCGTTTATTTGATTTGCAGTTGGCCTTCACAGATGATTTTGATCTTTTGGTGTATTCCTTTGATTTGCATATGCCCTTCACAGATTTCATGAGTCCTTGGTGCATTCCTAGGGTTTACAGCTGGCCTCATTACGGATGCATTCCTGGGATCACTAAAACTTTATTTGATTGTAATGTGTTTTGTTTTCTGTAAATAATCAGTACATCGATGCCATCAGTATGAATTCGATGCCAGTGTAATGCATAATGTAATCCTGCATGTTCATCCCTTGTTATTGCTGAAGCAAAGTATGTAATGTAAGAAAAATTCTCTTGGATAGTAGGTTAATTATATTCAAACACTCGCAAGCAATTTTGTGCAGCCATACAGTGGAAGCCTGATAAAATAATTTTCAAATTTTTTTTTGAACATGATTTAATATTAAATGAATATACTTTGGTAAATGATATTAAAAATACTGTAAATATTTGGTGAAAAAAATGAGATACTTGAACATTTTTCGTCCTAAATGTACCATACTTTGTTAAAAGCACAGAGAGTGTCATTCTCCATGTTAAAAGCACGAAGAATTACCATTCTCCGTGTTAAAAGAACGGAGAATAGAGTTTTAAAAGCAAGGAGAATGGACATTCTCCATGTTAAAAGACCGGAGAATGGTCATTCTCCGTATTAAAAGCAAGGAGAATGGCCATTCTCCGTCCAAAATGTACATACTTTGTTAACGTAAAAATTCGAATATACTTTGGTAAATGATATTTTTTTTAAAATACTGTAAATATTAGAAAGATGGTTAATATGACAAAATGTTGAACATTTCCCGTCCTAAATGTACCATACTTTGTTAAAAGCATATAGAGTGGTCATTCTCCGTGTTAAAAGCACGGATAAGGGTTATTCTCCGTGTTAAGCACGAAGAATGGCCATTCTTCGTGTTAAAAGCAAGGAGAATGACCATTCTCCGTGTTAAAAGTAAGGAGAATGTCCATTTTCCGTCCAAAATATACCATACTTTATTAACGTAAAAATTCGAATATACTTTGGTAAATGATATTTTTTTTAAATACTGTAAATATTAGAAAGATGGTTAATATGACAAAATGTCACAATACAAAAAAAAATATTCTCTTCGAAAATATTATCATTAGAAAAGTAAAAAATATTTTGTCCGATCAATACAGATTTTTTTTAAAAAAAATATGTGAGCAGATGATCCGCCCGACCTCAGAAGCAGGTTTTCTCAGTTCATCACTACCACCATGACATGTAGCTTTATTAACAAAATATTAAATTGTTAGAGGAAAAATAAAATTTCTGACAATAGCATGGACAGTAAAATTAGAGCGGCGCCGCTGGTATTTCTTCTTGTTCGAGGAGGTCTCGATGACGTCCGACGCGAATCGGACCGTTTCTTCTCGGCGCCGCTGGTACTCCTCGTTGTTCTAGGAGGGCTCGACGACGTTCGACGCGATCCGGACAGATTCTTATTTCCTTCTTCATCTCCGTTTCTCTTTCCACCACCAACACCACCACCACCACGGCCTGTAACAAAAAAAATTACAAAATTTATACGTTGATGCACAAAATATTAAATTGGATGGACGAAAAAGAGAGTAAATATGAGTTAATTTAGGGTGTTCATTGAAAAAATTAAAGTGAAGAATGACCTGCTAAAGCAAGTTACCAAGAGGTCAAAAGTCAAAATCAGCATTAAATGATGTTTCTACTCTATTATTCAATCCGAACCATTGGATCAACATCCAATGGTTCAGATTTGGGATGTATCGATACATCCTTTTACAGGGAATGTTTGGTAGAACGACCCATATATATAAAGGTTTAGAAATTTGGAAAAGAAGAAACCAATTTTTTTCTTCTTTTTGTACTTAAAAGTTGTGATACCCTCTAACATTTTTAAAAGAATTTTTTAAGTATTGAAATATAACCAAATTTTATGAATTTATGTGTTAAGTTTATTTGGGTGGGGAGCAAGCCGCTAGGGTGCTCGATGGTAGTATTTATTTGGTTGCTGGATTTATGCCCTTTGATGAAAATTGTAGGTGAAGCAAACCAATATTTTTGTGTATAATTTTGGTTAGTTTAGATCAAATTACAGGTCATGCAATCAACATCCGCTTGCTTCGCGTGTCGGAAATGCACTGAGTTGCTCTCCTTGCAAGTCACTATATACTACAATAAATAACTAGTGTAACCATGCTAACGAGGCCCACAGCCTTCATAGTCGAGAGAAATCTATTTGTCGTCTTGTACTTGGTGCTGCTTGGATGTAGGTTTGAGTCATCAGAACGTTAGCAATGAAATGCCCTTCGACATGCTGCCACAAGACAGCAACATGCTAACAACTTCTGACTTCCACGAACATAGTACCAAATCTAGCTTTGTGCTATATCTAATTGGTGTCCTCAACCTAGCTGAGCAAGAAAGAGGTACATGGCTTTATAATTATATGAAAGGAACTTGCACTTGCACTGGTTTAAGGACGGGTCTCTTTTCAAGTTGCAGAAATAATTGGTAGGAAATGCCACTTTGGGTTATGGCCTACATTGAGGAGCTTGGAGAGGTTATTCTCACGGTCAGGATTGATCCATCTCAGCCAGCTGATTGTTGGATTTGGGATCCACCAGATGATACTTGGTGTTCTGGAGAGTTCAGGTTCCAAAGCTGTTACAATCTTGTGCGTCGTACTTTCCCTACTAGTATAGACTATGAATTCATATGGTACAAGGGACTGGCCAGTAAGATGCAGCTTAGTGTCTATCGTCTACTTCTGGGTCGCCTTCTGACGAGGGACAGACTCATCTTATTTGGGATCCAGGTGCCCAACACAAAGTGTGAGCTATGTGACTTGGATAATGAATCTATGCGACACTTACTTTTTGAGTGTGAGGTGTCCTGGTACATCTGGAATGAACAATGTCGTGCGCTGGACGGATGTGACTCTGGCAGAGAGATCGAAGATATCATCAATGGGATCCGGGATCGAAGAGGGAGAGGGCAGGTCTGGTTCAAGAGCGCTAAAGTACGGCTGGCTGCTGCTGTTTGGCATGTATGGAGGGAAAGGAATTGTCGCATCTTCGAGGGACTTACCATCCCTCATGTAGGCATCCTCCATAATATTGATTTTGATGTAAAAGCTATGGAAACTTGATGAGTGGGAGACCCACTCTGATTGTATGATTGCATGATTATGTGTTAAGTTTGGAATAGAATTTACCCTTTTTCCAATATATATATATATATATATATATATATATATATATATATATATATATATATAAACAAAATCCTTCCACTTTATTCATAAAAGGCGCAAAATGCCGAAGCCTTTACAAGAGACACCTCCGAGAGAAGGGGAAGACAGAAGGAAAAGAAACTACACAACAAAACACGGTCGAGTTCCTCGTAACATCAAGAAAGTGTCGACGCCCAAAAAGCCTGGAGACCGTGGTTGCAAACCTTGCTAACTTTGTATACTTGACGAAGGAATTCGCGGATGAGCTGATCGGCCGAGAATTGATGGCCCTCGTATCTAGCTTTGTTCCTGTTCTTCCAAGTGACCCACGTGATAGCGGCTGCGACGATCTGATGTCCGTGGAAAGCATTGCCCCATTGGACCCGGAGATCGTTGAAGCCCCTTCCACACAATAGTTGACTGAATATACGGGATAGAGTGTCCCAAGCCTTGGCCGCAAGATCTCCGTGACGGAGGATGTGCTCTTCCGTTTCCTGTTGTCTCTCTCTGCAGCATTGACAAGCTGAAGCTAAACTGAAGCCGATGTTGTTGAGGTTGTCGTCGGTGGGGAGTTTCTGTCTAGTGGCCCTCCATATGAGAAAAGACCATTTTTTGGGAACGCAGTTGTGCCAGAAGAGACCTAAATTTGGGGAAGGAGCGCCTGGGCTGCGGGCTAGGCGTCTTGCGGAGGCCGCTGAGAATGCGCCGTTGGCGGTGATAGACCAAAGCAGGCTGTCTGGAATGTCTGAGATCTTCGTGGTGTGGAGTTGTGTCTCTCTACCCGTACCAATCCAGTCCCGCACCTTAGTCCAGTTCCAATTGCCCGTAATGTCCCAAATCTTCCTGATCTTGCTGTGGACTGGGGCGGCCGGTTGGCGGGGAAGAAGATCCTCTCCAGCCCACCGCTCGAAGAAAAGATAGGAATCGCTTGAGCCCAGCTGGAGACGGATAACTGGTTCGGACAAGCTACGACAGGATGCGACGCCATGCTGCGGAGGATCGGCAGTTGGAGGTCGCGTTGGACGGGTGAGTGTGTTTAAAATATCTGGCCTTCATGAAGCGAGTCAAAAGATTTCTGCCGACCTGGAGTTTCCACCACAGCTTCATGGAGAATGCGTCAACGATGTGTGCCAGCCGGTCGAAACCAAGGCCGCCATCTTCCGTGGCTTTAGCCATGGTGTCCCAGGTGGCCCAATGGTGCTTGTCCTTGCCATCGTTGTGTCCTCAGAAGAAGTTGGAGAAGAGGTGCTCGATGGTAGTTAACACTTTTTTGGGTGGGGAGCAAGCCGCTAGGGTGTAAACGAAAATGTCTGTAAGGACATGTTTGATCAAAATCATCTTGCCCGCTATATTTGTTTATATTTCAATACTTAAAAAACTCATAAAATTTGGTGTCTTGTGTCACAAGTTGAAGAGAGACTGTTATCAATAACACAAGAGAAGCACGGCCGTTCTTGGGCTAAGAAAAAACTGGTTTGGTGCATCAAACCGGCATATAATCCGAGATGTCAACACACAAGTCTATTCGATGTCCTTCCAAGCAGCACCAATTACAAGACTACAAATAGACTTCCTACTATGAAAGCGTGGTTCCACTGCAGACCGCCAATTATTATTGTAACTTGCAAGGAGAGCAACTCAGTGCATTTCCGACACGCGAAGCAAGCGGATGTTGATTGCATGACCTGTAATGATCTAAACTAACCAAAATTATACACAAAAGTATTGGTTTGCTTCACCTACAATTTTCATCAAAGGGCATAAATTCTGCAACCAAATAAATACTTAAAAATCAACTGAGAAATAACAGTTATGCATCAGCTGACTCTACCCGCTGGTCTGGTCCAGCAAGGGTGGTGACCACTTCTACAGTTCTACTCACTGGAAGCAATCTAAAACTGTGTGTACACAATTAAAAAACTGTTAGTGAAAGCTAAGCATCTATGATGCAAAGCTAAAGGAATATTGAGATTAAAATAATTGCAGATATGGATTAGAAATGGCATCCAGATAACAAATAATAAGCTGTTTTTATATATAAGGAGGATATGAGAGTTAAAGCAGCAGTAGAAAGAGCATATAACATCTCCAATGTTCATATTGGCGATGGGCGTCTTGATGATTCCTTTCACTCTGGTGTTTGCACCGGCGAGACGGCTCGTGCTTCTAGTTCACCAGCTTCAGCAGCTACTGGCAAGGATGAGGCACATGCAATCGGCGTCCCCATCCATCTCCAGCCGCTTGGCGAGGCTCCAGACACTGAGCCTTGTGTTGTGACTCCAGTCCCTGATCTCTCTACTTGTACATACTCAAGGTACATGTATCAAAGCTCTTATGGAGAGAGTGATGGACATGAGACTGCTTTTAAGTGTTTCTCTCTTCTTTGGCAATGGTAGGTATGTTGATGTGGATGCTTATTATGCAAAGTAATCTCCATGTTGCTCAACAGTCGATACTTCCTGAAACTGAAACCCAAGTAGCAATTATATATCAAGTGCTTGCATATTTGCTGCACCAGTGTCTTCTGATCTGGTTTTGAGAATAACAGTTGTGTCCTTTCTTCTTGTAACATGTTCAGAATGCTTAAGAATATGTAGCTTAGCCAAGCATAGAACTCTTGACATATTCATAGTTTGCAACTATGACTATTGTGAAGTAATAAAATGTCAAAGATGGCGTCATCTCAAATCCTTGCCTCTGCAATACAAAGATACAGTAGTTGCAGAGGATTTTTATTCCAACCCCATCCCTTCATTAAGCCGTGTTTGGTTGGTAAGTGGGAGAGACACAAAATTTACTAAATTTCTAAATAAAGGTCTGAAACGTCTATGCTAAGGACGTTTCAATTGAATTACCTTAGTATCTCATCGAATCCCTACTAAACCCCAAATCCTCTCACTAAACCACAAGAAAAAAAAAACCGAAACAGCCCTGGGTTGAGCGTGTGAGGCACATAAAACGTTCATACTATGAAATAAAAAAAAATTTCCCCTTGTAAGCTTGGGCGTTTCAGATATTTATTTAGAATTTTTGCAAATTCTATTCTCACACTGCTATACAGGCAAATTTGAATGCTTTGGGCAAAAATTTCTGGAAAAAAAAAAACGGAAGAAATAAAAAATGAAATAATTTATTTTCCCTTGTAAGCTTAACAGAGAAAGTTGAAAAGAAAATCCGGAAAAATTTCTGAAATTAAAAACAACATCATCAAAAAGACAAAGGTTAAGGGCACTACAGTTGCGCACGCGAAAACGTTTGTCAACCCACCTGATCAACCAACATCCGTCTAACGGACACCAAACACAGATAAAGACAAGTATATGGCGGTGACTACGTCACCTAAACAAACCCCAACATTTATAACTCAGATGAAATTACATGATTGATAAAAACTAATGTTGAACCATTTGCCATAATAGGTTAAAACCCCTCACCACTCTCAAGAATAAAAACATAAGATTACAGTTGAGATCACTCACCAGTAGCAATCTCTCTAACCAAAATTGACGACTCATCGATTAGATCTCCTTCATCCTTCTGTTTTGGATGACGAAGTCCTAAGAGCAAAGCACGGACTTTCTCTTAGATTTTTCTGTTGACGAGCACTCCCGAATCTCCACTTTGTGCTATGTTTTGTGCCTCCACACTTACCCCCACATATATAGGTTGAGAAAAATTATATTCTAGTCATAATAGGATTTCCTAAATAGGAATAAAATAGAAATCATATTATGCCTAAAATATTCCATTAACATCCTATTTTAGATCATAATATGATTTCCTAAAATAAGAATCATATTATATCTAAAATAGTACAACACCAAACATCCAAATCTAATCAAATCAAATATTTAACTAGATTTGGATTCCACAAATATGTTGTTACCAAATCCATACTAGACTCAAACATTCTCTCTCTCCAGTCTGATGAGAGGGTGTTAATCTCATAGCTCCTCAACTGGACTCCATGACTGTCGTCCCACGAAAGAATACCTGCTCCCATATGCCACTGATCTCCGATCCCCCGAGTTGCTTTGCATCTTCCTTCGTCTTCAGCTCCTCGACTGTCACGTCGACACTAGCTGCCATGCATAGCACCTTTTGCACCATTGGGATCCTACCGACATTAATGACACGACAAAGACCAAAGTCCCTAACGATCAGCCTCACTGTGAGTCTCGGTTGTCTGTCCCTGACTTCCATCTTCCACCGAAATGTGTTACCATTCCAATGAGCTTCTTACCCTTGGTTGGCCCAACTAAGCGAACGGTGTGGTTCTCCCGAGATTTGAACTCCTGAACTTCCTCTGAAGCTCTCCCATACACATGCATCCTCGAGCAGAACATCATGTACTGTGCACGCCGTCGATGACCCACAGCTCCTCCTGAACTATATAAATGATGATGCTCCTGCCTCATATTGAGTTTGCTACAAACCTTGATCTCCTTTCTGGCTTCAAACTGCTGAAACAGATGTCACTCCGTAAAGCTTTGGCAAAACACTTGTTGGAAAAATTAGATTCGTAGAGAATTCCCCACCTGGAGACCGACCAGATATCATGGGACCGATAGACTGACCTTCAATCTTTGACCCGTCTTCATTCGTTTCTTTGTATCGACGAACCAAACCCTCCATAACCCTTGAAGCTTCTCGAAGACCCTCCTTGACAAGTTTTCGACTATCCACCTCCTGTCGAACACCCATCAAACCTTCATCCGGTGGCTGTGGCCTGCCTGTACAGTTTAGCGTCTTGAGCATGTACTTGCCACAATACAAATCTTCTAGATCTAGCTGTTGGAAACCCTTCGCAAGCATCCAATCTTTGTTCCTAAACAAACTACGATAGCCATCATCTGTCGGCCTCCCTATCAAAACTAAGTTGTAGCACAAACTCGGTAGATGTCGCACACCCTTGAGCACGAGTTTTTATCGAGCTCCGTTGTCAAATCCACATTACTGATGCCAACAACTGCAGTCGTCCTCTTGTTGCCTATCTTCACATGTTCAAACCTGTCGTCGCAGTATGACGTGAAGATCCTCCTATGTTGAGTGGTATGATACGACGCCCCGGTGTCCATGACTAGTCGCCATCATAACACAAGACATAAGGTTTTCCTGCATCGGTCGCTGCGATGATGATATCTACAAACGTTGTGAGATCCTCCTGATCGTTCTTGACTTTTGCCTTCTCTACTTTGAGCTTCATGCAATTCCTTTTGATATGACCCCTTTTGCCACAGTGATAGCAGCCCTCCTTGCGGTCCACAATCACAAGATTCTGAAAACTCCCTCATGTCCTCGCCTGTGAATTGGGTCTTCCTTTCTCGTGGAGAGCCACTAGAGCGGACTCCTGCGATGATTTAACTTGCTTGCAACGGACCTCCTTATTCAACAAGCTACTTTTGACTTCCTCCATCGTGACAACTCCATCCGGTACGGAGTTGCTCAATGACACAACCAACGTCTCCCAGCTTTTTGATAGAAAACTCAAAAGCAGTAGGGCCTGAAGCTCATCATCAATCACCATCTGCAGACAACTGATTGATGATATCCTAAACCTCGTTCAGATGTTGTGCCACCAGGGCACCCTCCGTGTACTTCGAGTCGACGAGTTGGTGCATAAGAAATGCCTTGTTAGCAGCCGTCTTCCTTTCGTACAGTGAATGCAGCTTCTCCCACAATGCTTTTGTCGAACTCTCTATGGACACGTGGGAAAACACCGAGTCGTCCAGCCATTGGCGGATGAATCCAACGGCCTTCCAATCCAAACGTTTCCAGTCTTCAACAACTTTGTCCGATGGCTTTGCGTTGTCACCCTCCAACGGACCATGTAAGTCCTTGCACCAAAGTAGATCCTCCATCCTTGGCTTCCAAATCGCTCAGTTTCCTCCTACGAGGATGATCATACGAGTGTTCATCTACTCCATAGACATGGTTGCCAAAACCCCCAAAGCACTGATACCAATTGTTGGGAACACGGCATGACCCAAATCGGAGTTGGCCTATGAGGTGCGATATTGAATTAGGCCCATATGCCTTAAAAGAGAATTCTCATGTAAGACCTAAACCAATCCCAATTATCTACACCACATGATTCCACCTCCTAACCGATGTGGGACTAAATTACAAACTCCATTGTCAGCCTCATTTGAGTGCTCAATCGAAAACGAGATACAACCCAATAATCTCTACCTCAGTTTATTTTTGCTAGCAGAATAACCTTAGCACGTTGCTACATTTGTCCGTTCCCGATAGCCGAACAACCTTAACACCCTTGCTACCTTTTGTTCGTTCCCGTCAGCCGAATAACCTTAGCACTCATTGCTACCTTTTTATTCGTTTCCGTCAACCGAGCACCCATGAGATACAACATATTGTCATCTCGATCTGTTCGACCACAGAACCAAACCGACACGATCGCACACCACAATTGTATGCCAACCACAATGTCTTGCTCAATCTTGGGCTCGTCAAACCCACCTTTGAAGCCAATTTGAATAGTTGATGCTCCTACTCCACTTTGAGAAAAGAGCCCGTATATTCATGTACCATCCGTCTCAAACCTGTTAAAACCGCTCAAACCAGCCCCGTAACCATGGGCTCTAATACCAATTGTTGGGCGCACAAAAGCATTTGTCAACCTACCTGATTAACCAACCCCGTATAACGGGCACCAAAGCACAGATAAAGACAAGTATATGACGGTGACTACGTCACCCGGATAAATCCCAACCTTTATAACTCAGATAAAATTACAAGATTAACAAAAACTAATATTGAACCATTTGCCCAATAGGTTCAACTCCCTCACCACTCCCAAAAAGAAAAATAGAAGATTATAATTGAGATCACTCACCAACCCGTAGTAATCTTCCTAATCGAAGTTAATGACTCCTCGATTAGATCTCCTTCCTCCTTCTGTCTTAGATGGTGAAGTCCTAAGATCAAAGCACGGGCTTTCTCTTAGATTTTCCTGTGGACGAGCACCCCAAATCTCTACTTTGTGCTATGTTTTGTGCCTCCACCCTCACCCCATATATATAGGATGAGAAAATCATATTCTAGTCATAATAGGATTTCCTAAATAGGAATAAAATAAGAATCATATTATGCATAAATATTCCATCAACATCCTATCTTAGACCATAATAGGATTTCCTAAAATAAGAATCCAATTATATCTAAAATAGCACAACACTAATTATGGATATCCAAATCTAATCAAATCAAATATTCAACTAGATTTGGATTCTACAAATATGTTGTTACCGAATCCAGACTGAATCCAACACTACAGAAGTTAGTAGAGACAAAAACATCCTATTGTCAATTGTGTGCATATCCATGACTGCTAATTTTTTTTGTCCTTGTTATTTTATGACTGCCAAAATTTTGACAATCTTGATTTTATATGGACTGCCAAAATTTTGATAGTTACCCTTAACATTTGTCATAAAACATAGAAGGCAATAGATTGATATCAAAGTCACAAATTAAGGGGTTATTGGTTCGCTGAATTGCACCACGAAAGTGACAAAAGCTCGAAAGTGGACAACATATTTCCTAGTTTTGATGTTTGCTATGTTGTAGAGGTGAAGCTCGGAAGTAGAGAGATGGGACATGAGCAGTTCCTGCATGCGGAACTCCTGCCCTCATTTACCCAATTTTACTTCTCCAAAAATAAATCGGACATGGGCTGAAGTGATTCTTGGCGGCGGAGGAAGGGAACGTGAGGGTCGAGACGTCTATCTTCGTCGATAATTGACAAAAGGAACGACGAGTTAGCGGGACGCGTATGCGACGATGAAGATGGAGGCATTGGTGGTGATGGTCTAATGAAGGTAAAATCTATTGGTGGTACTTCTTATTTTGTAACGTCTATTGATGATTATTCTAGAAAAGTTTAGGTGTATGATATAAAGACCAAGGATCAGGTGTTGCCTACTTTCAGAGAGTTTCAGTCCTCAATTGAAAGTGAGACGGATATGAAGTTAAAGTGTATTTAGTCCGACGTTGGCGATGAATAAATTGGTCCTTTAATGCCTACTACAAAGAGCAAAAGATTCGACACCAGAAGACTCCGCCAAAGATACCCCAGCTTAATAGTGTAGCAGAGCGGATGAAAGGACACTCATTGATAGGGTACGGTATTTTCCATCAGAAACAAACTTATCGGACAATTATTAGGGTGAGGCTCTCAACACTGCTTCTCATATTATTAATTTGTCTTCTAGTGCTCCTTTGTCGGTTGATGAGTCTAAAAGTGTATGGTATGGCAAGTATCCGTCATACAACCACCTTCGAGTGTTTGGTTGTAAGGTCTTTGTGTATGTACCAAAAGCTGAGAGATCCAAAATTGAGCCAAAGACGAGTTAGATAATTTTTTTGGCTATGGTCGAAATGAGTTTGGCTATAGACTCTACGACCTGATGGAAAGAAAACTCTATAGAAACAGGGACATGACATTTGTCGAGGATTAGACCATAACCAATACTCATGACTCCGAGATGCCTTTTGAGGGTGAGGAATTGCCTGAGTTAAAGTCATCACGATTTGAGCTATTTCTAGAGGATACTGCTGAAAATCCAATTATAGGGGAGCTACTACATAGAGACGCTCCCAACCTTGATTATCAGCCTACTGATGGCGATCAGAATGACCCTCAGGATGATGAGCATGTTGATGAGGCAGTTCCTAAATAGAATGAGGTTGTCGGTATATAGTAAGCACCAAAGGTTCCATTGAGGAGGAGCACGAGAGAGCTTCGACCATCCATGAGGTACTCACCAGATGGGTATGTACTATTGACCGATGGGGAAGAGTTTGAAATCTTTGCAGAGGTGATGGAATACGAATACATGTAGGAGTAGATGAAGCCATGCAAGGGATGAGTTTCTTATATGCAAACTTGACTTATAAGCTGGTGCGGTTGCCAAAGTGGTAAAAAGGCTTTGAATAATTAATAGATTTTAGAGTGAAGCAGACAGAAGATAGTACTCGCCCTTGATATTGTGGACACACACAAAAAAGATGAAGAAACGGTATCTTTTTTTATTGGCACGAGGCACCACAAATCGAGTATGCCTGAGAGATCCTACGCTGAGGATCCCGGAGTACAAAAAGAATTCTGGGGAATGGAAAGATGGAGATCGAGCGACAGTTGCTCCTTTAATCCGTTGATACTCCGATTACAAAAGTGGAAGAAAACCTAAGAAAATTGCTAACTCTTGGCTCACTAGCAAGAAGTGCAACGATTTGGCTCTTGAAAATGCTCTCTGTTCCGTCCTTTGAAGAGGTATGAGACCCCTTTGTATAATCGTTTCCGTGCTGGAATGATGTTATACGCCCACATGAGAAAATATACTGATTTTCATGTGGGAGCGTAGTCCTACTTTTTGTGCATAGAGTGTAGGCGCATGCAGACTGCGTAATCATGGGTTGATCGTGGGGTTGACGTGGCCGCATGCTTCTGTGCACGACTGCTCGTGGAGACTGACGTGGTCGTATGCTTCGGTACACGATTGATCGTGGGTTTGACCGAGTCGGGGGTTGTCCTGACTTGGGCGCATAGCCTGAAATAGGACTATGTGCCCCCTTCTGGAGGAGTCTAGAGTGGGCGCATGGGCGGATAGCTTGCTCTGGTGACCTGGGCATATAGTTTGCTCTGGTGACTTGGGCGTATATCTTGCTCTGGTGACTTGGGCGCATAGCTTGCTCTGGTGACTTGGGCGCACATGACTTCTCTGGCTTGGGTGCATGGTTGTTAAGACTGCTGAAATTTTCATTCTTCTACAAGACCCCCTTAAAAGTTTTCGATACTTGAACGAGTTCGAAATACTTTGAAAGAAGCATGGACCGTCTTCTCGTGATGCAGTGGGCGCATAGGATAGCTCTCCCTTTAGGTGCATAGAGTTTGGCCAGACTGTCAGAGAGATGGCTATTAAGATCTTTCTCGAAATCTGAACTAACAGATTCATCATAGTGGAATTTGAAGAGGTCCATCCTTCATGCGTTGACCATGTCAGCAAGTGGCAGTCGTATAATGTGCAAGAGACTGGGTCTTCATGTGAGCACATAAGTCATAGTGGGCGCATAGTACGCAGTGGGCGCATAGGCGCATAGGAGTAGTGGGCGCATAGTATTGGCCCGTGCCTATAAATAGGCTTTGAAGAGAGAGAAAATTTATTACTCTCTTTTCTTTTAAAACTTTCAAAAGACTTTTCATCTCTTCTCTGCACGAACCATGTCTCCCAAGGCCGCCAAAAGATCTGCGAAGGACAAGGGGGTTGTACAGAGTGGCTCTCCTCCTACGACAGTGTCCTCGCTAGTCCAGGACCCGATCCTGGATGAGGCTATGCCTCAAAACAAAGTCTTGATCGTTAATTTGCGACACTCAGACTTTTTCTCTGCCTGGGCGCATGTGCCCAAGGCAACATATTTTTGTGAGCATTCATATGCGCCCACAGAAGCATGCGCCCACACTGTGGTGTGTTATGTGCCCATATGTTGCTACATGTTATGCGCCCACATGCTGCTGTATGTTATGCGCCCATATGTTGCTGCATGTTTTGCACCCACATGTTGTTTGTATGTTTATGCACCCATATGCTATTTTGGGCGCATAGCCCTTTGGGCGTATAGCTCTTTGGTTGCATAGCTTTCCTCCAGCACTTAGTTTTTTCTACAGATTCTGAGTCTGACTTTCTCTTCCATCCTTATAGTTAACATGTTTGTCCCAGAACTTGGTGGAATCCCTTTCGGCTCTGCTTGTCAAGTCCTCGGCACAAGCCTCATAACCAACATGGTCAACAAGGTTCAGGCCAAGATCAGTCATGACCAGCCTACGGAACGGACGATCGCCATACTTGAACAGGATAAGACCTTCCTGAAGCCGATGATTAACGACGAGAAGCTCTTGCTCGGAGGGGCACGTTGTTTTAAGAACCCGTAATTCCTGTTCGATGACAGTGTAGGATTCGAGGATGACGAGATGATATGTCTAGAAGACCCTCTGGTAGTTAAGTTAAATAACCAAAGAAATGGGACCTAACCCCTAAACTGATCTGGGAGCGTTTACTGATCTAGTTGTGCAGAGGCAGATGAAATGGGACCTAACCCCTAAACTGCATGGGGTTATTTCTAGCAGGAACCAATTCAAGTCTGGTGATCGGACGAAGCACACTTTCAAGCATGTGTCAAGGGCTCCCCGTCCTACTCCATGAGGAGGCTGCATCCTGGGGTCATAATGAACGATGTCCCGACTGATCTTCACCCTTACTCTGCTGAGACTCTCTCCAACTTGATGCTGTCAAAGAAGGAGTCGTATCTGGGAGGAAAGCTGTGGATGGAAGGTTGGAGATATTATGTCCCATTTTAGAGTGACCTTACTAGATGGGTGCTCTCGACTTACGAGGCCACCATAAAAGCTGCCGGTCTTTTTTATGCCGTTAGAGCCATCCAATATGGCATTAAGGTTAACTGGCCAATGTTTGTCTCTTTGGCGGAGTTATACAACCATCACATGTGTACGTTCTTCACTCCGGGTGGGAAGATGGGTCTGGCTCTTCATGAGATGCAAGCGATATCCAAACTTCCTTGGGGGACGGAGCCATATGCAGAATACGTCCCCTGTGATGCGGAGCTCCTAGATTTGAAGAGGAAGAACTCCGAGATGATGGAGGTGTACAAAGATTTACTCTGTCACCTTTTTATTTGTCACCAGATCACAAAGAAGGGTAAGACTGAGGGGCCCCTTCCCCATATGAGGGCCTGGACCAACTACATCTTCACTAGAAAAGAAGGCGACGACCCAGTCTCTTTCTTGTCTCGCAAGCCCTCGACGAAATCTAAGACAGAGCAGTTGATGGCAGATCATGGGGCTGTAGACGCCGAAGATAGTGATGATCCTGAGGGGTACTTCCCGGTTTATCATTTCTTCAGGCAGGACGAGTTCAAGCTGTCAGAAAAGGCGGTGCTAGCCGCTTTTCTGATGACATGGCTTCGTGATTGTGTAGTCCCTGGTAGTTCAGGGTCTATTGAAAGAATAAGTCGGGGTATGATACTTCCGGCTGTAAAGTTGGCCTTTGGACGCCAACTTGCTCTGCTTCCAGCGATGGTCTGCGCCATCCAACGGGATTTACGATACTTCGTTGTGAACGCGATGACACCCGATGGCAGAAAAGATTTTGCTAGGACTGAGTTTTCCTTTTATTATCTGATGGTATAGCTGGTGCTGCATTGTCCCCGATTGAAGAATGCCGGGTTGATGGCAGACTCTTTGGCGGGGGTTGTCTTTCTTCGAAGATTTAAAGATGCGGATTGGACCGTTACAAGGGTGCCTATTTGCAGGAAGGCTTTGAGTTTTATGCAGAACTATGAATTCTTCAGAGTGTCGCCTCCGTCTGGTAGTGGCCGCGCAGGAGACACCCTATAGATGAGGGAGCAATCACTACTAGCCTTCCTATTGGGGCGTTTCGTTGGCTCCCGTCCATCAGGCCTTCCCATCTGGTGTTCAGGAATAGGAACCATACTCTCCTGGAACCTTATTTGTCGAGTCACTTTGTACGGCAATTCGGCTACAGCCAACTTCTCTTGGGCAATCCCAGCCCTCATCTACAGTCGATAGGGAGTCTGATCGACGGGGCACGTGCATGGGGCTACTATAACGCTGGATTTTCGGTGGCAGTTTTTACCCTGCCAGAAGATAAGCCTGACACCCACATGCTCTTTGCTGCTGCCAAGTTCTATATTCAGGTCAATACCCTTCATTCTCGATATGACCGTAAGCAAAGTTTAATATCGGGGACTAGGTTTTCCCCTACTCTTGCTGATATAGGACGAGTGCGCGCAATGGGGAGTTACAGAAAGGAAGGTGCTGTACCCACAGTTGAGCCGGCTGCAGCGCCACAGCAGAGAGTTATTCTCGAGGACCCTATTGTTGCAGCGCCTCGGAGAGAGGATACTGAAGAACCTCTTCCTGACATTCCTCATAAGAGGAAAGCTTCCACCGGCTGGTTCCACGGCCCAAAAGGAAGAAGGTTGTTATTTTTCGAAGGAGAAAGAAGGTCGCGGACGTGAGTGCCGGTTTGCCTCCACCCAGAAGATCTTCTCGGCAGACGGCGTTGCGGGCCATTACCATTCGGGAGGTAGATCCCTTCCTAGACTCCATAGCCATTTTGGTCAAACCATTAGGAGTTTTCTCACCATTGCGTTTGTCCTTTGCGCAGGACGTTGAAGTTACGACTGTGGCAGGTGCTTCTTTGTCTGAAGAGGTGGACATAACAACAGTATCCCCTGCTTGTCCTCAACCGATAGATGAGGGCGGGTCTTCTTCAGTTGTAAGGCTTGAGTGACGGGATGATTAGGGCGAAGGCCCAGACTATGACGGCGATCAGAAAACCAGTCCCTCTTATGATATTTCTTTGGGGGATATATCTGCGATAGGAGCTATAATGAAAGACTTGCATGAAAGATTTTTCGACTTTGATTTTGCGTGCTCCTCGTGAGGCTAACTACCATTGTATATTCCCTTGTAGACAAGGGGAAAGAACCACTCATAGAGATAGCACAAGGCATTGGGAGAGAAACAGAGGTTGTCCTCGGCTCCTCCGAATTTGCTGGTGTGGAGGAAGCTGTTAGTGAGCCGGCATCGGCTGCAGAATGAGAGATTGAACAACCTACTGAGGGGGCTGTTGCTGAATCTGCTCCCGGTCCGGCTGGGGCCGTAGAAGATACCCTGCTTGATGCTGCTCGAGGCCTTGATATTGTTCTTCTTGAACAGCCTGGGCCTGCTCTCGGTTTCCCTAAAGCCAAGACCGATGACTTAGCCCAAGTTGGCGCTGAGCATACCGGAGGTACGAAATTACAACTCTTTTGTATTCCCCTTTTTTGGTTACTGATACATATATTATTTTCTTGTCAGGTTCGGCTTCTTGCGAGGCATCTCTTCTTGGATCAGATGAACCTCATCAAGCATCCTTTCCGACGACCTCCACTGAAGACGATGAGATGGCCCAGGAAGTCATCAAAGCTTTCTATTCTGTCCTGAAAGTAAAGCTTCCTGGAGTTCTGAATTGGAATGCCACCTTTGGCCCTGTGAAGGCTGTTGCTGAATGCCAAGTGGCGGCCCTTAAGAGCATCGCCGGCTATGAAAAGAGGGCTAATGCTCTAAGGAGGGTTCTTAATGATCTAGAGGTCAGGTGGCCAAATTTCGGGATGCCAAACAACGGAACCCAATATCGTTGTTCCGTGTAGAAGACGAGGCTTTGATCACGGTTCTGGCGGAGGAGGATGCTACTTTCTAAGCAAGGAAGGATGCCCTCGCTCAAGAGATCAGTAAATTGGCTTATCAGTATGGGCAGTTCAACGCTGCAAGTGAGACACGTGCTGCTTCGAAGAATAAGCTGGCTGCATAGATTACTAAGAAATATAATCATATTACGCGGATCCAAAGTAAGATTGCTCAACTGGAGGCTAGCTTGAGGACATCGACGTCTGAACAGGAGGACTATTTGGCTCAGGTTGCCATGATCGCCATAACTTTCGACCACTTAAAAGAACAGCTGATGAAGTTGGAGGGAGAACACATGAATCTGATCCCCTTCCAGGATGAGGTTGCTCGTCAAGAAGAGGCGCGCCGCCGTGCTATCGCGAAGTCCGAAGCTGAAATTGTGGCTCTAAGGGATGGTATCAATCGATTGTGTATCCCTTAGATTTTTTGTTTATAACTGTTTCTTTTAGCCGTCAAGACTCTTGTATATTTTTCTCCGTCTTCTGATAGACGTTTTAATAAAGAATCTGTTGGCTTTCAAAATTCATGAATAGAGTGTATGAAACATCAGAATTAGAGGTAATATGGACATAGTAAGGATATTTCTGGTGGGTGTTCCGCTGGGGAATTTGATGTGAACTTATTATCCGTTTTATATTCAGGGTTCTTGAATATATATAATAAGTTGAAAGAAGCTACTAATAGAGGTAATATGGACGTAATAGCATAGGATGTTGCATATCTAACCAGAGGTAATATGGACATGGAAGGATATATAACATTAGGTAGGAGTGGATAATTCAGAGGTAATATGGACGTGATTATCCTTGATGAATGTTTTGCTCAGAGGTTATATGGATGTGGCAAAACGTTTCTTAATCATCCTACTGGAGAAATAATTATCGAAAAATAATTCAGAGGTAATAGGAATGTGACTTGTTTTCGTCAGACCAAGTTTTGGCAGAGTCAAAAACGAAAATAATTCTACTGGGAATCTTTTTAGAGGACCTATTATCCATGGCGTATTCAAGACTCTTAAAATACAGATAATAGTTAGATGATTTTTTGAATCACATAAACATTGCACTGTATATTTACATGATTAAAATAGGGTATATGTGAACACTGTTACACATAATATTTCTTCAGGAACTTGCCGTTAATCGGCATCATGAGCAAGTAACCATCAGGCTTGGTTAGTCGATACGCACCGTTAGAATACACTGATTCGATAACGAAAGGACCTTCCCATTTAGGCTAGAATTTTTCTTTTGTCTTGTGTGTCATGACCATTAGTCTTCTCACAGCTAAGACTAGTTCACCAACTTGGAAGATTCTTTCATTCACCTTTTTATTAAAGGCTCTGGAAAGGCGTGCTTGGTATAGCTCAATACACTGCTGAGCTAATAAACATTTTTTGTCTAGCGCTTCGAGCTCCTGTAGTCGTAGCCGGTAACTTTCTTTGGCAGTCAACTCACTGGCTAAGGCTACTCGAAGAGAAGGAATCTGGATTTCTAGAGGAAGAACTGCTTCGCTTCCATAAACCAGAGAGAATGGCGTACTGCCTGTTGGAGTCAGGACCGTTGTACGATAGGCCTAGAGACATTCGTCGAGCTTCTCATTCCAATCGCGTTTGTTTGAAGACACAAACTTCTTGAAAAGTTTAATGATGGTCTTATTGAAGGCTTCTGCTAACCCATTAGCCGCTGGATTGTAGGCAGTCGTGGCTATATTCTGGATTCGATTCTTATCGCTGAACCGATAGAATGCATGACTCGCGAATTTTGGACCATTATCATGGATGATCCTATGAGGTAGGCCGAAGTGATAGATAACGTGATGTTTGACGAAACTGATCACGTTCGACGTCTTCACTTCGGTGAGCGGTATAGCTTCCGCCCAATTTGGAGAAGTAATCGATTATAGCTAGGATGAACCGATGTCCTCTGGAAGATGGCAGGCTAATTGGGCCTATGACGTCCATACCCCAGGCTTCAAAGGGCCAAGATGCTGTCGTCGGGTGTAGAAACTCCGAAGGTTGATGAATGAAGTCGGCGTGGAACTGACAAGCCCTACACTTCTTTGCATATTCAACAACATCTGCTGTCATCGTGGGCCAATAATAACCCATTCGTCTAAGGCAATCTTGTAATTTGGGGCCTGGTTGATGTGTACCACAAACTCCGTCGTGAGCCTCACGGAGTGCATGTTTGGCTTCGGTGTCTAATAAACATCGTAACAGTAGCCCGTCGTAAGAGCGTCGGTACAGCATTTTGGTAGCTGTATCATAGTAAATTCTGAGGGATCGCCTTTGGACAAATACTGCTTCCTTTGGGTCCTCAGGGAGGATTCCATAGATGGCGTAGTCTATGAAAGAAAATCTCCAGTCTTTCACATCGATGTTTGTTTCTGTTGCGTAACTGTGATAAATATACAAGGCATCTTTCACACAGAATAACTCTCGACCAGATACTGTAGTCGAATGCTGAGTATTGACAAGAACGTTCAGGGAAGCAGCAAGACAGGCTAAAGCATCTGCTTCTATATTCTGTAGTCGAGGCACGTGCTTGATGAAGAATCCAGGGAAAGTAGAGGCCAATTTGATTTTTGCTTTGTGATATGGGATGAGATCTTCGTGATGAACTCGGACCTGACTAAATATTAGCTTAGAATTGCTGCAAGTTTCTAGATAGTCAACTCCCAGTTGTTTTGCCAGTTAAAGGCCAATCAATAGGGCATTATATTCGACCACGTTGTTGGGGCAGGGTTCTATGAGAGAATATGCACGATGTATAACCAGATGGTCGGGTGACACATTTACGATGCCTACTCCGGCCACGATATTTCCTTTAGGTTCTGTTCTTGATGCACCGTCAAAGTACATTCGCCAAATGGGAATTTCATCAGTTGTAGTATTAGACTCCGCTACTTCATTGGAGATTTTATCGTAGAGTTTGGAAGATTCTGGCACTGGATGAGCTGCTAGGAAATCAGCAAACGCCTGGCCTTTTACTGCCTTCTGAGGGACGAACAACATATCGTATGGATTCAACAACATTGCCCATGTAGCTAAATGGGAATTAAGAGAACCCGATTTAGTCATGAGTATTCTGAGAGGATTGACTTTTGATATGATGTGGATATTCTGCCAGACACATAGTGGCGTATCTTCTGGATAGCAAATACCAGTGCAAGACATTCCTTTTCTGCAGATGTGTATCTGTGCTCGGCACCCACCATCGTGTGGCTGAGGTAGTAGATTACATGTTCATGGCTGCCATCATTCTTCTGAGAGCTAATAGGGCACCAAGGAAATGGTCCATAGCGCGGACATATAGTAAGAAGGGTTTCTCCATTATTGGAGCCACCAATACTGGGGGGCTTGTGTGATACTTCTTGATGTCATCAAATGTGCGTTGACATTGTTCAGTCCAGACGAAAGATACGCCTTTCTTTATGAGCTGAGTAAACGGTTGACACCTTCCAAAAAGATTCGAAATAAATCGTCTGATGTAGGCTAGCCTTCCTTGAAGTCCGCGTAGCTCTTTGAGATTTCTAGGGGAATACATATCGAGGATAGCTTTCACTTTCTCCGGGTCAAGACGTATGCCCTTTGAAGTGATAACAAAACCAAGGAACTTACCGCTAGAGACTCCCAGAAAAGACTTGGTTGGATTCATCTTGAGTTGGTGTGCATGCATTAGTTTGAACACCGTTCTCAAGTCTTGGAGGTGGTTGCCCTTGAGACGACTTTTAACAGCAATATCGTCTACATAGCATTCCACAAATTTGCATAAATGATCGTAAAAAATTATGTTCATAGCTCGCTGGTATGTCGCCCTTGCATTTTTCAATCAGAAGGGCATCACCGTATAGCAGTATACCCCCAACGGTGTTCAAAATGATGTGTATTTTTCGTTATCGGGAAACATCTTGATCTAGTTGTAGCCTGAAAAACCATCCACATCCGCTCGAAGCCGTAAGTATTGTCGATCATTACGTTGGTGATCGGTAGAAGGAACTCATCTTTCGGGCATACAGATTTCAAATCACAGTAATTGATATAGACTCAAACTTTATCGTTTTTTTTTATGACTGGAACAATGTTAGCGACCCAGTCAGGGTATTGTTCTTCGCGAATGAATCCACTTGCAATAAGCTTCTTGACTTCACTTTCGATGGCCTCCATGATATCTGGTCGGAATCGTCGTTGCTGCTGCTTCACTGGCTTAGCTTTAGACGAGATATTTAGGCGGTGCATAGCAACTTTAGGGTCCAAGCCTGGCATGTCTTCATAGCTCCATGCAAATACGTCAATGTATTCTCTTATAAGCTGTATAAGAGATTGTCGTTCTTCGCTAGACAGACTTTGCAGAGGAAGATTAGTTTAAGAGATGATTCATCTCCTAAATTAACTTGGATGACTTCGTCTTCGGTAGGTGGTTCACGTTGTTTGAAACGTAACTCCCACCTAGTATCCATCTTTTGAGCCCATTTTTCAAGCTCGATCGATTGGACATCGTCTGCAATTTGGTCAACTAACACCATGTTGACGGACAAAGTTCCTTTGAACATGTCTTCAATACTGGAGTTTGAATCCCAGAGGCAGGAATCAGAAGAATGAGAACAATAATCTACTTCGACGTCTGATCCTTCAGGAGTTGTTGGAGGAGTGATGTAACCCAAACCAACACCGTTTTGTTGATAATAGTTTTCGGGTTTGCCGGGAGGAGCAAAGTGACGTATTGGCAATCGTCGTCCCTGACTGAAGTTTAGCCCCTGGTCGCTTTTTATGTCATATCCTATGTACCGGATGATATTCTTGGCCTGCCAACTATATCGGTACAGTTGTATTTTCCCAGAATCATAGTCAGCTTCGGTGTTGTGATTAGGAGAAGTAGAGTCCAGAACAAACTTTCTTTCACCAATTATTCGACCGAAGATGATTAGTTCTTCACCCTTCTTTCTAGCTGTAACGATGAAGTAGTGGATATCTTCTGGCCAGACTTTTTCCCGCAGATGATGCATCGTGACTGGCATGCAGAGGTGTGGTCCTATGCTGTGCTCTAGAGCGTATATCGTATCTATATACTGGTTTACGGATTGGTAGACATCGAAGTAATTCAAAGATAAATCTTTACTTAGAAAATACGCAAGTTCTTCTTCAGGGATAACATCATCCACTGAAGGTACATTATTTTGAGTATTGATATACTCATTGAGAGGATCATTGTCTGGAACAGGAGCCACAACCTTGGCCAAGTTCACCACATAGGGTAACTCTTCAGGATTGGGAGGATGGACTTCAGCAGGTTCCACCCGAGGTATTTTGCGGAGAGTGATGGTCAATGGTTTGACCTTATCAAGATTCTTCTTTTTAACCCAGATTGTGTGAGGCTTTGGAGTACTTTTTGGAGTAGTACGTCCTTTGACTCGGATAATCTGGGGACCATCACTGGAGGATGAACTAACTTCAGCTTCGTTGTCATCATCCTTGGAGGGCTGAGATTGATAAAGTATCGAATCTCCGTAGTAGGCTTCAATGCCCTTAAAAGGATCGATATTGACAAACTCCGTCTTCACGATGCCATCGCTATTGACGTACTTGAAGCACTGGTGAAGTGTTGAAGGAACGATCATGTTCTCGTATATCCACGGACGTCCCAATAAGACGTTGTAGGATACATTGGCGTCGATTACATAACAAAAAACCTCTGTTCAGAGATCACCAATCTGGCACTTGAGACGGATTTTGCCCAGTGGGTGGCTTCTTCCAGCATTGAATGCCATAATAGTTGTATTGGTTGTAGATAGCTTGTGCAGAGGGATTCCTAGAATTTGGAGTAAACTTCTAGAAATGATGCTGAGGGAGAAACCTGGATTGATATGCATCTGATCCACTTTAATCGCCCTGATATACCATATATAGTACAGAGGCCTATTATGACGATTATTTTTGAGTAGCATGTCCTCTTGTAAAAAGGTGATGTTGGGCACCACTTCCATAGTACTGTGGCGGTGAGGAGAGGAGACAGGATCTTCAGCGGGGGCTTTGAATTCAGCGAGATAAGAGTCGGCATGTAGTAATGACTCACTTAAGGCCTTCCGTATTTCTTTGGAGAGTCCTAATAGATCGAACAGAGACAACCTGGCATGTGTATTAGCCAGCTGTGCCAGTATGTCAAAGTTGTAAGGCCGATCCATACCTTCGGGAGTTGGCACCTTCAGAGACTTGTCAAATCGTGTCTCCTTCTGCTTGGCTTTGTCGTTAGTTGAAGGCTTAGACGGACCCGCTTCTGAACTTGTGGGGGGCAGCAGGAGCTTGAGAAGGTACTGCTTCTTCTTGTACAGGGTCATAAGTCCTTACGTAAACCTTTCCAGATCGCGTCTCGCCAAATAGAACTTCGTAAATGGGAGAAGACACCATATAACATGATTTGTATTTGTTGTCCCTCTTTACTTTGGGAGATACCACCCCTGCATCATTTCTTGCACAAGGTCCGGATGGACCCACATGATCTCACCACGTTCACTCGTGAGTGGTACCAAGGTTGAGTTGTGAGCTGGCGGCAGGTTGACGACTTCCATTATTGCCTTGGGGATTGGGACTACGCCGTCTGGGACATCTGTGGGAGGAAAGTCACCAAATTGAAGAGAGATCATGTTAGAAGATACGACCTTGTCTTCAGCTTCGAGGTTGATCACTTGGCTGTCAATAAGCTGTTATATCTTCTTCTTCAGGATGATGCAATCCTTGGTAGAGTGGTGCACATACTGATGATAAAGACAGTACTTGGGATCGTTGAGTTGGTTCGCCTCCGCAGGACGTCGTAGTGGAGGCAATGTCAGTTTATTACCCTTCGTCAATGTGTAAAAAATGGTAATAACATCATCCTCGTCAAAGGAGAAAGTCTACTTAGGTTTGTCAGGAGCACCCTGGAAATTGGAAGCTTCCTTGGAAGTATCGACCTTGAAGACTTCTTTCCCTTTACCCCCACGAACAGGGATAGTTTGAGGATGCTTGCCTTTGTCTTCAGATTTGAGTGTTTTCAACCCCAGTAATTCCAGATTAGGGACGTCGTTTTCAGCAGCACCAGTGGCCCTAATAAAAATAGGCCATGTATCATATCTATGTATATCCAGACAGAACTTTACTGTAGGAAAGAAGTTATGTCGACAAGTACCAATAAGTTCTGAGTATATCGAAGGGCATCTTCAATGCTAGTCGCCTGAAGCGTTCGATGAAAGCAATGACAGACTCAGTCCTCCTTTGCTTGGTCTCGATGAGAGTGGACATACTAAAATGCATGCCACTCTCGTAAAACCTGTTAAGGAATAACCTCTCCAAGTCTTTAAAGGAATTGATACAACCGTCAGGCAAACTACAGAACCATTCAAAATCTACCCCCTACAAGGTGCTAATAAACAGTTTTGACAAGAACGGATCGTCCCTGGGTAAGTGTAGAGTCTGCGTGCTGAAGTATGTCATGTGTTGGCGAGGAGAAGTCATCCCATCAAATGTATTTAGCGTCAGTGGCTTGTAGTTAGGAGGGCAAGTAGAGTTCTTCCATTCAAGAGGATAAGGTTGAGATATCTCCATCTTCTAAAGCTCGTCTTTGTGTGAGATGGTATAGAGATGGCAACAAAAGAATCAATTGTATCATGTTGATTGAGCAGGTGTTGAGAAACGGCTACTGTACGGTTGTCAGGCATCGTTGGTGAAGGACCACCCCCAGCATTTGTAAGATTTGAAGGAGACGCAATGGAATGATACTCCTTCTGTAGTGAAGGAGGGTTGTTGCTATGAGCCGGACTAACGTGTGCTGAGATATTTTGTTGAGGTGGAGGAACAGCCCCAGCAGCTTGGACCGCCATGATACTGGTAAGCATATCAGTGATCTTGGAAAATATTGTTTCATGACAATCTAGCCGTTTGTTGGTCTAATCACTGGCTTCTTCAGGTCTCTCTCCATCTGCCATGTATGTAGATAACATGCGAGGTTGAACAGAGGAAATAGTACAACTGGTGCTGATACTGTCTGTCTCTGAGTGAAAAAGTCCCTCGTCTTCAGGTAGGGGAGGTAGATAGTCACCATCAGACTCGGAGAGATCATCGTTATTGGAAGGCTACTCCCGGTGTGAAAGCCATCTGCTTCAGACTCTAAGGGAATACTACCCCCAGCTGAAGGATCATCACCGAGTACCCATATAGACTCCTTCAGATGTAACAACTTACTAGCTATCTGTTGAAAGACTTCTTCTTCTGTTTGCAAAACTGAAAGAAAAGTTGGGTTCGTGGTCCACCTTCTTTGATTGGGGTTCCCGTAAGGGGGACCCCATGAAGCCATGTTGGATGAAACACACAACGGCTTTTCATCGTCAGAGCGATGCAGTCGTCAAAACACGGACTACCTCTGAGGCACTCTCGTTGCTTTGGAGCAGCAACAATTGATGACAATACTGTGCACGGATGTACGCCATGAATTGATGTATCCTCCATCGCTTTACGCTTATGGTTTATCATGTCGCGTAAGTCTGCGGAAGGGAGTTTTGCCTTAAAACCCATGTCACATGCATCGTCGAGCTTTGTATATGGGTTTGTAAGAAGAGTTGGCGCATCCGGACTTAGTTCACGTGCAGGGGCAACTAGTTTACGTGCAGGGGCAACCCCCACACCTAAGTTCTGTGATGACCTTGAAGACAGCCCCGTGCTATACGCGTTGGGACCTGTCTTTTTTTTTGTGGGTGCATAGACCCTGGAGTCTGCCTTTGGGCGTATGCTTTCCAGAAGTCTTGGCAGCATGCCTAAGCTTCCTCGATGTGGGCGCATAGTATGGGTTAGCAAAGCTTGGGCGCATAGACTTGGGCGCATGACCCTGGGTGCGTAGTCTGTCAAAGACAGAAGTCTTCTGGTAAGAGTTATGAGCCCATACACCCTCTTGGGCGCATAGGTTTGGGTGGATGCTTGGTGAAGCGGTGCTGTTTTCTTCCAGCTTCGCTTCCTTTGTTTGTGAGCCTCGCTGAGTTTGTCCAGAGTGTCGAACACTTCAATTCTTAGCATCGTAGTGTTTTTCTTTTCCAAGTCTCGAGCGTTGCACACTCTTTTGTTGGTTGCACAAAAGAGAAGTCACTGGGCTAAGTAGAGCCCGGAATGGTATGCACCTTCTTCATTTGTGGAGCTTTTGTCGCAGAGTCATACGCCCACAGAGGAGCTCTATGCGCCCACGTGACAGAGTCCTTCGGTTGCATATATTCTATGACACTGGCAGGATATGTACCACGAGCCTTCGGAACCCAAGTCTTGCGAGACTTGTTTGGCTTCACTGATTTTGAGGGAGTAGACCCATTCCTCGATAGCATCTCTTTGAACGCCTGCTGATCGAACTTCACGATCAACATCTTCTTAGTGCTTCCCACTTTGTCGGTATCGAATTGGGTCACCACCTTCTCATTAGAGGAAATGGTAGTCCCCAACAGAGTCTCCAATTTTGTGGACAAAAAAAAGAAATGTTCTTTTCTTATTGGCGCAAGGCACCACAAATCGAGTACGCCTGAGAGATCCTGTGCTGAGGATCCCCGAGTACAAAAAGAATTCTGGAGAATGGGATGATGGAGATCGAACGACAGTTGCTCCTTTACTCCGTTGACACTCCGATTACAAAAGTGGGAGAAAACCTAAGAAAATTGCTAACTCTCGACTCACTGGCAAGAAGTGCAGCAATTTGGCTCTTGAAAATGCTCTTCGTTTCATCCTTTGAAGAGGTATGAGACCCCTTTTTATAGTCATTTCTGTGCTGGAATGATGTTATGCGCCCATATGAGAAAATATACTAATTTTCATGCGTGCGCATAGTCCTGCTTTGGGCGCATAGAGTGTAGGTGCATGCAGACTGCGTGATCGTGGGGTTGACGTGGCCGCATGCTTCGGTGCATGACTGCTCATGGAGACTGACGTGGTCGTATGCTTCGGTGCACGATTGATTGTAGGTTTAACCGAGTCGGGGCGCATAGCCTAAAACAGGGCTATGTGCCTCCTTCTGGAGGAGTCTAGGGTGGGCGCATAGCTTGCTCTGGTGACTTGGGCGCATAGCTTGCTCTGGTGACTTGGGCACATATGACTTCTCTGGCTTGGGCACATGGTTGTCAAGACTGCTAAAATTTTCATGCTTCTACAGATACAAAGTGAGACTGGCAGTTAAATACTACAATCAATGAAAGGGCATAGATTTTGATGAGATTTTTTGTTGGTCATCAAGTTGTATCTATTCAGATGGTGCTAGCATTAGCAGCCAGTTTCGATGTAGAGGTTGAGCAGATGGACGTGTAGAAATTATTCCTCCATGGTGATCTAGAGGAGAAATTGTACATGGAGCAGCCATAGGGTTTCTGTGAGCAAGGCAAGTCACATTCAGTCTACCGGTTGATGAAGAGCTTATATGGTCTAAATTAGGCTCCTAGACAGTGATACATAAAGTTCGAGTCATTTATAGAAAGGCATGATTATGCACGGACGACTTCAGATCATTGTGTTTTATGGAGTATTTCGTCGAGGATAATTTCATCATTTTATTGTTCTATGTGGATGATATGCTATTGGTAGTTCGAAATGCCACCATGATAGCGGAGTTGAAGCACCAACTAGGCATGACCTTCTCTATGAAGGATTTGGACATATGAAAGTCTATTCTTGGGAAGGAGATCAGTCTAGAGAGAGTCCAAGTTGTTTTACTTGTCCCAAAATAAGTACATTAATCGGGTACTTCAGTGTTTCGGGATGGACAGGTCAAAGAAAGTAAGCAACTCCCATGCAGCTTACTTTAAACTTACACGAAGCAGTGTCCATCTGCCGAAGACGTAAAGGAAAATATAGAGCGGGTTTCATATGATTCAGCTATGGGAAGTCACATGGATGCTATGGTGTGTACGAGGCCAGGTATTACTCACGCAGTTGGCATGGTTAGCAGGTATCTTTCCTATACATGAAGGATATTGTCACGACCTGCACCCGGTTTAGGGGCACGAGTACATGGATACGTCCAGCCTACATCGTAGTATCGACAGGAGAACGTTGTATAGGTCATCTATAATATCTAGCATCTAACAGATATGGAATACCCTTTCATCTCCGTACGGAAGAATAATATATCATATATAACATATACTTAAATCACAAATATCTAAGGAAGATGATAGCACGAATAGACGGAAGATGAAATGGTGAAATAGAGTTTAATGTCATAAGTCAAATACAATAGAGTCTAAAATTCTATAAATAAGTACATAACCCGAATAATATAACAAGTCTCAAATATATCAAGACTGGAGACAAATCCAGCAATAGTGATACTATCTAACTAACACCCATCTACGAAGGCTAAGCTAATCTGTCGGGGGATCAACTCCTTGGGTCTCCGGAGCACAGTAATAGGTAGGACACGTATCCACGAGCTCGTCAAATGAAAAATATATCCAGTCAGGATTGGAGTGAAGCACACCTCTAATAGCAGTTCCAATTAAATGATGAGAACTATAAAGCAGTTGTAGCAAGTAGTACATGATGAGCAAGGAATGAAATAAGGATAACGAATAAACATAGTAGCTACCAACTAGATAATAGTGACAAAATGAGCATAGTGAATCAAGAAAATATGGTAAATAAATACTGTAAAGTACAAAACAACTAACTGAGATACATGGTGTGTCCAACGAGAAAATATAAGAGAGTCCAGCAGAAACATATAGTGAGTCCAGTCAAGAGGTATAAAGCGAGTCCAACAATTATAATGTGAGTCCAGTCAAGAAGTATAATGTAAATCTAGTAGAAAGCACTAAACCAAAGCGTTTTGAAATACCGCTTTCGATATGTAAACGTCTAGGGGTAAATACTAAACATCGCACACTTGGCAAGTGTGCGACGGCTATCTTTCTAGATTAGACCAGTAGGGGTAATTCCAGCATGATTAGGAATGTTTGCATGTCTACACGAGTATTTTCCCGCCCCGACTAGTACAAGTGAATCCATATCCCGACACGTAAATTAAGTACAAGTCCAGCCAAAAAGTAAGTGATGTTAGTAGGAGATTCTAGTAGGTAATTCCAGAAATAGAGGCCAGACAAGTAAGATGCATGTGTCACAAGTAAATGAATCCAAAAATACTAATTCATGTCATGTTAGAAAATAAGGTAATACTATACTAGAACCTAAATCATAATAATTATCAGATAATAAAAACTATCAGAGAATGTACTCACCTGATATCCTAAGCAACGACTGAGGATCGATGTCCGAATCAATGTCATAAAGACCTAATATAAATTTACAGAGTTACCTGGTGTTCTAGAGTAAACAATATATTTAAATACATTAATTATATGTTTCTAGGCCTTTTCTAGGACATGAAAGATTAACTAGGTCAAAGCTAGTCAAACTTGGTCATACTAGTCTCTATAATTATTATTCCTAATAATATGAATTGCAAGTTGTAGGTTATTAAAATATCAAGTTTGCACCTCATTATTCGTACATCGAAATCGACGACACGTAAATCGAGACAAAATGATCAACCGTAAGGTTAACAATCTTCTTTTAACGATCCATATGGTTATCTTGTCAATTTCAGCGATGTGAGATCACTGGAATCAACTCATCTCAATTTTGATGCACGAATTCTGAAATATGAACATAATAAAAATTAATTATAATTATTGTTGATACACAAAGAAAAATCTACAGATGTCATCGAATGATGAAACAAATATCACCAACATGTCCAAAATGGTCAAATTAGCTAGGATAGCCTACCCATAAGTCTAATTTGGACACAGGGACATAATGATAATTTTGGGTCAAAACGATGTTCTCCGTTGGACCCGCTTTACACCAAAAAATATGTCAAGATAACAGTCCACTAAACTTAGTAAATTATATGTCTACGAGTCTAAAATGATGATACGAACCCAACGGTATATCCGAAATTGGATTCCGATGAGCCGATCTCAAAATGGCCCGTTGATTGGAACATTAGGATTCGGTTTACACGAAAATGCGTACCAGAGCCAAAGTCCTCTAAATCTAGAAAAAATATATGTCACCGAGTTCAGAATGACGATATACAAACCCAACGGTATATCCGAAATTAGATTCCGATAAGTCGATCTCAAAATGGTCCGTTGACCAGGACATTGGGCCTAGTTTGTACGAAAATACGTGCCAAGGCCCATGTCCTCCAAACTCAGCAAATTATATATGAATTTTAGCCAGAACGACGCGATGAGTCCACTGCTTGCGTCAAAACTGAAATCCGTTGTCCCGGGTTCAAAATTGAAATTTTATAAGTTAGAATTTATGGTTTCGAGAGGCCAACTTTGGCGTCAATTTCAACCAACCGAACGATATCCTATGAAGCTAAAATATTTATGGCATGAAGGTGATTATATCTGCTGCGTATCAAAGTTGGTGGTTCGTCTACTGCAGCTTCGATGAGAGAGAAACGAATCCGCGAAGTTGGCTCCACGAAACTATCTAAAAATAATATAATTAAAATGGTCAATTTGGTGGCCGATTTTGACCCATCAAACGATTGAATTAACGGTTGAAACTTTAGAGGAGTGAAGGAGTATATACCGAGATTGAGACGGAAGAATCAAATCGATGATCCAACGGTCAGATTGTCCAAAAAATATGTCCAAAGTTGTTGTTTTGAAATGCGATTTTGGATTTGATTTCGCGCGCGTCACGACAGGATCCTATGCAAAACGCATGAATCACCTGCTGTCTCGTGTCCGGGATAACAACGGCCATCAAGGGGTTGCACGTGGGGGCCGCCGGTGGTCGCCAGTCGTGTGGGGGCCATAAATGAATATTATTTCTATCTTAATAATACTTTGTTTTTCTTGCTTTATAATATTACACATATATTTACATATATGTATATATACCCATAAATAAAATAAATACTAATCAACTATTTAAAAAATTCAAAATAAAACTAAATATTCCATATCCATATGTATTTAATATATTAAAAGTTTGATAGTAAAAACTTATTTAACAGAAATATATCTATATCCACAAAATACCTATTTAACTAATAATGTAAAAAGACACCAATAATAGTAATTTAAATAATATTAAAATAATAAAATATTATAAATGACTATATTAGCCCTATTCAGGAAAGTAGGAGTGACAAATCTATCCTCCAAAAAAAAATTTCGTCCTCGAAATTAGAGGAAACTAGCACAATAACACTAGCAAGAACGAAGAAAAAATACCTCAAGGCTCGAAGAGATAAGGGTAACGCTCCCGCATTTCGTCCTCTCTCTCCCAGGTAGACTCACCTGGAGAGTGATGCCTCCATGCAACATGAATCAAAGGAATAACTTGGTTCCGGAGCACCTTCTTCCGACGATTCAGAATCTCTACATGTTGCTCTGGATAGAGGAGAGTAGGCCCCACCTCTAACTTGGAGTGATCCAATACGTGATTAGGGTCTTCCACGTACCGCCTCAATTGTGACACATGGAACACGTTATGAACTCCCTCGAGCGTAGGCAGCAAGTCTAGTCGATATGCTACTGCACCGATCCTTCCAAGAATAGTGAAAGGTCTGATGAAGCGCGGACTAAGCTTCCCTCCTCGGCCAAAACGAATCGTGTCCCATGTTGGAGAAATCCTCAGGAAAACCATATCGCCAATCTCGAACTCTAACGGTCTCCGGTGGCAATCGGCCCAATGCCGCTGTCTATCCTGAGCCACCCGAAGTCTATCCCTGATCAACTTAACCTTGTCTACTGCATCCACCACCATCTCCGGGCCAAGCAAAACTCTCTCACCGATATCGTCCCATGACAAAGGAGTACGACATCTCCGTCCGTATAGAGCCTCAAATGGTGACATCTCTATACTGGCCTGATAGTTGTTGTTGTAAGCAAACTCTACCAGGTGAAGATGGTCCTCCTAAGATCCCCCAAAATCTAACACACAAGTATGAAGCATATCCTCGAGTATCTGGATGGTTCTTTCTGACTGTCCGTTCGTCTGGGGGTGATACGCGGTACTGAACTTGAGCTGGGTGCCCAAGCTAGTATGCAAACTCCTCTAGAAGTGGAAAGTGAAACGACTATCCCGATCCGAAACTATGCTCACCCGAACTCCGTGCAATCTAACTATCTGCCGCAAATACATCTCTGCCAGCTTTTCCGTAGATAGTCCCACCTTGAAAGGAAAATAGTGGGCCGATTTGGTCAATCTATCAACGATAAGCCAAATCGCGTCTTTTCCTCCTGAAGATCGTGGAAGTCCAGATATAAAGTCCATAGTGATGTGCTCCCACTTCCACTCTGGAATGGGTAGTGGCTGAAGTAGACCACCTAGCCTCTGTCTCTCGACTTTCACCTGCTGGCACACTAAGCATCGAGATACAAACTGAGCTACCTCTTGCTTCATGTCATACCACCATACGTGCTCCCTCAGGTCTCTGTACATCTTGTTGGCTCCAGGATGCATAGAGTACTGGTAACGATGCGCTTCCTGCAGAATCTCCTTCCGAAGCTCTCCACTCGGAATGCACAATCTAGAACCGTGCCTCAGCGACCCATCTTCGGCTATAGAGAAATCGTCTAGCAATCCTGCCTGCGCCTGCTCCTTGATGCTCCTCAGGACCACGTCATCAAACTGTGCTGATCTCACTCTGTCCATCAACGCAGACTGAATCTGTAAACCCCATATCTGAACCTCCATCCCCAGAACGATCACCTCGATACCCAAACTATCCACATCGGCCAATAGATGAGGATCTGCCGTCAAATACATAGTGACTAGATACCTGCTCAAGGCATCTACAACTATGGTGGCCTTCCATGGACGGTACTACAAGGAAATATCGAAGTCCTTCATCAGCTCAAGCCAGCGCCTCTGCCTCATGTTCAATTCCTTCTGGGTGAACACGTACTTCAAGCTCTTGTGATCCGTAAAGATCTCAACTCGCTCTCCGTACAGGTAGTGCTTCCACAGCTTCAAAGCAAAGATAACAGCTGCTAACTCCATATCATGGGCAGGGTAGTTCTTCTCATGAGGACGTAACTTCCTGGATGCATAGGCAATCACCTTCCCGTGCTGCTGAAGAACGCAACCGAAGCCCTTCCCAAAACCGTCATTGTAGATCGTAAAACCACCAATCCCAGATGGCAACGTCAAGATAGGAGCTGTAGTCAACCTCTTCTTCAGCTCATCAAAAGCAACCTGACACTCCTCAGTCCAGACGAACTCCACGTCTTTCCTGGTGAGTCTAATCATCGACTCTGTAATCCGAGAGAAGTCCTGAACGAACTTTTGATAATAGCCTGCCAGACCCAAAAATCTTTAAATCTCTGCAATTGAGTTCGGCGTGGAACAAGACTCAACTGCTGAAATCTTCTTCGAATCCACTGAGAACCCATGCTCGGTCACAATATGACCCAAGAACTTTACCTTCTTCCGAAAAAACATACACTTAGATAGCTTTCCATACAGTTGTTCCTTCCTGAGAGTCTTTAGCACAATCCGC
The DNA here is from genome assembly GCA_029216955.1 of Iris pallida. NCBI lineage: Eukaryota > Viridiplantae > Streptophyta > Magnoliopsida > Asparagales > Iridaceae > Iris > Iris pallida. The sequence goes on along the minus strand of JANAVB010037819.1, from coordinate 17,473,392 downwards.
AGATGCTCCTCGTACTCCTCCGGTGTCTTCGAGTAGATCAATATGTCATCTATGAAGACCACCACGAACTTATCAAGGTACTGATGGAATACCTTGTTCATCAAGTTCATGAATACCGCTGGGGTATTGGTCAACCCAAATTGTATAACAGTGAACTCATACTGGCCATACCGAGTCTGAAAAGCCGTCTTCGGAATATCCTCCTTCTTCACCTTCAGCTGATGGTAACCGGACCTCAAGTCTATCTTGGAGAATACCTTCGCACCGCTCAACTGATCAAACAAGTCGTCAATCCTCGGCAACGGGTACTTATTCTTGATAGTGAGGTTGTTGAGCGCTCTGTAGTCGACACACATGCGTACCATCCCATCCTCCTTTGGTATAAACAGAACAGGTGTGCCCCAAGATAAAGAACTGGATCTGATGAATCCCTTATCCTGCAGCTCATCAACTTGCTTCTCTGCCAACTCGTTGTTGTTGATCCTATAGACATGCTGTGAGATAGGCTCAGCGCTCGGCACCATGTCTATAGAAAACTCAACATTCCTGTTTGGCGGCATTCCCGGCAACTCATCAGAAAAAACATCCAAGAATCCTGCTATCAATGGATGTGGCAATTCCTGTCCCGTCAACATAGCTCCACAGAAACCATCTCCTGGCTCAGTTGCTCCCCTGGTGAACTCAAACTCTGGCTCTCCCGGCGGTCTAAACAAAACTCTGTCTCCTCTACAGTCTATACTAGCATGGTGCCTGCTCAACCAATCCATACCGAGGACCATGTCGTAGCTCGAAAGGGGCATTACGAGCAATGACGCACTCAAATCCTGGCCTCCCAGTGTAACTCTCCACCCCTTGCAAATATTATTGACCAGGATAATGTCTCCCCCGATCATAATCATGTAAGTCCTATTTAGTGGTTCAGCAATAATATTGTGTCTAAGTGCAAAAGAGACATATACAAAACTATGCGTAGCACCAGAGTCAAATAAATCTAATATAGGAAATGAATCGAGTAGAACAGAACCTGCCACCACGTCTGCTATAGGCTCGGCCTCCTCGACCGTCAGTGCGAATGCCCTACCCTGAGCTGTTCCCCTCTGATGCTGGGCGAAACACTGCTGCTGGGTCGAAATTGGCGGACCCCTCTACTGAACAGCTGGTCCCACTGGAGCTCTAGCAGGAGGTTCCCTGTCCTGACCTTCCCGAGCTGGATGAGTAGAACAATCTCTCAACTTGTGGTCGGGTGCTCCACGTAATAGAAGAACGCCCAATCTCTTCCTGCAAACCTCTCGGGTGTGCCCCGGCTTCCCATAAAAAACACACTGTAGAATCTGTTTCTTCCCCTGCTGATGTTGTGCATGTGCTGGTGCCTGGTGCTACTGATGCTGCTCCTGGTGGAACGGCTTCTGCTTAGTCTGAGGTCGCTTGGCCGATCCTGTACTAGAACTAGCACCCATAGCATCGCTACTCCTCTTGGGCTTGAGACCCAAGTCCTCCTCTGCAATCCGAGCGTCCATCAGAATGTCCTCAAAGGTCGCAGTACGACGCCCAGACGTGCGAGATCTGACGCCGTGGTTAAGGCCCCTCCTGAACTTGCGGGCCTTCTCTCCAGCATCCTGAACCAAGCCCGGGGTGAACCGGCTCAGATGGAAGAACTCCGCCGCGTACTCGTCCACAGACATGTTCCCTTGCACAAGTCCCATAAACTGGCCCTTCCGGTGTACTAATAGCCACATCAGGAAAGAATTTCTCCTTAAATAGCTTCTTGAAGTTTTCCCATGTCAAGCCTGTCACTGTCACGCGAGGGTCTGTGCGGTACCAAGTCAGAGCGATATCAAAGAACTGACTCACTGCTGCTGACACCCATAGTCCCTCCGAAAGCTGAGCTAACCCCAGGCTCCGTTCAACATCCTCTAGCCAATCATCGGCATACAGGATCCCTTCTGTTCCTATGAATTCTCGAGGAAACATCTTCTTAAAATCTTTCACGGAGCCAGGTTTTGCCTGCTGCTGCTGTGGCTGCTGGGCTGGAGCGCCCTGAATCTGAACTGTAGTCACCTTCTCTACAGTGGCGAGTGCTAACTGGTGCACATACTCCATGCTCTGCCTCAAAATCTCTGTCTGTCGCTGTGAAGCCTCAGCCTACGCTCGTTGCGCCTCCATCATCTGCTGGAGGAGCACGAACATCTGAGTAGCGTCAATCGGCAACACAGGTGGAGGGGAAAGAGTCTCAGGCAGAATGGGTACAGTCTTCGGGGCCGGTGGAGGAAGACCCCCCGGTACTGTTGTCGCTACCTCTGGAATGGTAGGGACAGTAGGGTCAATCCCTGATCCGCAGCTCTCTCAGTCAGAAAAATAGGTTGCGACGGATCGGACCTCTCCGGTGCTGTACTAGATCCAGCTGCCTGAGCTCGAATCACTGTCATCCTGGAGACAGACTCAAACAAAGAAATCAATATGGCACATGATAGGATATCATCAAGGAAGGACAATTTATTTTGAAATGCAAGAAGAGTTTGTCATGCTAATCAAAAGATTGGAGTTTTCCTAATATGTGATTGAGTAACTCCTATCATAACCTAAAGCCTATATCCTAACAGCAGGCTCGTAATTAGCACTCTAAGTCGAGCACCATTACGAAATCGCACTAGTTGCGACTCTGACCTGCATGGGCCACCATAAAAACGTGTCACGACCTGCACCCTGTTTAGGGGCACGAGCACGTGGGTACGTCCAGCCTACGCTACAGTATCGGAGATAAAACACTGTAAAGGTCATCTAGAATATATAGAATCTAAGACACAATAATATAACCTGTCATCTCCGTACGGAGGAATATAATCTCCACTCAATCACATAATCTAGTGAAGATAAGCATGATGATAAAGATAAAGATAAATATGAAGTAAATAGTATGAAATAGTGCTGATCCATAATCACAAGTTCAGAATCCAAGACATAAAACAATATCCTAAATAAATACTACAAGTCTCAAAGTATCAAACTGGAATATAATTCAGACAAAATCTAGGTAAACTAGGTTACTACTGGCGGTACGTCCTCTACGAGCACCGGGTCCACAGGCAGGTCCTGGTCGTAGGCTCCATCTGTACCAAACCCATAGTAGGTCGGGAAATCTGTATCTAAATCCTCTGAAAAACAACAGGGGTTATCCTGTCAGGATATAAGCAAGTAGAAACACCAACATCAGTTCCATGTAAATTGATAAATACTATAAGTGACAATTATAATAAAATACAAGATGAAATATCAAGACTGAAAGTAAAACAGTACAAGAAAACTGGATATCATGTCATGTATGACATATAAGATAAAACTGGAATATAAACAGTAGAAAGTAATCTGAGGTATGATGTAAACATAAAAAGAAAGTGCCATGAGATATTAGAGCATTATGTGATCGGCTTGGGTCAAGATCAGGCTGTTCCATTTGACCGGCTATGCACAGGTAGTATAATAGTATAGGGATTATGCCGGCCAAAATGGAAAACTATGCACAATTAGTATAAGGTCAGGCTACACCCTACGTGTGGTGAGGGTGGAGGTATGCACAAGTAATAAACAAGTAGGGGTAATAATCACATAACCTCTAATAACTCTCCATTCCCGAATAGTATAATAGATCCAGATATGACAGGTCATGACACAGAATTCAAAGAGCAGGGGACCAGCCCACTCCCAAATCGGTGTCTATACAAGTACATGAAACAATATCGAACAATGTACTCATATACCAGGTAAACCAGGAATGACATCTCATGACGAGATTTACGTATACTAGTCTGTGTATCCTCATGTCGAGAATCAAGTATAACACAACAATTGAATCAGATATAGTAGATCTCAAAGTAATAAAAACTATCAGAGAATGTACTTGCCTGAGGTCCTGAGCTGAGAAAATCGAACTACAAACCACTCAAAGTGCCACGAACAGTCAATCTGCACAACAGTCTCCTAATGCTGAAACAGACATTACCGACGTTCTCAGAATAGTCAAAATAGCTAGAAATACCTATCCATAAGTCCAATTCTGGACACAGGGGCAAAACGGTAATTTTGGGTTAAAATGGTGTCCGCCGTTGGACCCACTTTGTACCAAAAAATATGCCAGAACCTATGATCTCTAAAGTCATCAAACTATTGTCTATAGGTCCGGTTTGACGAGACGAACCCAATCGTATGTCCAAAGTTGGATTCCGATGGGCCGTACACAAATTCGCCCGTTCGATCGGGTCGCGGGCCCGCCAAAATAGCGTTCCGGTCAACCTTCTCAGAATCGGACCAAACTTGGTATACAGGACTAAAAAAATAATATGGTCCTTTTGGCGTAAGTTTCTCCTCGATATGACAAGCATGTACAAAGTAATTGACAAATTTGCAAAAAGGTCGATACGTGAATTTTGACGGATACGCATCAAATTCGTCGCGCACACGCGACCAATTTGAATTCCGTCAAATCCCATACGTCCACGAAGTCAATACGCACCTTTCTATACTTTTGGTTCGCGACCACGTCGCCCAGATTGACGGAACGGACGGCGTATCGGGATATTTTTTCTAAAATTTCAGTTTTGAAAACCAGTTTTTTCTCAAACTTCACAAACCAATAACTTTTTGTATAATGCATAAAAATTAAATCTATAAGAAGGGTTTTAATCTCCTACATGTTGTCTACAATTCTCTTCAGACCGATTTTGAAAACTAGCAACACGCTGGTCGCAAATCGGCCACAAAGTTGGAGTTTCGGGACAGTTTCTAACGTCCAATAAATCAAGTTTTTTTCGATTTTGGAACTCGTTTTTCATCGCACATGATACAATCGACATGAACTATTTGAAGGAAATTAAAGGTTTATATGTTGTGAACATACCAGAAGAAACGGATCATGAAACGATCGAGCGAGGAAGGAGAAATTCACTCGCGAAGTTGGATCGACGACTGCTGTCGCTGCTGTCTTGGCGCACGTGCACTTCTCCGGTGATGCACAGCTGGCCTCCGACGTTTCAGAGGCGTCGGGGTGAGCGCTGGGTTGGGTGTGACAGCTTGGGTTAGGGTTTTAAGAAAATTTCTTCCTCTCTCTCTCTCTCGATAAATATATAAAGGGGTCGGGTTTAGGCTGGTTTTAAAAAGGAGTAAAGGGGGGCTCGGTTTATGCTGGTGTGTGCGTGTGTTGCTAAAGTGCTGCTGCTTATTTGTTGTGGTTTGCTTTAATTTCAATTTTGACTTTTGGTTTTCTATTTTGACTTCTATTTTACTTTAATACTTTATATTATATACATACATACATACGTACATACATACATATATATATATTTATATGTTTATTTATATATAAAAACCAACCATAAGTGAATATTATTTCTATCTTAATAATACTTTATTTTTCTTGCTTTATAATATTACACATATATTTACATATATGTATATACACCCATAAATAAAATAAATACTAATTAACTATTTTAAAAATTCAAAATAAAACTAAATGTTCCATATCCATATTTATTTATATATTAGAAGTTTGATAGTAAAAACTTATTGAACAGAAATATATCTATATTCATAAAATACCTATTTAACTAATAATATAAAAAAAACACTAACAATAGTAATTTAAATAATATTAAAATAATAAAATATTATAAATGACTATATTAACCCTATTCAGGAAAGTGGGGGTAACAACGAGTCGAAGCTGATTTGTTATACTAACGTTGATATAGCTAGATATGTGGACATGAGGATATCGACTTTGGGCTATATTATGATATTTGCTGGTAGAGCAATTTCGTGGCAGAAGTATGTTGTCTTGTCAACGATGGACGCATAGTTCATTGCGACAACGGAAGCTATTAATGAGCTATTTTGGATGAAGAAGTCTCGACAAAAAGTTACATTTAAGCAAGAGCAGTACATTTTACTTTACAATAGCCAGAGTACAATCCATCTTATAAAGAATCAGGTATTTCATAGTCGGTCCAACCATATTACAATTCGGCATCATCGGATAGGAGATATAATTGAGGCGAAGGATGTGACGATTATGAAGGTTCATAGGGCGAACAATGGAGCAGATATGCTTACAAAGGTTCGGCCAAGAGGAAAGTTTGAGTATTGTAGGAGGATCGTCACTATGACGAGCTCCCCTACCTAGTGGGAAAAGAGGAGATGTGTTGGAGTTGGGTCAGGTTTCCAACCTATATGGAGAGTACTTAGAGAGTGACGAGCACTATCCGTGTGCCAGAGAAGCTCGTGGAGTTAAAGTGTGAAGGATAGGCCGAATTCGGTCTAAGTTTAGTTCGATCGAACTATGTCATACTCAAACATAACTTTTTGGCCTAGGCTGACCAAATTAGGTTCGAGTTCGATCACGCTGACTGAATTAGGTCAGTATACTAGTTTGTTGGGCTGAACCTGAATTTGGGTATTTAATATGCACCATTGATCCCATCAATAGCCAAATTTGTTGCAGTTTATAGGGGTATATATAGGTATTTTATAACCCTAAAAACAAGTAGAACAAGAAGGAGATCTACCAGAGAAAGTGAGAGAGAGAGATATTAAACCTCATTGAGGCTTGACAACTTTTTGAGATAGAAAGAGAGAATGACAGCTATTTGAAGGAGATTGTTTCGAGTAATTCTTCTCGTTATCTCTTGTTCTTTGGAGTTTGTAATCTATTTTCATCATTCAAATAGTTGTGGTGACCCATTTGGATCGGTGAGAAGTTTGTAAGGAGTTAGTACCTTCGTATTCATTTTGTAAAGGTTTTTCAGGGTTAGAATCTAATCGTTTTGTAGTTTTTTCGCAAGAATTTTACTTGTCAAAAATTGTTGTCTATGCGTTTTGACTTTTGTATGATTTTACAATTTGATTTTATGCGTCTCTCTGCAGTTCTCTTGCAGTCAATTTGGTTTGGGCAGAGGTTTTTTTGTTTTGTTCCTAACATGATCCTATCCTCAATATTAATAAGCAAAATTTTCTATAATATTTCTTATATAATATTGAACCTTTTAATAGCCTAAAGGAACAATCCTTTTTAGGGGATATCAGGATAGGGGCATCACATGATAGGGGACAATAAACATTAGTTGTAATTTTGATAGGGGTTGTCATAAAAATTGATTAGGACAACACACATTAATTCTCTTCTAGTTCTCACTTTATCTCTCCTTCTATAACATACCCTCTTTTACTTTTCTTACTTTCTTTTCCCTTCTTCATCTTCCACTTCCAACCCCAAGGGGTGTTTTTTGAAGTTTCGAACCCAATTTTATGGGTTTCAAACTTCAAAAATCAACAGTCCTGCTGGTGACAACCCATGACTGCCAAATATTTGGCAGTCTTAAGACAGAATAATTTTGGTCTCAAGACTGCTAAAATTTTGGCATCTCTGACTATTGTTACTCTAAGGATGAACAATTTTGTCTTATGACTGAAAAAAATTTGGCATGACACTCCTAATAAAAAATTGTTAAACATACATTTTTAATAAATTATATTATCTCTCTTTTCATTTACAAAAAAAATATTTTTTAAACAAATATGGCAAAGTAAGATTAATATTTTGATGAAGGTGTGGTTAGTCATATCTTTACTAAACATATCATTTTATGTAAAAAAAATTACTCTAATCATATTTTTACTAAACATATCATGCCAAACTTATATTTATGATAATTCTTTTAACAAACAATGCTTTTACTAAAATTTTCAACTCCATCATATCACTTTAAACATATATATATATATATATATATATATATATATATATATATATATATATATATATATATATATAATATATATATATATATAGGTCGGACCCTTGCTGAACCTCTGATCCGTCTAAAGCTAGGCTCGGGCGAATCATCCCTATTCTTCGAACGTTGGACCGGTAATGTTCTCCTTCCCAAGCTTCCGGAGGCTCCTCCTCATAGTATCATTAGCGACATATGGGATCCCTCGGGCGACTGGAATTGGGAGAGGGTTTGAGAATGCAGTGGAGAATAGGCCGCTGCTTTGCTCCTCGTCGTCGGGCTTCGGATCAGGTCAGAACCAAACATTCTGCAGTTGCCTATTTCGGCTAACGGATCCTTCGGTTGCATCGGCCAGAAGCATAGCCAAGGGCATTTGGGTGCCTTCCCCCATCATCGGGTCGTTCTGGCAAGCTTGCATACCCAAAAAATGGTCCTTTCTGATGTAGAGAGCGTTTCGCAAGAAGCTCCCCACCGACGACGCCCTTAATACCATAGGATTCAGTTTAGCCTCAGCGTGTCATTGCTGCAAGGCGAGAGAGTTCGAAACAGTTGACCATCTTTTATACTCTGGAGACTCGCCCTCGAGGGTTTGGAATGCTCTATCTCTTTGTTGCAAACAGGACCAGGACCAGCACTGTGAGAGCTTCAACGATCTTCTTGCCATCTGGAGTAGCGCCTCACATGGCCACCAGATCGTTGCAGCCGCCATTACGTGGGTCATGTGGAAAAATTGCAACAAATTCAGATACGAAGGACATCAATATTCACCCAACCTTCTTATCTGAGAGGTACTCCGTCAAACTCACAAGGTCAGCAGGTATTGTAATCATGGTCTTAAGAACTTCTAGCAGTCCGTGCTCTCCTGACATTTGGCAGGGGAGAGTCGAAAGCCTTCTTTTGTGTGCTTTTTCATGTCTTCATTTTGTGCTTACTTGTAAAGGCTTCAAAATTTTGCACCTTGTGATGAATAAAATAGGGTTTTTTATATATAATAAAAGATGCTAGGGTTTCCTCTAGATGGGGACGATCCTGGAGATGGCGAATGAGGAAAGGAAAGGCCAGTGCATCCACGGTAGAGAGATGGGGACCCCGACGCCTCGTCGAGCGGTAGTCGGCCGGCGGTTACGAAGGCTCCAATCACGGAAGGTATCATACAGGAAGCAGAGGAAGGTTGGATTACTGTTAGTGATGGAGGAGGCCTAATGTCGGGAGCATTACTCACAATCGAGAGATCCCAAATGGTAGAGCCACTCCCATAATCCTCCACCAGCAGCAGATGGAGGGAGGACTACGATGAAGTGAGATCCCGATCATGCCCAATGGGGGCAGTCAACCCTAACAGGCGGGACGAGGACAGGGAGGGAAGACAGATGGAAGGAGACGATTGAAAAGCGGACGTGCCGAAGTAGGGCTAGATGACGGCCATATCGGGCACAACTAAGTGGGTACGCAAGACGAAAGCAAGTCATGGACAAAGATCTGTCGTTCAACGGGGAGCCAGGCGGAGGGCGAGATGGAATACGTCGAACCCAAACAGGTGAAGGGAGAGAGACGAGCAACTTTTACCATTGAAGAAATCAATAAAACTGTCACCTATTGGAAGAATACATTGATCCTCTACGTCCAAAGAGATCAACCATTCTACGGGCATATAAGAGCATACGCAATGCGTATATGGATGGAGGTCGAAGGCTAGCATGGAATGTTTTGCACGAGAGGACGGATTCTTCTTCGTCAAATTCGGGCTGTCAAAGGATGTAGATGGTATTGTACAAGGAGGGTCGTGGACGTTTGACGGGAGGTTGATCATCCTGAAGACCTGGCAACCAAACCTCAAGTGCGAATGGGATGTTTTGCATATTATTCCTGTCTGGATCTGCCTGCCTGGATTATCGATCCAATACTGGAACAAAATAATGATAATGAAGCTGACGAGTCTGATAGAAAGGCCTATCAAGGCTGATGAGGCAACACGAACACGTACGCATCTCTAATATGCTCGGGTGTTCACGAAAATAGACGCAAGAGTCCAATTGCCACAAAAAATTGCATATAAAATACCGTCAGGTAAAGTATTCGTCCAAGAAGTGGACTACGAATGAGTCCCTACAGTTGTTTAAACTATAAGCAATTCGGCTATATGATGCTGACGTGCCACACCAATGATGAGGCTCTGGGTGAAGGGAGTGGGCAGAAAGAGACTACCAATCAAGACGATGGAGGGAATGTAAAACCCCTAAATTTTTACTACAATTTTTTTAATAAATATGGTATTGATTTTTGTACTTCGTATTTGTACGTCGCGTACGAGTTTGCGTTTCGTAAATTTCTCGTCCAGTGCGAATAAGTGTGAAGTACATATTTTTATAAAACGTTTTAATTATATAGATGTAGAAAATATTTTAAAATAATAGACGATAAATATTTTATATTGCTTGAAGTTGTAAATGCGTCGCGCCGAGGATTGCCAAACTTTATTTTTATTTTAAAAAAGGCCATTTTATTTTATGGTACTAATATAACTAGTAATTTAGAAAAACTGTGTTTTATGTAAGTATTATTTTTGCATACAAATGTATATATATTTTTATTTTCAAAATTAATTATTATCATTAATATATTATTTTGAAAAAGGTATATAAAATATGGGTTGATTTAATATGTAATTAATTATGATGATTTAAGTTACAAAAAAATTATTAAGTTATTTAAATACAGTTTAAATTAGACGTAGAATCTATGTACATTGGATTATATTTGATTGAGTTACTTTTAAATCAATTTGAATTAAATAGTGAAAAATCTAAGAGGAATTAAAACTCTTCTTAGTCCTCATCTAGATAAGAGTTTTGTAAACCCCCAAATTTTTCAAAATAAATATTTGTGAAATTTTTGGATTTTTAATATTGACTTATTATATAATTTGTATTATTTTGCATATATTTAGTATAGTGCTCATTAGTGAATTTAGTATAAAAATATATAAAGCTATTTTTCTAGTACATTAAGGATCTAAACTATATTATACATTTTTTTTCAAAATTTTAGAATTTATTGCATAACTTTTATTACTTTTTACATGTTACTTATATTGTACACTATTTACATAATATAGAATAAATGTCAATTTAGTATTAAATATTTTAGCTTGTATAAATGAGATTAGATGAAGGTTGTTTAAATAAATATTAACTATATTTATTATCTATTGTAATTTTAAATAATGTTATAGATAATTTAGATAAATATGAACTATATTTTAAGTTAATCATAATCCTAAGTCTAATAAGAAGCATCCCAATCTATATTATATCATAACAAAGTAACTCCTTTCAATTTAAATCAAATCCTACCTAATTTTGGAGGTAAATCTAAAATAAGTACCTATATACACCCAATACATTCCCTTCCTATCAACCATAATTCGAAATTATTTTTATTCTAATAGGAACTCAAAAATTCGTTATCAGAATTCAGTCCCGCATTTTAGTAGCAAGAGCAACTTGGAACGACGAAATCTCCTAGCTCCGAACTCCATTTTGCCTCCAGTTTTTTTTTAAAAGAAGCATATCGAGGTAAGCTTTCCAGAAACATATTTTTATAGACAAAATTCATTCTATAGGTTTCTGCAAAACTGTTTGAGTATCTAGTGTCCCAAAAATAAACGTGTTTCAGTATTTTTGCGATTTCGGGAGATTTCGGAAACGAAAATGCGATACGTTTAGTTTTTCGGAAAGCTGATACGAAAACCTATGCCATATCCTAATTTCAGAATCTATTAAATAAATGTAATAGGTGCAGTATTAATTATAATTAGATAATAGACTATTTTCAGCATCCGAAGTTGTTCCTACACCTTCCCATTTGTGCGTTGTTGTTGATTCGTCGCCAGGACATCATCTAACCTCACTCCGAACATCATGCAAAATACCTTGCCACCTTACTCTGTGATTTATATATTCTTATTTTCAGTTGTTATTTTCAGTATTTCTTATTTGTTGTTATTATAAAACTGTGCGTCTAAGTCACAGTTGGGTGCAAGCGACTCTATCGGTCGTTTTCTTGTTTTTGTTTTATTCTCTTGCATTGACTTAGTCTAGTGACCACCCATTTGATGGTGAGGTATTGGTATATCTCATCCGGCCTTGACATCTACTTTACTACGTATTGTGAGTCACATATAGGACACGTACTCGCGTAGTCGGCCGGCCACCGATACGTATGAGGCGTACGACGGTTAGGAGTAACTGCCAATAGAATTGTATGCTAGTAGACTTGGCAGTTACTAGAGGTTCATATGAGTCATGGATGTGACTCCACTAGGCATGGGGTAGAAAGAATAGTTCCTTGATGTATGGGCCACATATTCATTGCTATTGTACCTGAAGCTCCGCTGGAGATACAGGTTCACCTTACTATTACTGATTCCCTCTGACGTTTATGGAGCATTATGGACGTTTTCTTGCTGATTCCCTCTGACGTACGCCGAGCGTTATGGACGGAGACGACTGGTTCCCAAAGGAAGGGAAGATGCCACTGCTATACAGCCCGAGTGCCCATATGTGAAGGATTATTCTTTATTGTATATTCACTATACTACGGTTAGGCACCCTATTTCCTGCATCCCTTATTCTTCTATTATATAAAACAGTTTATACGGTATGGTGTTTTCTTGTATCTTGTTACGTCCCTCTGAGGACATGGTTATCTCTCTAGGTGTGTGCTATTGTCATTCACAGGTATTCGAGCCATGGCCGTGATCATCTCTATTTCTGCGAGGATGATTGTAATTGGATCGTCTTCGCTTCGCTCGCCAAACTCATTTCATTTTCTATGTATTTCTTCCCTTACTTGTTGGTAGTAGATTTGTCTCCGTCCAACATATTATAAAAAAAACATTTCATAGTTGATTATATGATATCTTTTATTCTTACATTTTATGGATGAGATTAGATTACTCTTGGTTTACTGTATTTTACAGCTTATATATTCATACGAGGTTTCCATATATTAAAATATTCTTCGTATGTATGCAGCTGACATGTCTACGTACCTAGTCCTAAGTATTTTGGGTCTGGAGTGTTGCAGGGAACCATATTGTCATACAGCCTACCGCGCACACAAGAGGTGAGGAAGCCATCAGGGTATCGGTTGGTAGAGAGGGATGCACCAGGCTAGAGTTGGCTGTGGTACTAATGGCAAGAGTGCCAATGACATCACAGCTTGCACCCTTGGGAAATATGGTTACAGAAGTCCCCACTATAGCAGGCCTAGACGAAATGGAGAATGATGGGTTCGGGTTCAATGAAGAAGCTAGTAGCGGAGGAGGACAGGGAAAAGGAGGAGATGGAATGGTGATATTTAATGGTCAAAACACTACGACTACTAAAAGGAAGCGAGCACAGTAGGGAAGGGCACCATGTACCCGTCGAAGTCGAACAAGGAGGCTAACCTGAGTTATAGCAGGAAGCGGCAAGCTACGTCTACAACAGACGATGCCCGGCCTACTTTCCCCTCTCCGCATGCAGCCTATCTGGCTTCGAAGACTGCACGGGCGGGGTACCTAGTTAGGGATAATCTGGTGTGGTGTAAACTCATCCAGAAGGAAGGGCAACACCGACCGGTGCCTGACACTAACACACAACAATAGGACAAGCTTCCTGAGGTACGGACGGTAGGGATATTCAGGGAACCCAATCAGGTATATAAATGTCTATCATTACATGGAATTTACGAAGAGTGTGTTCTATAGGGAGATAGAAAGAGGTTCGCAATTGGCTAAAGTAGGAACATTGCTCTATTACTGCTTTTTTGGAGACAAAAACTAAATCCGACAGGCTACTTGTTCGGAGAACTCCTCATAACAGGGACCAGACAAATAATCTGAAAAAGTGCGACATAGCAAGGATATGATCCTTTGGGACAAGTCCCAATGGGACGGGCAGGTTCTTCATGTCTCTGAATGACTCATAGCAGTCACCTTCATCCACCATGGCGGGCTACAGGTCATTCTGGAGGCAGTCTACGGCTATAATGACTAGAGACGTAGAGAGGATCTAAGGAATGAAATTGCAACCATTAACAATTTGGCGGAGATAGACTTACCAGCTCCCGGTGCTCTTTATTGGAGATTTCAACTCCATTCTATATCAAAATGAGAAGATAGGAGGGAGGATCGTCCCTGAATCAGTTTTAAATGACTTCTGAAGCTGCCTACTGCGAGCTGGGCTCAAAACACTGGAAATAGGCGGCACATTTGGACGTGGAACAACAAAGCAACAAGGAAAAGAGTCGTCTGCCAACTCGACAGGGCCATTGGTAACATACTATGTTTTGAGAAATTCCCCCATATCCCATTCATCAGACTCGCAGTAGGCACGAGTGACCACTCACCTCTGAGTATCAAGCTCGTGGACGAATACAAGTGCCAGGCTACTCCTTTTCGATACAACAATGGATGGCACTACCTTGAAGGATACCATGAGGCGGTGGAGAGGGGTTGTCCACGTCGACTCCCAACAACGTACAATATCAACTTGTATATCGGCAGGTGAAGAATGAGTTGAAAATGTGGGTACATTTAAGGCCAAGTGGCGAACTTGCAACGAAACGATAAGAACTTCATGATGGAACTGGGGATTCCCAGGACCCTTTCTTTGGTGTGCGTATTGATCGATAGAAAGTTAAATAGATCTAGTACGTGTTCTAACCCTTCATAGGCGGAAACTAGGGTTCACGAATTATACCTGCGGCGGAAAGGAGACACGTAATTCCTGGCAATCTCGAGCGGACGACCCCAAGATCTTCTGCACGTATTCCTTCCTCGAGTTGGACGTCGTGTGGGCGACGATCTCCTAACCTTTTCTTTTCCTTGGCAGCCCTCTCTCTCTCCTTACGTGAATCACGAATTTAGAGAAAGTTTCAGATTTCTGATCCGTAATCTGGCGGCCAGAGAATAGAGGATATATATAGGCTACGGCAGGGACCATGAGAAGAAATTAGGATTAGGCCTCCTAACGGATCTGGATATCCCGTGTTCAGTCCGAACACACAATCCAGGCCCATTAACAATAGCTCGATCCACTAATGAGCTATTGTTGTACTACCTCTCTAATCCCAAATTATGTTTGTGGGCTCCTTTTATTATATGCTCGTTTGGCTCCCCATGTTAAGATATCGTATGTCCGTCGATCAAATTAAGTTACTGACAACTATATTGATTTGACATCTTTTATCCTTAAGTAGTACCGCTCAACTTTATTTGTCTTGTCGGATATAATCCACCTGCAGGGTTTACATGACAATCCTTATGAGCTCCTTAAGAGGACATCATCAAACCGATGTATCGGGACATGGATTCCATTTATAATCAACAGCCCATCATACATACAATGTTATTACCCAATTCATAGAGGTTGTTGATCCATAATGAATCTCACTCTTTTATGAGTTAAAGTAATGCACACTGCATATACATGTCCGTTATTATATCCGGATTAAGAGCATAAGCATCCATAATAACAAAGGTGTTTGTTCTCTTTATGTAGTCAGTACAAAGAGAACAGCCTCAAGTGGTCATGTTCAATACACACAAAGTATACTAGTGTAAACCTATAGTCAAGATAGACTAATACCAGATTACACTACAACCTTTCCAATAGATTGTCCAAGTCCATCTAGGTTGTGAACTATTTATATACTCCATAGGAAACTGATAATATGATCTTCTGTGTGACACCACACACCATATTATCTACAATATAGAATATCAGACATTTGCATTAACACTTGCAATAAATACAATATGCAAACATTTGCCCATATGATTCTCATTCAAAATTTAAGAAAATAAGGTTACTACAAAAGTGATGCTTTTAGTATATAATTCTAACACTTCATACCATGCAACAGGGCTTACAAGATGATCTTCTCAATGAGTGGCTCGCAAGGAGGGAGCGAGAGCTTGTGGAGGAAGTTGGCAAGCTCCAACTCGCCGAGGAGGTGGCAGCCGCCCAACGAGCTAAATGCTCGTGGCTCCAGAAAGTTGACAAATACACTCGCTTCTTCTACGACGTCATCCGAACGAGACAGCACCGCAACTGCATTCACCAACTTATTGACAACCAGGGCAATGTCATCTCAGCAGCTGACAACATCAGAACAACTACAGTCAAGTATTTTACTGAGTTGTACAACCAATCTAATTATCTCACATGTTTCCCTCCTCTTATGTACAAATAGCTGGTGACACAAATGGGCAACGACCAACTGCTGGCCCTAGTCACTCTAGAGGAAATTGAACATATTGTGAAGGATGCAGACCCAAACAAAGTGCCTAGGCCAGACGAATTTGGCAGCAAGTTCTACAAATCCTACTGGCCGGAGATAAAAGAACATGTTCTGGAAGTAGTGACAGACTTCTTCGCACGCAGGTGCCTGCTCATATAATTAAATCACATATTTCTTGCTCTGGTTCCCAAGAAGGAAGGGCTACCAATCTGTCCAATTTTTAGCCCATCGCTTGTTGTAACTTCTTACACAAAATCATCACAATTATTATGTGCCGAAGGATAGAGGGTTTGATGGTTGGGCTGATCTCTAAAAATTAAGCTGCATTTGTCAAGGGGCGCTCAATATCAAAGAATTTATTGCTTGCACATGAGTTCATCAGAGATTTCAACAAACCAGGAGGGAAAAAGGGCCGTATTAAGCTCGATCTCCACAAAGCCTATGACAATGTCGATAGAGAGTTCGTATGTGATATAATGTTCGCCATAGGTTTTTCAGATGATTGGGTGTATAGAGTACGAGAGTGTATCACGATAGCATTCTTCTTCGTACTCATAGAGGGACAACCACATGGATTTTTCTCGAGTAGTAGGGGGCTCCGGCATAGGGATCCCCTTTTTCTTTACTTGTTTACCTTGGTTATGGAGTACTTTTTGTGCCTTCTTGATGCAACAGCCACCTTGCAACAGATTTGGCCACTCTACAAATCGGTGCTACCACATGTTAGCCACCTGATATATGCAGACAACTGTTTGCCATTAATAATCAAAACAAGAACTTACAGAAGAACTAATTTTGATTGCAAACTTTGAAAGTACAACAGAAAGCCTAGAAAGAAATCCTAGGAAACAATCTAAGTACAATTTAGTTTTGATTCTGGGGGGTGATGGTGGAGGCTCGGAAGAAGTGTAGGAACTTTGCCTTACTTCTTGGACTATCAGACACGATCTTTGCTCTTGAGAAAATTGCCAGCCCCTTGCATGGGTGTGGTACCCTACTGTTTATAATGATTTTGGGATGAAGCATATTTTAGGCCGCATAGATGGCAACGTGGCCACATGGCTGTAACAGCACACAAAGACTTGGTCTTTGGCTGTCAGCTGGTGGTTTGTTGAGATTTCCTTGTTGCAGCGAATCTGAGTGGTTGAGACTTTGTCAACTTGCTACGTGCCCTGAGACAGTAAATGAAGGGCCGCATAGAGCTTGGGGCATTCTGGACTACATAGGTCTTCTTTGTCTTTTAATGCTCGGCTATGTTGGGTCGTATAAGACTCATGCGGCTCAGATCGCAGTCTCCCTTAGCCTCGTGTCTCACCAGCAGTGCCACCAGTCCGCATGAAGTTTGGGAACTTTTTGTTCCGTATAGATCCTGTATCCTAGGCGGCATAAGGCTTATGCAGCTCTGGTCGCAGTCCTTCAGGCCGCATGACACCCCCTGCGGACTATGCCTCAGATCGCATGAACTCTCAGGCACGTGGGCCCTATGTCTGGTGACATAACATTTCTTTGTCTTTTTCGAAAGGTCACATCTTATCTTCATCTTTTTGTCAGGATATGTCAGAATTGTCAACTTTGTCAGAAGTGTCAGTTTTGTCAGAGGTGTCAGCTTTGTCAGAGGTGTCAGCTTTGTCAAAGGGGCTCCTGCGGCTAGTCAGCTTGGCCGCATAAGTAGCTCTTCCTTCTGCAGCTCGAATCAATCTGTTTGGTCGCATTTTAACATGATCAATCTGTTTGAGACGGCAATGATGGACCGCATGGATTTTGGGGCATTTTTGGACCGCAGTGTTTGTCATGCGGCTCTTCCTTCTGCGGACCAATTTAACTTGGCCGAGAGCACTCATGCGGTCGGCTTTTTCCTGTAATATGATTCGCATGAACCCCATCTTTTTCATGCTTCTACAACAACCTACTTGTGTTTCTAGTGCCTTCGATACAAGGCTTGCCGGCAATGTCAGAAATAATGGACAAGTTTAGAAATCTCACAGGATTACATCTTAAAAGAGACAAAAGCCAGGTATACTTAATAGACTGTGCCCAGATACGGAAGAGCGGGCACTGGAGCTAGGTATTGCACGTGCAGAGTTGCCAGTGAAGTATCTGGAAATTCCTCTGACGGTGAACTATGCTTGTGATGAGGACTGTAAAACACTTATGGAATACATCCAAAAATGGATCGAAGGCTGGCAAGCACAATGCCTCTTATTTGGTGGCAGAATTGAGCTGGTGAGATCTGTCATACTCTCTATTTTGAATTTTTCGTTGCAAGCCATCCAACTGCCAACAAGCACGATACAGCGGGTTGATAAACTTTGTGAGGACTTCCTATGGCAGGGCGGCATGCATGCAATCGCATAGAATACCCTGTCACCCCGATCCCGCTAGGGTCATCCGTTTTTTTTGGATCGCTGCGGGATCGATCGTCCTCGCTAAGGCGTGATGCCGTACAAGCCTAAGTTGCGCTTGCACAAGGCCATATACCTGCACAAAATAACTAGTCAAGCAAAAACACACGCACGCACCCATTAGTTAAGCAAAACACACGCACGCACCTATTTATTGCAGAAAACCAAATATTTGGACACAGAGATTTGAAATAGAAATACTTCTTTTATTGATAGCTTGATAGGAATACAAGTACAAAGCTTTGCAAACTCAGAGTGCCTTATATTTTGGCTACATGATTCTCTTTGAAACTCTCTTTTGAAAATAGTCGCAATGCCCATACATCATATCCCTCTATTACATGCTGGAAATAAAAGACACCTTTAGAAGGAAAAGAAACTTGAAACTTTGACTTGGAAAGAAAATGAAGCTTCGAGGCAGTCCGCAGCTCTACTGGGCTAGACGAGCTTTAGTGCCTCCTTAAAATCCCCCTGTCCCCTTTGCTTTCTGAAAAGGATGCCCACAACGTGGGTCAGCACACATCATGTACTGGCGAGCGGCTCTTCGCCGAAACTCACAAATATTTGCACTAATTCAATATGTGAAGCTACATATTTACTAGTGATCTTTCTACTTGTCTAGGTTCTTTTTAACAATTCATAAGAAACATGACAGTAGAATTATGCATAACCAACTTACCAACGCCGATAGTCATCCCTGCACAAAACAGGTTAGCACAATTTGCATATGAATATAAGAAATATACTATACCATCATCGTTCATTGTTAGGCTTTGCATTAAGGATTTGTTCACATGCATGTCCTAACTACATGGTGGTCCTTGGGCCCGTCCCCCATGATTAGCCGCTGTGACTCAATGGTTCAGCTCGTCGCTAAGGACACAACATTCCCGAGGTGTAGCATTTACCCCGAGGTGCTATTACAATCTCTCCTAGGCCGATCGATCCCAGGTGCCCCCAGAATCGTCGAGAGACTATTACCTTGTTAACAAGTTGTCCGAGACCAATGCATGACTTATTCTTTCTATCAGATAAAACCTAGCAGTACGACAGATAGCGACTAGTTCATGACTAGCCTTAATCGTTCGGTCATTTATTTGCATTCAGTTCTCATTCGGTCATTCGGCCATTCGATAGCATTCAATAACATTTCATTACCTGTGCATTCATTCGTTATCATTCATTCTTTTTCTTATCTTTTTTTATTGAGGTATCGTTGATCACAGGGACAAGGCAACAGAGTGGACTAGAGATCATTTTTATTAGAGCGTACAAATAAATGAAAGCCCGGTTCAAGCAACTCACCGAGATGAATCTTATTTAAGAGAAGGAGGGACTTCACGTACCGTTCACGAACAATTCATGCGGCCTACATTGGCACCAATAGTTGATTAGCATACTTCGTCTCTTTCTCTCAAGATTCGGAATGAATACGAAATACGATGAAAGCGAACAATGAAAACCAATCATCGAAAACCAACACGAAAATGCATTCGTCAAAACCAAGCAGCGAAAGAAAACATTCAGCAAAACTCTTAGATTTATTTCAAAATAAGCCAATCCATTAATTGGAAAGGTTCATTGCATTTTATCCGTGATCAATCGATACCGGCAAAGGTTTCCCCAAACACTCAGTTCAAGACTGAGTCAGCAAGCCGTAGGTATTACATAGTGGACCGCGAGAAGCGGGACACTACATAATAACCCACTGAGAAAAAGTTTTGTCCTCAAAACTTAAAAAACAAACTCACCTCTACTATTGTTGCATTCTGGATCAAGCAACGTGTAGAGATTATAGACGTGTGCCGTCGCGGTGTTAGCATTCTGCAACTGCTGATTGTGCGGATGATCTCGGAACGACGGTGGGCCTGGCAGCTGCCTACGCTCTTCAGCGTCGTTTCAATTCTGAGCCGTTCTATTCTTTTTCGGGCAATTCCTGACGTTATGGTCCGGGCTTCCACAGCTGAAGCATGATCTGTTGGCGAACCGACAGACTTCTTCGGTGTGCCCAGGACGACCGTAGTAGGTACACTCCGGTCTTCGATGCTGATCACTGTCTGTCTTATTTTCTCCTTCAATCTTTTTCTCTCCGTCATGATATCTCTTGGCGGGCTGATTTCGACTGTACTGTGTTTTATTAGACGCCTTCTTCAGGTTAAATTGTTCTACCTGAAGCGCTGCCTCAAAGGCCTGAGAATACGACCCACATTCTCGATTCAGCACACTTAACTGGATGTCATCATTCAGTCCTCCAATGAATCGATTTATGCGAGTCTGCTCGGTGGGTAGCATCACAGCAGCAAAATTTGCCAGCTTAGCAAATTCAGACTCATAGTCCTCTACGGACATATCTCCCTGTTTCAGTGTGATGAAGTCATCCTCCATCTTCTTGCTCATGGCTGGAGGCAGATATTGATCCAGAAATGCCTTTTTGAACAAGGCCCATAAAATCTTTCCATTCCTAGCCGTTGCGAGAAGCGCCGGCTTCTTCGCTTTCCACCAATCCTTTGCCCGCAGTCGTAGGAGCAGAACGGCACAAACTACCTTTTTGCTACTTGGAACTCCTACGAACACGAACAGACTCTCCATTTTATCAATCCAGTCCATCACCTTGTCGGGTGACGTCCTGTCTTCAAATTTCGGAGGTTTCACGTCTAAGAAGTCCTTTGGCTTAAAGGAAGTGTGCCTTTGCGCTGGCTGGGGCTCGTCACCCTCCACGGGCTCAATCTCGGGCGTTTCCGTTGGTTTAGTCGCTGCGGTGGTACCTCGATTTGCCGTAAGCGCCGTGACAATTTGAGTCAAGGACTCTAACTGTTTCTGCTGGGCCTCTATTTGGGACTGTTGTATTTGATTACGTTCCTCATTGTTCTGTCTTTTGCAGTTCCAACAATGTCATGATCCGTTCTATAGGATCTATCGAGGAAGCTGGTCGAGTAGGGGCCATTTCTCTACAAAAGAGTATAACTTATGTCAGTCTCATAAAATATTATGGACTTATTGTATGGGGCATTGGTTTTCATAACTCAAAATCGGGACTCTTTTGAAAGTTATCAAAATACTTTATATACTTTTTCGAAAACGATATTTGCAAGAGGCCAAGGACGTAAAACTGTGCTCTGATACCACTTTGTCACGCCCCGATCCCGCTAGGGTCGTCCGTCTTGCCTGGATCCCTGCGGGATCGATCGTCCTCGCTAAGGCGTGATGCCGTGCAAGTCTAAGTTGCGCTTGCACAAGACCATGTACCTGCACAAAATAACTAGTCAAGCAAAAACACACGCACGCACCCATTAGTTAAGCAAAACACACGCACGCACCCATTCATTGCAAAAAACCAAATATTTGGACACAGAGATTTGAAATGGAAATACTTCTTTTATTGATAGCTTGATAGGAATACAAGTACAAAGCTTTGCAAACTCATAGTGCCTTATATTTTGGCTACATGATTCTCTTTGAAACTCTCTTTTGAAAATAGTCGCAATGCCCATACATCATATCCCTCTATTGTATGCTGGAAATAAAAGACACCTTCAGAAGGAAAAGAAACTTGAAACTTTGACTTGGAAAAAAAATAAAGCTTCGAGGCAGTCCGCAGCTCTACTGGACTCGACGAGCTTTAGTGCCTCCTTGAAATCCCCCTGTCTCCTTTGCTTTCTGAAAAGGATGCCCACAACGTGGGTCAGCACACATCATGCACTGGCGAGCGACTCTTCGTCGAAACTCATAAATATCTGCACTAATTCAATATGTGAAGCTACATATTTACTAGTGATCTTTCTACTTGTCTAGGTTCTTTTTAACAATTCATAAGAAACATGACAGTAGAATTATGCATAACCAACTTACCAACGCCGACAGTCATCCCTGCACAAAACATGTTAGCATAATTTGCATATGAATATAAGAAACATACTATACCATCATCGTTCATTGTTAGGCTTTGTATTAAGGATTTGTTCACATGCATGTCCTAACTACATGGTGGTCCATGGGCCCGTCCCCCATGATTAGCCGCTGTGACTCAATGGTTCAGCTCGTCGCTAAGGACACAACATTCCCGAGGTATAGCATTTACCCCGAGGTGTTATTACAATCTCTCCTAGGCCGATCGATCCCAGGTGCCCCCAGAATCGTCGAGAGACTATTACCTTGTTAACAAGTAGTCCGAGACCAATACATGACTTATTCTTTCTATCAGATAAAACCTAGTAGTGCGACAGATAGCGACCAGTTCATGACTAGCCTTAATCGTTCGGTCATTTATTTGCATTCAGTTCTCATTCGGTCATTCGATCATTCGATAGCATTCAATAACATTTCATTACCTGTACAGTCATTCGTTATCATTCATTCTTTTTTCTTATCTTTTGTTATTGAGGTATCGTTGATCACAGGGACAAGGCAACAGAGTGGACTAGAGATCATTTTTATTAGGGCGGACAAATAAATGCAAGCCCGATTCAAGCAACTCACCAAGATAAATCTTAGTTGAGAGAAGGAGGGACTTCATGCGCCGTTCACGAACAATTCACGTGGCCTATATTGGCACCAACAGTTGATTAGCATACTTCGTCTCTTTCTCTCAAGATTCGGAATGAATGCGAAATACGATAAAAGCGAACAATGAAAACCAATCATCGAAAACCAACACAAAAATGCATTCGTCAAAACCAAGCAGCGAAAGAAAACATTCAGCAAAACTCTTGGATTAATTTCAATATAAGCCAATCCATCAATTGGAAAGGTTCATTGTATTTCATCCGTGATCAATCGATACCGGCAAAGGTTTCCCCAAACACTCAGTTCAAGACTGAGTCAGCAAGCCGTAGGTATTACATAGTGGACTGCGAGAAGCGGGGCACTACACACCCTGTGTCGACCATAAGAAGAAGGTGGTGTCGGATTACGGCCACTATCTCTTATTCGCGGGGTGGCAGGAATCAAAGTTAAATGGAAGCTTATACAAGGTGATTCTTTCAGGACAGAATGGATTGACAGCAGATACTTAAAGTGAACAAACTTCTGGGAATATCGACTGACTAACAATAAATCAGTCACGTTCAAACATATTCTGTATCAGTGGAGAGACATCACACAATATATTACCCAATTATTCGCGGATGGCAGAAACACTGGCTTATGGTTGAACCCCCTGGATTGGAAAAAAGAGCCTACTACAGCTCCTCGGAGTACAGTATGAGCATAAGACCGGGAGAGGGGAGTGGGTAAGCCACATACTGGTGGGCAACCAATGGCGTCCATGCCTACACAGGCGGGCGAGTGTAGTGGCATCTGAAATTCTTCAGTATAAATTTGATCCCCTCATCACGCTAAATATTTGGGTCTGGGCGAATACGATGTCGACGTAATTCGAATTCGGACACATAGTTAGTAAGATTCTAGTTCCGAATGAGAAGATGCCAAACGCTGATATAGTTTGGATGAAAGAAATCCCGTGCAAGATGTAGCTGAGTTTGTATAAACTTGTTCTCAAACGACTTCTCACCAAGGACCTACTGCAAAGATTTAGAGTGCAGGTGGATGGCCTCTCCTGCCCCTTATGTCATCTCGAGAGGGAATCAATAGAGTGTTTATTTTTCAAATGTGAAGTGTCCAAGGGAATCTGGCAATCGCAACTATCAAGGATGGGGATTCTGACTCCCAATTTGGATAATATCGAAGACGCAGTACAGCGGATACGAGAACAAAGAGGGGATGGCAGGGGGAGAGGCCCATCCTGGTTCTGGAAGGCCTATGCTAGGATCGCCTCAGCAGTATGGTACATTTGGAAAGAGTGAAACAACATGGTGTCTTACGGCACTAAAATGGTGCTTGTAGGCATCATTCATAATGTTGAACATGATATAAAAGGAATGAGATTAACTGGGGAGTACCCCTGATGGATGTATCTTAATTTTTACCTTTAATACAATTACCTGGTTCCATATATATATATATATATATATATATATATATATATATATATATATATATATATATATATATATATATATATATTATTTTAACAAACGACCATGTCATATATTCATAATAGGCACAAAATGCCAAAGCCTATACAAGTAAGAACATGACAGAAAATAAAAAATAAAAGAAGGCGGGGAAGTAAAATGAAACACCCGCATGAAAGCCAAACTCCTCCCACACACCCAAACCTCAACAATTCAAGGAGTTCCAGAAGCCATCGGGGACGTGCTTGCAAAGTTTGGTAACCTTGTGAATCTGTCTCTTGACCTCAAAGATCAATTGGTTAGAGTTGTACTGATGCCCTTCGTATCTATATTTATTACGATTCTTCCAAATCACCCAAGTGATGGCGGCTGCAACGATGTGGTGGCCGTGGGAGGCTTTGCCCTAGGTGTCAAGGAGATCGTTAAATCCTCCAGTAACCATGGGCATGAGACAGGCCGACGAAAACCTCAGCCATACATCAGACGCCAGGTCGCCAGATTATAGAATATGGTCCACCATTTCAGACTTTCGCTCCACACAACAGTGGCAGGCTAAGGCTAAGTTGAAGCCTAATGAGGTGAGGGCATCGTCGATAGGGAGTTTCAAGCATGAAGCTCGCCAAAGCAAAATGGACCAATTAATCGGAATACACGCCTGCTAGAAAGGAGCAATGTGAGGTGATGCCAAACCTGGTCCACATACTGCACGTCCGGACGAAGCAAGGGCGAATGAGCCACTAGCCGTCAGCGACCACCATATGGTGTCCACATCCAGCCCGACCACTACTCCGGATGCAGCTATAGCAACGGCCGCCTCTGCTCTGATCCACTCATGTATTCTCTTCCAGTTTCAATCTCCATTGTTAGCCCACAGGTCTTTGATAGAGCTAGAGATAGGGACACCCGAGAAAGGTTGAAAAAGATAATTCCCAAACCATCGTTCGAAGAAAAGTGACGCATCCCCTGAATCCAATCGGAGACGGATCAATGGTTCGGCGAGCTGCCGACGAGTAAGCAAGCGTTGCCAAGATGTGGAAGATCTACTATTGGAGCTGGCAACCGTAGCGTGAGAGTGCTTGAAGTATCTGGCCTTCATAAATCACTCCCAAAGGGAGCGATTCTGACGAAGCTTCCACCATATCTTCATTACGTAGGCGTCTACAATATGAGACAACCTGTAGAACCTGAGACCTCCCTCGGATGTGGGTCTAGCCATAGTGTCCCAACTGGCCCAGTAATGCTTATCCTTACCGTCATTGTGGCCCCGAAAGAAGTTTACGAATAACATTTCAATGTTGGAAAGAACTTTCCTAGGGGGAGCAGGAGGCTAGAGTGTAAATCGGGATGGACAATATGACATGTTTGATCAGAATCATCTTTCCGTCAGGTGATAAAGAAATGTTGTACCATCCCTTGATCTTCTTTCAAATTTTGCCCACTAAATCGTCATAAAGGCCCGAGTTCGATCTGCCGTACACAAGCGGGCACCCTAAGTATGTAAAAGGGGGTATAAAATAGAGAAAGAAGTAATATTGGCTAATAAGGAGGTGTGTTCTCTGCCAATGGAGTGGTGAACGTAAATCACACTCTTGTTAGGATTGATACACTGGCTAGAACATCGGGTGTATCTCTGCAACGTATTGTGGACTACCTCCACAGACCCAACATCGCCGGAGGAGAAGATCAGGATGTCGTCAGCAAAAGCCAGGTGGGTGATGATCAAGCAACCGCTAGCAGTGTGGAAGTACTGAAAACCGAAAGTGCCAGCCATCTTGTTAAGATTTTTTTTCAACGCTTCAGCGGTAATAGTAAAGATCATGGCCATTAAAGGGTCTCCCTATCTAACACTACGAGTCAATTTAAAGAAGCCCTCAGCTTGATCGTTGACGACGGTGCGTGAAGAACTACGAATTATTGACAGATCTCCAAACGATGTTGATCCAAGTCTCAGAGAAACCAAAGGCCCTGAAACCCTATATCATGTATTGCCAGTCGAGCCTGTCATAAGCCTTCTCCATGTCCAATTTGATTGCAATATTCCCTCCCCTAGTCGGGAATTTCATGCAGCTGATCATTCTTGAGCCAGCAAGATGTTATCTAAAATGTTGCGGCCGCGGACAAACCTACTTTGCTCTTCAGATATAATTTTATGCAGCAGCCCCGTCATGCGATTGGCAATAATCTTGGAGATGATCTTGTAAGTGAAAGTGCACATACTCAAAGGACGGAAGTCTTTAAAGGTCTTCAGGTTGTTCTTCTTAGGGATCAGGATCATGTTAGCACTAGATATCGATTTTGGGTACCTGGCTCCTTGGAAGGGGCGATTACCGCTTCGAGAATGTCCATCTTGATGATGTTTCGACAAGTTCTCGTCCGGTCCAGGAGCACTATGCTCGTTGAGCGACCATATGACATCTTTCACCTCGA
Source organism: Iris pallida (assembly GCA_029216955.1). Classification (NCBI taxonomy): domain Eukaryota; kingdom Viridiplantae; phylum Streptophyta; class Magnoliopsida; order Asparagales; family Iridaceae; genus Iris; species Iris pallida. The sequence goes on along the minus strand of JANAVB010037819.1, from coordinate 17,446,521 downwards.
GATCGGAGGGCTGAAACTGTAGCTGAATATTGTCGCAGTCTTCGATCAGTCGAGGAATGGCTGCCAAAAACTCCTCGTCCTTGTGTATGACGTCTTTGGTGAACAGCTGACTGCAGAAGGAGAAAGTAGCCGACTGGATGTCCCGTGTTCAGTAAGAATGTTACTGCTTTCGTCAGTTATCTGGTGAAGGTTGAGTTGTTGTCTTTGTTCCTTGATGCAGGAGTGGAAGTAGTTTGTGTTCTTATCGCCCTCAGTATCCCAAGTCAGTCTGGCTTTCTATTTCCAAAATTCCAAGCACTCTGGTGAGATTACGGGAGTCTCGTGCCGAAGGGGAGCTATCGCGGGCGAATAAGATCTCCGCTCGGGAAACGTCGTCTTCGACGATGCGGACCACCTGAAATATGTCGCCATAACCTTCCTTGCTCCAACGGAAAAGCACTTTCCGTGTGGCTTTCAGTTTGGCTACCACGCGTTCAAGGGGGTCGAGATCATCGGGCCCTTTCCAAGCCACCACCACAATGTCCCTAAACTGTGGATGGTGGGTCTAAAGCGCGAGGAGAGGGTAATGATCAGATTTAGTGGAATTGAGGTGCGTGAGTCTGGAGTTGAGCTCGAGGTCCATCTACTGAGAATTGATGAGAGCACGATCAAGATGGGAATATTGTCTCCTAGCACCTTCTTGCATGTTACACCATGTAAAGGCACTGCAGAGTACTGGAACGGGGGCAGGTGGGCACCAAAGATAAAGTTGGTGAAATCATTCATCGCAGATGAGGGGGTGGACGACCACCCAATTTCGCTTCTCTGCAAGTGACAGCGTTGAAGTCTCCAATACAGAGCCATGGGATGTTGTTATGGTTATGTTGAATGTTTGTAAGGGAGTCCCAAAGCTGCTTGCGCTCGGAGATGTCGTAGCTCCCGTGGACTGCGGATAAGATTGATCTGGATCCCGATCGTAGGGTGTTCTATCCAACAATTCAATGCTTGCTTAGGGTCATCAATGATGTCGTACTTCACATCGACGGCGAGGAGGATCCAGATGTCGTAGCAGCCTGCAATGGCAAAGGAAAAACCTAACTGCAGCTGGATGGACTTGATTTTCTTGTGAAGGATTTTGGGTTCGATGATCACCAAAATGTCAATGTTGTGAATATTCTTGAGGCTTTTTATGCGTCTCAAGGTAGGTTTATTGGTGAGGCCCCTAACATTCCATGATAAGATGTTAAACATTAAGGTATTGGGGGGAAGGGGCATTGGTGAGTTTAGTTGTAGATCGGGTGATCATTGGCGCAATCTCTTTATTGCGTTTATGGGTGACTTTTTTAATGATGGAGGAGCTAGCAGGGGCTGCCTCCTCAGATCCTTTGAACTTACAGGGATCTACTTTCTCTGCCGAGGGGTATAGGTAGTCCTCTCCTTGTATCTCATCCAATGTTCCAAATTAGTTAGTCGGACTGGCAAAACCTACATCTATCGCTTACTGCAACCTGGCTGCAGATTCTGTTCCTATGTTGGATAGTGCTTCAGCGATAATGATGACCTCGGTATGGGGTTTAGAGGAGGTTTTCGAGTCAGGATGGTGATTCTCTGTGGTGTTTGGGGAAACTATCTCAGTAGTGGAGTGAAATTCTGTGGGTTTTATCGAGTAGAAGCTGGTTAGTTTGGTTTGATTCTTATCTTTCTTGACGTTGGCCTCTACCCCTCTTACCGGTAGGGGCTTGGTTCCTGAAACGTCATCTCCTGGGGTGTTAGTGTTAGTTTTTTGGGAACTGACCTCCACCATGATGACTTCCCTTCCTGGGACACTATCGGTCTCAAAGGCCTCTTCATCTGCCTCCTGGGTGTCGACAGTGTGGGTAGTATCGATGGAGTCGACGATGTTGTCTGTGGCTAGTATATCAAATTGATTGGTGAGGTTTAATCCCGTGGTTTTGTTGGTAGCTGATTCGCTCTCTGGGTAGTTCTTTTCTAAGATTGTTCTTGCCTACTGGAGTTTTCTTCGTTGTTTTTGAACCGAAGGTGCGAGTTGGCTAATGGGTGGAGAGGTGGCTTATGACTTAGCATTCTCGCATGGGTGGGTGCAACCTTATTGATCTCTTTCTTCTTCAGCTTCGGGTGTGCTCTAAAACAGAGTTTGGTGGAGTGGCCTCTCATGTGGCAATGGTTGCAGTAGATAATATTATTATCGTAAATAATTTGTTAAGTGTGCATCTTGTTGCCAAGCGATATTTGAATAGTGTTAGGAAGTTCCTTCGATATATCTAGCTCCATGCAGATTTTGGCATAATTCGCTTTGGTCAGGTTTCGAGTTTTCTCTGCCATCGCCATGAAAGTCCCAAAGAAGTTGGCGATCTTTTCATCGTTGCTGGAATGAAACATATGAGCGGGGGATTAGAAAGGATGACCCAGGCAGAAACGATCGTCGAGTCTTCCTTCGTGTAGAAGTCCTGAGACCACTTGTTGATTTTTATGATATGTGAATCTATCATGTAGGTGCCTTTGGTCCAGACTTTCTTATGATCGTCCTCGGACGATGGGTGAAGAAGTATATGTTTAGGGTCCATCGGAGCTATCCTATAATCAGATGTGAGGCCCCAGCTGGCCAACGCTTCTTGGGCGTACGAGATTTTTGGACATCTGGTGGAGAATTTCAGGATGAACGTATGCGGAATAACTATGACAAAGCGGATATTTTTGATGTGGAGAATGGCACCATGATGTCGTGGACATCTGTCGAAAAGGAGTACTCGTGGTCCGGAAGCTCAACATCAGTGACGATCGGAGAGTTCTTAGTAGCTCGCTCAGGCCTAATCATATCTGTCTAAGAGCGGGAAGGGCAATTGTTAGGGACCGCAGACTGGACTGTCCGACTAGCGTTTCCCGAAGAGATGTTCTCGGCGAGCAAAGATGAGGAATTAGCGCCAGTTAAGATGAGTGCATTCAAGATATGGGCCTAGAAGAGGGAATGTGCACCAGTGATAGGTGCTGGGGGGTCTCCATAGTGGTTGGGGTCACCAAGACCATGGCCGCCACGGACGGGGCAGCAGAGGATGGAAGTCGCTCCAGCATGTTTCGGGCAAGGAGGGACGGGAAGTCGAATATAGCACTAGGTAGTGCAAAGGACTGCAGCGAGGTGGTCTCTGTGCCAACCAATGGGCAGTCGAAGTTGGGCGGAAAGATCGGCGGGAGGGTAAGGAGCGCTAGGTCTGGCGCGCAAGTTCGCATGCCGCTGGATGACGCTGGATGATGCTCTCCGCTGGAAGGCGCTGGGGGTTGGTGGGAGTCGGATGAGTGTAGGCAGCCGAGGCCTAAGCTGCAATAGGCGTGATGGTGGGAGAGCAACTGTCCGCTGTTGGCAAAATGTGGTGAATGGCGCAAGTACAGTATCTGCCAAAACCCAAGCCGAATGGCGCTGGGTTCAATTATGCGGAGAAGACTAGCGCCAACGATAGAAAGTCTGGAGCAGAGGGATGTACTGTAGCTCCCCTTCCCAAAAATTTTGAAATATTTTATTTATTATTTATTTGAGTTAAATGGTGATTTTTAGAATTTATAAATAATTATTTTAATTAATTATTATTTATTACGGTAGATGACTTTAGCCATGTAGGTATGCAGTGGACCAAAGACGACCATGTAGGCATATTTTATGTGGGCAAATATTTCTTCAATTATTTTAGAATTTGATATTGCATTTCTAATTATTAAATATTATACAATATTGGTGTTAGTATTACTAAATAAGTGTTTGACAATATCTGTATGATTTTTCGGAGCCAAATGAGGAGTGCGTAGGTTATGTTCACCCAACACTACCATTGGGTCATTTTAGTATTATTCAACTTATTATTATTATTATTATTATTATTATTGTTAGTATTATTATTATTATTAAAATCATTATTATATTATCGAGGTTATTATTAAATATTATTATTATTATGTTATATGTTTGTGAATATATAAATGTATATAAAAGAATTTATATATATGTATACGTGTATATGGATAAATATATGTATACGTATAAATGGGTAAGTATATATAAATATATGGGAGTATGTGTATATACATATATATACGTATGTACATATATATATATATGTGTATATAAAAATATATCTATATATATATATATACAATAGAAGAGGAAAGACATAAGAGGCAGTAGCAGCCATCCCAGGCCAAGCTGGCCCAACCCGAGAGCACCTTGAACCCACACTACACCCGACCCCCCTGGGATGTAGCTGCAAATATATACGAGCGTAGACAGGGAGTAATCCGTCGAGAAGTCCCAAACCCTAAAAACAACACCTTATTCCACACCTCCCATTGTGGTCGCCTAGCCTGGCGAGCCTCCTCAGCCTGGCATCGCCGCACGCGGCCGCAGGCCGATCACGGCGCGCGCACGATGTGCGCGAAGATAACAGGAAACAACAGCAGTAGCAGTGCTGTCGAACGCCAACTTCACGCCGAGTTTTCTCGGCACTCGGCTAGTCATTTTAAGATCTGTCTTGCCAGGTATGAAGCCTATCTATATGACTCATAACCCCTTCAAATAATTCGATTTTAGTTGCCCTAGATTTTCCGTGGGATCGATGCCAACATGGGCGAAAGTCTGTTCAATACAGAACAGCCTCGTAATTAAAAACCCTATTTTTGGAAGATAGATTATGACCAGGACATTAGGGGATTTTGAAAACTATTTGAAGACAGTCCTAGACAACCTATAGGGATCTGCAACCCAACTTGCGGAGTTTGATTTCGTCGACCATACGTCGAGAAATCAGATTTCCAAATTAGCGAAAAATCTGTTTTAAAATTTTAGAATTTATGAAAAATCTCTCCACACGACGTGCGTCCCGCCAATCCGGGCGACGTGGTCACGAACCGAAAGCATCGAAAGCTGCGTAATGGTTTCGTGGTCGTGTGGGCTTTGACAGAATTCAAATTGGTCGCGTGTGCGCGACAAATTTGATGCGTATCCGTCAAAATTCCCCGTATCGGCCTCTGTGCAAATTTCTTAATTACTTTGTGCATGCTCATCAGATCGAGATGAAACTTGCGTTAACAGGACCGTATTATTTTTTTGGTCCTGCATGCCAAGTTTGGTCCAATTCTGAGACAGTTGAATCCGACGTCGTTTTGCGAGCCCCACGGTCCGACTCAACGGACGATTTTGTGCACGGCCCGCCGGAATCCAACTCTGGACATATGGTTGGGTTCGTATCGGAAAACTGGATCCGTAGACATGTAGTTTGACGACTTTAGAGACCGTTGACTCTGGCACACTTTTCGGTGCAAAGCGGATCCAACGGTGGACATCGTTTTTATCCGAAATTACCGTTTTGCCCCTGTATCCAGAATTGGACTTAAGGACAGGCAATCCTAGCTAATTTGACTATTCTGAGATTATTGGTATTGTTTATTTCAGCTTCCCGGGACTGTTGTATGGTTTTTGACTATTGTAGCATACTGAGTGGCTCAGATTATCGGTTTCACCAGCACAGGACCACAGGCGAGTACAGTTTATTGTCTACATTTCGATACTGATCTTTACTATATTTCATTGATTAGTCATTGGTTATGTGATTTTTATACTCTATTATAAATTGTTGAGTCGGGAATGAGAAGTACCAATGATGTGTGATCCGACCGTAGACCGTATTTATTTTCATGCAGTAGACCTCGTAGACATTGTTTAATTTTCTGCAAATAGACCTCGTAGACATTGTTTAATTTTCTGTAAGTAGACCTCGTAGACATTGTTTAATTTCTGCAAGTAGATCTCGTAGACATTGTTTATTTCTTGCAAGTAGACCTCGTAGGCCGTGCGGTGTAGTACCCCAAACTGATCACATATCAAAGGTACTTCTAACGGTGGAAAGTATATTGGTCTATTTATTACTATTGATTTTCTCACGGCTTTACTGTCATTTTTAAAACTCATGATTAATGCCTAACCCTTGTCTTATAGTCATTTTCTTTATTTGAAATTGTATTCAGTGAATTGTGCTCGTTCCATTCCTGACTGGAAACCAACATTTTTCAGGTTAGCCGTAGATTCACTTAGCATGGGGAGTTCGGGTGTACTTGCAGACAAAGCCTAGAGACTAGTTAGATAGTCAAGTTTTAGTCATTTAATATTTGTACAAGTTTATATTTTTCTGCAAATGTAAAACTTGTGATCATTGTAAATTAAATTAATTATGTGAATGAGCATTATTTGTGATTTGATCTTCATGGCCATGACAGCGTTCTACCGCCGACACTGCGGCGTAGGCTGGCTTGGACACGTCTTGTATCCGTTTAAAAAAAAAACGGGTACGGGTCGTGACAAGTTTTTGTGGTGGCCCATACAGGTCGTTTTTGCAAATCATGCGAACTCGTGATAGTACATAAATTAGTTGTACTATTGCGAGCCTGCGACTAGAACATGCTCATTCATGAACAAGGATTAATTTAATTTAAGAGAATGACTAGGACTAGGAGTCCCTTATACCAATTTACCGATGGATAGTCTAGGCCATACAATGTAGATGAGGGTTATTAATTTTGATGGTTTGTCAGATCCCCATATGCACACTATTACCTCTTGATATGACGATATGATCCAATGTGGATAGATTATTCACTTGGTGATTCAGAGTTTCCTAGAAGTAATGATCTAACCTAGATGAATTGTTCAATTACTTCTTTTTGCCTCTTTAGATATCATCCTCATATCTTAGTCCGAAATGCCTATCTAGTTCCCATTTTTGCCTAAGAATTATTATTTTATTATTCTGATTATGTTACCCATAGATGAACCTCAAGTTAGTTTGATTCAAAGTTTTCCTCAAAGGTTTAAATACACATAGAATGGATACTAGAATGTTTGTAATCCTTTTGTCTCCAGTCTCTCCTCCATGATTAAATCTTTCATTTTAAAGATTGTGACTAATAGGACAAATATTCACGCCTTATTTCATAGTCGACTTGTTTGAATCTCTAGGAGTTATGAAGTTTTTGCAGATATAGTTAAAAGGATATTAGTTAACTCATAATGGCAGGATAGCAGCGCACTGTTGTCATTTATTTAGAAATTTATGGAGACTCTAGATTCATTGCAGCCAGCAGCGCACTGGCGAGACACGACCCCTAGAGTTGAAATTGTTTAAGGAAACGTAGGTTATAGAATATTGTTGAACTATAGCTAGTGGTCCTCTTTGACCGTAGTCACCTTTGTGTTAATATAAGGTAGAGTATCGGATAACATATCATCCTGAAATCATAAATCCAAGGGTTTACCGCAGCCCGAGTATACGGGCGAGGCATAAATCTAGGCGAAATGACTTCAGACGTGATTACAAGATTAGGATATTATGGAGGATAGGACAATGCCATGTATGTCCCATAAGACCCCAAAGCCGATATTAATGGAAGTTTTACAAGTTGGGTAGCACGTCTCCCGATCTAGCATTCCGTAGTCCTTGTGACCTATTGACGAGGTAATTGATTAACACTAATAGGTTTACCTAGAATATAGAATTTAGAGGTCATAACCTATTGGTTGACCAAAGTCTTATGAATAAGAAGATAGTGGGAAGACTGTATAAGCAAGAACATCGGGTAAGGTTTTGATTCTCACAAACTCGAACTATTTGTGCCTTCTTTCGGAAATCTCGCATACTTGTGTTTTGACTATTTTGACCAATGTTGCTATCACAGCCTAGTTTTGCAAGCTTACTCTTTATCGAGCTTGATTCAAGACATATGTTTATTAGGGACGTCCACTAACATATTGTCTAATCGAAATCGATGTATTACGGTCTGATCAACCGTAGTGCACTTGGTTCGCTCTCTCTTTGATTAACCTACGTGGATTGAGATATCAAGGTATCTATGGTCTCATCCGCGACTGCATTGACAATTCCTCTTGAATTATACGTTCGCCTTGAATCACAAAATTGTATACAGTAACATCTCCCTTGAACTCTTTTCTTGTTTTTGTCTTTTACTAATTTGGAAAGACAAAAGCTCATAATTGGTAGAGTGATACAGAGTATCCCCATAACTATGATAGTTGTATACCCAAGTGTAGATACCATCGGCCAGTCATGTGATTGAGTTTCTCGTTCTCCTCTCGACCCTCAAACTCCTGTCGGGACTTTCAAGCTATCTGAATTTGAGAATAATTAGGGTTTTACCCTTAGTTGTAATGTCAACCTAGGAGACTCTCTAAACCAAATATTGTGAGCCTCTAATCATGTGTTTGAAGTTTGGTTTAACTAGAACCCTTGAGACAATAGTCTGGCAGGTTCGGCACCCAATCATTAGAAACCTTTTTACCTTAGAGTTGGTTACCCCGTCAATAACTCTTGTATACTATGGATGTGTATGTTCCTCTAATTAATTGACCCTGTGACATTGTACACACTCGTTTTGCATTTATTGAAGAACGACCCTTGACTTGACCTATACCTACCGTATCCGTTATGCCGTGCCTTATTCTTTATTAATAAGAGTCGAGGTACAATATATGGACTTAGGAATCCTCCTAAACCATGATTCCTAAAACCGTATTCTAGCTTCTAAGGTGGGTAGACTATAAGCCTTCCAAAATTTTGGGATATACAAGGATTACCGATTGATTTGAATAACTTCCATTAGGATGATAATTAGTGCTCCAGAGACTCCCACTTTCCATTTAGATCATTTAGTGTCCCCGGCCGTGTCATTTATATTCGGAGCACGTGACCATCGGTTATCTTCCAACAAATTTTATATGCAAGATCTAGACGAGTCCACCTTCATCTAGGTATATCATGTCCCACTCAAACCTGTCCTCTTGTACTCTATTTTTATGGTACGACTTTCAGGTAAAAAGGACGAGATATAATCATTACCATCATACCGGTATGCTTTCCGATTTTCATTAGAGCTTCACCTTCGACTCGAATCTTACAACCCAATATATGGTTGTGATCTACTCGAAGTCCACTACGCACATGCCACTAGTGTGCCACCCAATTGAGGCCTCATGTACTACTTAAACACAAAAGTCACTAAAGGTGCATTTGGAGTTATGGACCTAGCCAATCAACCCGACTAGCAACTAGCTTAACCACTCGAGTTGAATCCTATTCTAGGTTACCCTAACTTAGTAGACACAGTTTTATCTTGGGATCTTGTTCAGTCCATATAGATTGAGGTCCTAGGTCATCCAACCAACGAGTGATATCCAAATAGGAAACCCATTAAGGCCCAGTAAAATCCCTCCAGACAAACCCCATAGTTGATCTGTAAAATCGAACTGTTTGAAATAGGTCCCCATACCTATTATGTAGTCTCCACCTCTTAGAATGTGAATCCATTCGTAACCTTATCCCGTCTGCCTGGAAGTCGAGATACGATCTTGTGTTGCATTTATGTTCCATGCTCGTGTGTTTAAATAACCACGGAAAAGGTCACAATCTTGATTTTTCAAATTCAGTCCTATTTTGGAATGTTGTTTAGAACTTCGAGGACAGGCTTTCTGTATTGCACAGGTTGCAAGCTCTCCTAAGGAACGAATGAATCTTAGGTTTAGCCAGTGACTAGACTAGAGTAGCCCAATCTAGCGAATAAGACAATGGTCCATAAACTTCTTGCTACCTACATCATTAGAAATTTCTCTACCGTCTTGAAACTTCGTATTCGTTCTCGGTTATTCTTCCTTGCCTTCTTGTACCATTGATTCTCGTCCCTTTTATTTTGGGTTGACGAATGATCGTGCTACATAGGATTTATCAGAAATTCTTAAGTTATAGTATAATATTGCTTGATGTTGGAATGTTGGTCGTTCGATAGATAGGTGGGATATGGATGCCATATGTCCTAGATATTTTGGAAGAGTTATTAGCCACTAGTTAGAAAATTATAAGATTTTAGTGACCTGTGTTTCAAGGGAAGTAGTGTGACTAAAGGCGGGTAGAAGTCCTCGAGGTTTCGTAAATACCAGATGACTAGAAAAGGGTATGAACGATGTGTGAGGTTGAGGTTAAGGCAGACTTCTTTTGGAATTTTACGGAATAGCTACGAATTAGAATTTCGAGGACGAAATTATTTTAAGGTAGGTAGATTTGTAGCTCCCCTTCCCGAAAATTTTGAAATATTTTATTTATTATTTATTTGAGTTAAATGGTGATTTTTAGAATTTATAAATAATTATTTTAATTAATTATTATTTATTACGGTAGATGACTTTAGCCATGTAGGTATGCAGTGGACCAAAGACGACCATGTAGGCATATTTTATGTGGGCAAATATTTCTTCAATAATTTTAGAATTTGATATTGCATTTCTAATTATTAAATATTATACAATATTTGTGTTAGTATTACTAAATAAGTGTTTGACAATATCTGTATGATTTTCCGGAGCCAAATGAGGAGTGCGTAGGTTATGTTCACCCAACACTACCATTGGGTCATTTTAGTATTATTCAACTTCTTATTATTATTATTATTATTATTATTATTATTATTATTATTATTATTATTATTATTATTATTGTTAGTATTATTATTATTATTAAAATCATTATTATATTATCGAGGTTATTATTAAATATTATTATTATTATGTTATATGTTTGTGAATATATAAATGTATATAAAAGAATTTATATATATGTATACGTGTATATGGATAAATATATGTATACGTATAAATGGGTAAGTATATATAAATATATGGGAGTATGTGTATATACATATATATACGTATGTACATATATATATATATGTGTATATAAAAATATATCTATATATATATACAATAGAAGAGGAAAGAAATAAGAGGCAGTAGCAGCCATCCCAGGCCAAGCTGGCCCAACCCGAGAGCACCTGGAACCCATACTACACCCGACCCCCCCTGGGATGTAGCCGCAAATATATACGAGCGTAGACAGGGAGTAATCCATCGAGAAGTCCCAAACCCTAAAAACAACACCTTATTCCATACCTCCCATTGTGGTCGCCTAGCCTGGCGAGCCTCCTCAGCCTGGCACCGCCGCGTGCGGCCGCAGGCCGATCACGGCGCGCGCGCGAGCGCGCGAAGATAACAGGAAACAACAGCAGTAGCAGTGCTGTCGAACGCCAACTTCACGTCGAGTTTTCTCAGCACTCGGCTAGTCATTTTAAGATCTGTCTTGCCAGGTATGAAGCCTATCTATATGACTCCTAACCCCTTCAAATAATTCAATTTTAGTTGCCCTAGATTTTTCGAGGGATCGATGCCAACATGGGCAAAAGTCTGTTCAAAACAGAACAGTCCCGTAATTAAAAACCCTATTTTTGGAAGATAGATTATGACCAGGACATTAGGGGATTTCGAAAACTATTTGAAGACAGTCCTAGACAACCTATAGGGCTCTGCAACCCAACTTGCGGAGTTTGATTTCGTCGACCATACGTCGATAAATCAGATTTCCAAATTAGCGAAAAACCTGTTTTAAAATTTTAGAATTTATGAAAAATCTCTCCACACGACGTGCGTCCCGCCAATCCGGGCGACGTGGTCGCGAACCGAAAGCCTCGAAAGATGCGTAATGGTTTCGTGGTCGTGTGGGCTTTGACGGAATTCAAATTGGTCGCGTGTGCGCGACGAATTTGATGCGTATCCGTCAAAATTCCCCGTATCGGCCTCTATGCAAATTTCTTAATTACTTTGTGCACGCTCATCAGATCGAGACGAAACTTGCGTCAACAGGACCGTATCATTTTTTTGGTCCTGCATGCCAACTTTGGTCCAATTCTGAGACAGTTGAATCCGACGTCATTTTGCGGGCCCCACGGTCCGACTCAACGGACGATTTTGTGCACGGTCCGCCGGAATCCAACTCTGGACATACGGTTGAGTTCATATCGGAAAACTGGATCCGTAGACATATAGTTTGATGACTTTAGAGACCGTTGACTCTGGCACGCTTTTCGGTGCAAAGCGGATCCAACGGCGGACATCGTTTTGGTCCGAAATTACCGTTTTGCCCCTGTGTCCAAAATTGGACTTAAGGACAGGCAATTCTAGCTAATTTGACTATTCTAAGATTATTGGTATTGTTTATTTCAGCTTCCCGGGACTGTTGTATGGTTTTTGACTATTGTAGCATACTGAGTGGCTCAGATTATCGGTTTCACCAGCACAGGACCACAGGCGAGTACAGTTTATTGTCTACATTTCGATATTGATCTTTACTATATTCATTGATTAGTCATTGGTTATGTAATTTTTATACTCTATTATAAATTGTTGAGTCGGGAATGAGAAGTACCAAGGATGTGTGATCCGACCGTAGACCGTGTTTATTTTCATGCAGTAGACCTCGTAGACATTGTTTAATTTTCTGCAAGTAGACCTCGTAGACATTGTTTAATTTTCTGCAAGTAGACCTCGTAGACATTGTTTAATTTCTGCAAGTAGACCTCGTAGACATTGTTTATTTCTTGCAAGTAGACCTCGTAGACCGTGCGGTGTAGTACCCCAGACTGATCACATATCAAAGGTGCTTCTAACGGTGGAAAGTATATTGGTCTATTTATTACTATTGATTTTCTCACGGCTTTACTGTCATTTTTAAAACTCATGATTAATGCCTAACCCTTGTCTTATAGTCATTTTCTTTATTTGAAATTATATTCAGTGAATTGTGCTCGTTCCATTCCTGACTGGAAACCAACATTTTTCAGGTTAGCCGTGGATTCACTTAGCATGGGGAGTTCGGGTGTACTTGCAGACAAAGCCTAGAGACTAGTTAGATATTCAAGTTTTAGTCATTCAATATTTGTACAAGTTTATATTTTTCTGCAAATGTAAAACTTGTGATCATTGTAAATTAAATTAATTATGTGAATGAGCATTATTTGTGATTTGATCTTCATGGCCGTGACAGCGTTCTACCGCCAACACTGTGGCGTAGGCTGGCTTGGACACGTCTTGTATCCGTTTAAAAAAAAACGGGTGCGGGTCGTGACATGTACAGCTAACGAGGCTGCAGCAAGAGCCTCGTCAACCGCACCATGCTATCCACAGATGTGACACGTGCACTGTTTGAGGTGACAACTATAGCACCTCGAACTCCACGGAGGGAGTGCGACCAAAACTCACCTAAGCATGAGACATCAACACAGCGGAGAGCCATGCCAGCCCGGACAGCGGAGGGCCTGTCAAGTGCGCCGAGACGTTGAAGGGCCTAAGGAAGGTCGGGGGAGCCGGGGCCCCCAGTCCCAACAGAGAGAGGTGCTCTACCGTCCATGGGGCGACCGTCGAAGGAAGAAAAGGCCGACCAGCAGGGGATCCCCGTCCATGTGGCTGAGCCTCTCCAGGAGCTAGCAACGTCGGGAGGGCCGGGGAGCCGGAGAAGACACAGCACGGCTACGGAACCACCAGAGAAGGCAAAAATCGGAGAAGGGGACGAACGACCATGCAACAAACGGCCGTCGGGGCACCACCACTAACAGCCGGGTTACCCGAGCCAGGAAGAATGCTCACATATATATATATATATATATATATATATATATATATATATATATATATATATATATGAAAAAGGGTAGACACCTATATATATATATGATAACCTTGCCTCAACTTCAGATGAGGAGGTCCAAGATGGCGAGCCCCCATCCAAAGGCGACATCCAAGTTGAACCCGTCCGCAGTGGCGTAGCGGTTAACGCCCTAGAAGAGACAACCACAACCATGTTCATGGAGGAGAACCCCAAACTCGTGACGATTGCCACCTCCCCAATCACTCCCCCCACATCCAGTCTAGTAGACAACATCAGTACAGACCCCTTAACCAACCTGGAGCAGGTAATCCCGAAAAATAGCTTTAGAGCGGACTCCTTAACCATCCTGGGTCAAGCATCGATCGACAGAGCTCAACAAGTTCTTGATGCCGGTATCCTCTCTACCGGCAGCACCCTGAGTGTCTCAGTTGACACGGCGGGAGAGACCCACACTCTCACCTCGAAGGAGGCCATTTAATTGCCAGTAAGATAATCGGAAAGCCCTCACCCAAACCCAAAACTCAACTGATAGACATAAGTAAGGATACAGCTGGTCGGACCACCAGGTCGATCACGAAGCTCAACAAACTTCTACAAAAAGTAACCTCAATGCTTAATATCCTATCCTGGAATGTTAGAGCTCTTACTAACAAACCAACCTTGAGAAGATTAATCAGTCTCAAGAAAACTCACAAAACTGACATCTTGGTGATCATCGAACCTAAAATCCCCACCAACCAACTTAAATCTATTAAGCTTCAGCTCGAATTTCATCAGGCGATAGCTAGCTGCCATGACATTTGGATCCTCTTCTCCAACGATGTAAAATTGGATATGATCCACGACTCGGCCTAGTCCCTCACTTGCTGGGTGGATCACCCTATTCTAAGGACCCGCTCGCTTTTGTCTGCAGTTTACGGCAGTTGTGATATTCCTGAACGAAGAAACCTCTGGGAAGAACTACTTCAGCTCAACCCTAGTAACAAACCCTGGATCTGCGTCGGGACTTCAACGTAGTCACTTGCCGGGAAGAGAAATCTGGCGACCGGCCCCCTCTTCCATCGGCTATGCTAGACTTTAACACCTTCATCTTCAATGCCCACCTATCCTCCCTCCAGTTCAGCGGAAGCACTTTCACCTGGTGAAACATGCAAGAGGGCTCCCGCAGGCAATACTCTCGCCTGGACCGCGCCTTTATTAATTCTCCA